>SSNR01000458.1:4686-45639 GCA_006937965.1 Callopanchax toddi
ATACACGCTCGGAAAATCCACTGACCGTTTGTTTCTTTTTTTCCTTCCCAGACTGCGCTGAAAACGAGTTTGGTGTTGTAAGGAAAGTTCAATTTTCTCTGCGGTAGTGAGTCATGCTCAATTTTCACCATTTTCTCTGGGCATGTTGAAGGATATTTCATCCGTTTGGCCTCGGTTGGTGAGTCTTCTTCTTCCTCTTCTTCTTCTTCTTCTTCATTGTCACGAGGAACCACATCTCGGAGAATTGCCCAGTCGTTGTAACCGAGAACCCCTATTGACGAAAGATGCCCGAGTGGATCATCATCTTTGGTCTGGTTAAACCATAGTTCTCCTCGGTCATACTTGAAATAGTAATACCATGACTCATCCAGTCCGTATTCCGATAACGACCATTTCCGGTACAAAGGTTCTGTGGGTGGCGCTTGTCTCCTACGCAGTTGCATTTTAGTTTTCCCGTGAAAAGGCTCATCGGTCGGAGTTTGACCGATCGGTTTCTTCTCTTGGGTTGTAGAGGCAGTTGTTGGATTCTTGTGGAGAGTTGTAGATGTAGAGGCATCAGCCATTGTTGGATTCTTGTCATGAGTTGTAGATGTAGAGGCATCAGCCATGCTAGCCTGTTTTTTTATGTCTGCCGTCTTGTAACCGTGTTGTTTTTACAACAAACTAGAACAAAATTGGTCTATTTAAAGTGTAACCGAAACTCCTCCTCTATCCTCTGATTGGGAGAGAAACGCAATATGGGTGGGTTCCTGCAGGGAGATTCACGCCCCTGGAGGGGTGGGGCTCAGCACATCAAAAATTTTTTGACATTTAGTTTTAGGGGGTCAAGCAGTTCCCATGGGGGCGGGGTCAGAACAAAAGGTTTCGCACCATCCATCAAATTTTGACATTTAGTTTTTGGGGGTCACCGTTTCAAACAATAGAGGTCACGAACAATAGGATGTCGAACAATAGAGGTCAAGCGGATAGGAAGATCAAAGGGTTTCGAACAATAGAGGTCAAGGGGGCGTGACTGGAGGTCACGAACAATAGGATGTCAAACAATAGAGGTCAAAGGTCACCATCCATCAAATTTTGACATAAGGTGGTGTCTCTTACTCTCTTCCTGCTCAAACTACGATTACATTGCAGGGTTCAATCATTCAAAGTTTACAAATTATCTTCTCACACTGTACGAGGCTCTGAACCATCTGTCTCTGCTGTGCTTATACGTAGCTCTGTAGCAGCGAGCTGCTGCTGGACTGAGAACCCAGAAATAAGAAAACACTCCTTCCTGAATGAAGTTCCTGACCAAAATAAGCGTGTATCCTTGGCAAGCCTTGCCATTCTGTAAGGAAAAAATGTTTAAAAATAAAAATAAATCCCTCAGTAGTCGGGGAATGGGATAACTACAGTATTTAGTAGAAATGAGCTGACTGGCTCCTCCATGACGGCTGAGACTGTACAGAAAAAGACACGGTTCCTTCCTGTACGAGAGCGCCCCCTACCACTACAGGTTTGCTCGAAGTGCATGCATGTTGACAGACAGCAGACAATGCAGAAATTTGAATTTTATTGGCTGAAAAAGTTTGCTGGTCAGAAATAATTTAAAGGGGTCTATCGGAGGAAGGAGGGTCTTCAGCAGAATAACAGATGTTGTGGAACTCTACCCATAGATCATAGTTTAGACCTGAAATATCATTTAAAACATTTAGAAAACTTTGATACATAGAAAAATAAATCACATAGGAGCTTTAAATGAAGAAAAGATCAACAAAGTCCAGTTGTGTGAATAACTCTTATATACAATGACGGATTGGGGCCATTCTTGAATAAAAGTAAATAAGTGGAGATTGATGTTTCATAATTGCATGAAAATATAGACTGTGTTGGGATTTTCTTTAATGTTGGAATGTCTTATGTTTGGAGGAAAAAGGTTAAAATGTCCATAATAAAAGCTTAAATTTACAAGAATATAACTTAGTCTATGATGAGGTATGAATTTGAAAGAAAAAAGTAACAACTTCGAAGATAATTAAAAAAAATATTGATATTAATATTTTAATCTGCTAGAAATAAAAGACTTCACATATTTATTGACACTGTTGAATCATCACCATGTCAAAAAATACGCAGACAAAATCTGAGTCTGAAAGATGTTTGTTGTTTTTTTTCTCCTGTGTGAAAATTCATATAAAAAAAGAATTCAGAGAAATAAGAAAAAAGCAAACGGTGGAAAAAATATACAAGATAAAAAAGATTTGTACTGATGTGTGAGGGTGTTGACGCACGCACACACACACACACACACACACACACACACTTCTGTTTATGGGTTTTGTTCCTGAGGTCGGAGAACATTTTCTTGGTCATAATTATGCTAGATTTGTCCTAAAAATGTATTATAAAAATGCTTACATTTAGTTATAGATGTCCAATATTAGTCTTCATTTATGAGATAAGAAAGGGGAAATAATCAAGACTCAACTGATGTTCTCCACTTTGACTTTTGCAGCCTAAATTAAAGATGCACCAACAAATGATCTGGTCAATATTCAACATGTTCAGTTTAACCAGTGATTTAATCACTCTACAATTCAACAACCTTTTTTGTGTTCATGAATGCAACATACAAGAATAAAAAATCTATGATTTTTTTATGGTCTCTGAACTCACCATAGATAAGTGATCATTTATGTTAGGAATAGCACATTTTTTATTTCCAGAACCCAAATGTTTATATTAATTAGAAATAGAAACATTTATTCTGTTAGTGTCAGGTATTTTTGATAAATCAGAATTTATATCAGCAGGTCAGAGCTGGACAAGAGCCAGACGTATCGACCCTCTACATCAGAATCAGTTGATCTCTGCTTCATCTGGATGGTGACTTTTTATTCTACTAATGAAGTTCAAAACATTTTAAAATCCAAATGATTAGACATTTACTGAACCATGTAAAAATACCATCAGGTCCTTGATGGGATTATTGGATATAGGTGTAGATTTTAATGGTACAATAATTTATAGCATTCATCTGAAAAACTGAACATCAGCTGTTTGTATGATTAACCTCTTTTTCATATAATGAGTGTTTTTCCCACCATTTCTGCAAATATGAAGTCTCCTAGATAAAAGCTTAGCATGAATAAAAGGGCGATCAGTTCTACCACCCAGTCAGTTCAAACTTTAGTCTGAAAACCGTTTTAGCTGCACTTCAAAGGAATAATAAAAAACCTCGGCAGGCCGTGAAAAAGAAACAATAGAAAAACTGGTTTGGCAGCAGAATAGTTGTTTTCTTCTTTGTAGAAACGATTATGTCTGGAGTTTGTGGGAGTTTAAAAATGGGAATGGTTTCATAAAAGATAAAATTCAATAAAATATAAAATTACATTTTCATTCTGCTTTAAATTGTCTTTAATTTCTGAAGAATGATCCCTTTAAAAAGCAGAATAGTTTGACACTCAGCTTGTAAACTCAATAGTCATGAAATTACAGATAATTAAATATCATTTGAACTTTTTTTGTGAAGAATATCAGCTGATCCCACAGCGTGTTTGAAGATGGATTGTGGCAAATGTAAAAAACCATTTCTCTTCAATGTTTAATTTTCTATGCAGTTCCTAGCCAACTGAGATTTTGTAGAATTAAAATTCACTTCACCTACACACACACACACACACACACACACACACACACACACACACACACACACACACTTAGAGATAGTGATCATACTAATGTCTCCATCCAGCCTTCATGCCATTAGGCTGCCAGATAAAAACTGACCGCTTTCCACTGAAATCACTAATGATCCCAGACCCAGCTGAGAAATGGCACGTAGCTCGATGTTTCCCCTCAAAACCTCCTGCCTCTCTGACCATCACACACACACACACACACACACACACACATGCACACGTCAATTAGATATAACATTTGTATTTCAGTTTTTGTCTCAAAAACATCATATACAATGGGATAAAGAAGTATTTGATCCCTGCAGCTTTTTAAGTTTTCCCACTAACACTGAACAAAAATACCGTATTTACAGTTCAGTGTTTACAGAATGGATTTAAAGTGCCCATGACATGGTTTTCCATGTTTTCTGACTTATCTATCATGTTGCAACGTTGAGTTCTCACCTTAAACCTGCCAGAAAGTGCAAAAAAAAACAGCGTCTATCTGTCTCCTAGTACAGCTAGTGAGAAGCTCTTCAAGATTTCAGACCTCCTCCGCCAGTAGGTTTCAAACCTTTTTTTCACTCCAGCCCGCTATGAGGTCATAGTGATCCGGACTTGCTTATTTGGTAAATTCTCCACCCACATGCACGTTCACGACACCTGGAGCAGGAGAACGCCAGTGCTGCTTGTCACTGCACGATCCGTACCCGGAAGCACGATCAGAACTGCGCATGTGCGAAATGAGTCTACATCCGCTGTGAAGCTTTTTACGGTAATTACGGCATGTTATATCGAGTATCAGTTAAGATGTTAACAGTAATAAGTGTTTATTTAAAAGTTTACAATAATTACAATGTTTCATACAATATCGAAGAAAATAAAAAGGGAGTTATGGATCAGGACGGCCCGATCCTTACTGCGCAAAGTCAGACAGTACAGATCAGGTCTACCCGATCGGTTCTGCGCATGTGCAGAACGCGTGTACTCGCAGTTAAGTTTTTTACGGTAGTTACGGTTCAGAGTATCTTTTAAGGTGTTAACAAGTATATAATAAATCTATATACATACATAATGTATTAAAATGTTTATACACATAGGTATCCATTGTTTAAATGGACCGAGCAGTCGAGAAAGAGGCAAAGCTGTTGGTAAAAGCTAAGGGCTAACTGGGAGATAACCGTCTTATTCAAAAGACTTGAATTTCGCTAAGTTGGCAAAAAGCGGAAGTGACGTAGGCTTCGCGAATGCGCAGAACTGATCATGCTTCCAGGTACGGATCGTGCAGTGACACTGCTGCCGCCATTCACCATAGACCGTGTAGTGTTTAGTTTCAGTTTCATTTCTCTTTCACGCGACGGCACTGCCCCCTACTGCAGCAGAAGTGTCAGGCTGCCAAATAAGGAGAAACCCAGCAGAACCGGAAGGCGGCACATTCTTCTGATCTCTGAGTTGCTCGTTAGGAAATAATTACAGTGTATTTTGAGTTATAATGGTGCAATGCTAATCTAGAGGCATCAAAGATTACACCTGTTTAATATAAAGTGATTTAAATATCGAGCCATGGGCCCTTTAAGACAACACAGGTTAAAGGACAAGTGCAATACAATGTATTTATGAGTGAATTAACAGTGTTTAGGAATTATTTTATTCCTTTGTCTTTATTTACCGTATTTTCCAGACTATAAGTTGCAATTTTTTTCATAGTTTGGCGGATCCTGCTACTTATACACCGAAGTAAAGAATTTCACGTTTGTCACTTTCACACCGCTTTAAAACCGCTAGATGGCGCTCTAGGCCTGTGTACTAATCAGTAGCTATGCTTGGTAGTAATATTACCGCAACGCTGGACTTGTGAATGAAGATCACCCCTTGGCGCAACAGAGGGAGGTGTTGCTAATAATGTAGCAAAGGTGAGCTGACCCCCGGCTGGAAAAGTATTTAAAAATCAGGTAAACACTGGAAAGATGCTACGCATTTGTAAACACTCAGCGGAGATCCGAGTGCTTCTGGCGTTATGAGCATCAGCAGAAGTCTCTTGTCTATTTACTTCCGTCTCACGTCTCTGTAACCCTGCAGACCGCCCCCATACCTCCTTTATACCGCCAGTGAGTAATATTTTGTGAAAAACATAAATGCGCAACATTACCGGCGCGGTCTGAACCCTTATGAACGACCAAAGGCTCCCAGACACGGCTCAGCTTCGTGGGATATTGCTGGTATTGTTTTATGAAAGCAGCTAATAATGTGAAATACCAGTTCTTAGTCTTGGACTTTATAAAATAAAATTTCCTCCAAAAATGCGACTTAAGCCTGGGACACATAGAAGACGGATGTGCTGCGCCACAGAATCACCACGGTCTAGGGGGTACACAGGACGCGCTATGCAGTCTATGGAAGGCTGAACGCTGCTTGGAAAATTGCCGTATTAAAGCCGTAAATGCAGCACCGCGGCGCTTGAGATAAAACCGGCACTTATCTTTAGCGCCTCTGCGCGGACCGGCGTTTGCGTTACGCTCTCTGTGTAGCCACTCTCAGTAACTATAATGTTTTTGTTTTTTTTAAATGGCGCAGGCGCGACGCATCTGTCTTCTTTGTGTCCCAGGCTTTATAGTCCAGTGCGACTTATATATGTTTTTTTCTCCTTTATTATGTATTTTTGGGCTGGTGCGGCGTATACTCCGGAGTGACATATAGTCCAGAAAATACAGTAATTATCCTCTTAGCTTTTAACCCGTGATTGCTTTTTTCTTTTCCTCTGAAAAAATTGCACTCTAATTTCTTTGTACAATGTCTCACTGCTACAATGACAATAAAGATTCAGATTCTCTCACTGTTCAAATAAACCCACCATTAAAAATAGAGACTGATCATTTCTTTGTTAGTGGGAAAACTTCCAAAAACAGCACGGGTTCAAATCCTTTCCCTTCTGACTGTATATATATATATGCTGTATACTAATAAAGCCTTTTGAATTTGACACATTACAATTCGCACACCTGCATTTTTGTTGTTGTCGATATTGATTTTAACGTGTTTAAACAATTATCTCATAATTTACTCTCACAACTTTTATTCACAACTAAACGATTCAACTCTGCCACCTGTGGACGTAAAACAGTGTCTGCAGAATCCTTAAAATGTGAACTCTGGATATTGTTGACCTTACATTCAGTCATCTGATAATTAACACAACATTTAACCAAACAGATCAAACAATCAGCTGACTGTTGTGTCACTTTAAACCACTTAAATCCATTACTTCCCGTCCTTCCAGCCGTCTAGTTGCTAAATAACAATCTTGAAATCTGTACCTTCGCATTATTATGATGCTATATGACAAATGAGAGTGCGTTCCTGAGACACAACATTTACTATTTGTATCAGTACTCTGTATTTTTGTTCCTCAAATTCCCCAAATGCTAGGATTTATCCTTTAACCTGTGCCGTGATGTAGTTGTAACCACTAAACCTGTATGAGCCAATGACACTAAAATCCATCATCACAACATTTATATTATGTCCTGCTTCTACGGAGCTGTAATGGTTAATTCAATGGGATTAGGAGCGTTCAGCTGCTCACACACTCACTGAGTGTCCTATTTCAGGTAAGGTTTCCTTTAAGAATCCCATTTAATCTCCCTCTGGTACGCCTGAACTCAGCTCAGTCCTTTTTCTTTTTCATGTTTATAAAGGTGTGATGTATTAGTCAACCCACGAACTTTAGAGGCCTACATGTGTCACAAACCCCCTCATCAGCTGGCTTTAGGATGATGTTTATCTAAAGAACACTGTGTTTCTACTACTGCTTTATGAGGAGCTCTATCACAGCCAGGATTGTGATCAACATAAACAACACTGGTAGTGGAATTTGCCCACATTTAGAAAATCTAAGAAACAAAAGCAGACATGACAGTCTTTTGTTGCTGATGCTAAACAAAGTAACATGTAACTCCTTGTAATTTATTGTTTCAAATTTCCATCAAACCACTCCAGCCCAGTGTAGTATCAGGATTAGTACTTTCATCAAACACCTGTCATATCCAGTCCTATACTGTATGTGTCTGCTGCCCCCTGGTGGAGGATCTACAGATATAAAGGACCCATTTTATGTTTTATAACTGATATGTAATTACATATCAGTTATAAAACATAAATCAGTTATCAAATTATTATTAGCCAATAAAAAGTTCACTTTTATTAACTGGAAATGTTGTTAAAGCTGCTCTAGTTAATTTTCAAACAAGCTAGGTTTAGCTAGCTATTTTACGCAAAGGTCTCAGAGCTCTCACCCCTCCTGTCAGGTATAACCCTTATGCCGCGCCTCCCCCGGACATGAGACCACGCATTACCACCGTAGCAAAACACCAGTCGTTGAAACGCTATGCTGATGTTCCCCCTGGTTTTTCCTCTTTCTACCTCCAAACATTTCTTGTTTTCTGCTAGCTGAAAATGAGTTTTTCTTTTTGGGACTCTGGTATATTTGGTATATATGGCCATTTCTGTCCTTCTCTCACTTCCAGGATGTTCTGTTGAAAAATGCTCCAGCACGCATTAATGGAGGATCCAAGGAAGTGAGGCGCTTCAGTGAGACAGACAGCTGGATTCGTTACTTTCCGTCCAAAACGTATGATTGGCTGAGGTTTTTAGACAAAAGCAAGAGAACCACTTAATTAAAAAAATGTGTTTGATTTTTAAAAATTGCCACAATATACTTTTTGTTATTCTATGTTAGAACGTTGTTTGAAAAAATGAAGAAATGTTCTGTTATCAACATTTACAGATGTTTCATCCAGTTTTATTATCTAAATTCTGCATTAGGAGAATAGAAACACTTCAACCGTTTCCTCGTCTCCAAAATGTTCTCACACCAGACTCAATGCTTGTTTAAAGTTACCACTTTTTACTATCATGTTTTATCTATGAATCACAACGTTTGTGTAGAAAGTGACTTGTGCAACTTTCAGACCCCATTTTGTGCGTAAGCAGCTTTATAAATGAGGTCCCTGGTTAACTATTTTCCAGTTCATTCTGTTTTTCGTACAGTGCAGCACGTTGAACCTCCACCAGCTGGTTAAAAGACGAGTAACTGGGTGTCGCTAACATTTATGTAAATTACACTGTTTAAAATGATCTCATCATCTAATAAAAATCTGCTGGATCACTTGAAGACAAAGAAAGCAATTAGATGGCTCACTGACGTTTTGTAGGTCACACAAATAGGTGTGTGTGAGTGTATGTGTGTGTGTGTGTGTGCGCCAGCAAAGCTCGTTAAAGAAACAAAGAAATGCGCCATCAGCTTCATGTTCCATGTCTTTATAACAAACCTCTCATGACACTGTGTGTTATGTTGAAGTAATTAGAGGCATGAGAACCACAGGTAGAAGGAATGTCCTGATACCTTGTTGACAAAGAAAATCAAAAGACCAAAGCAAATGATTAGGTGTGATCAGCTGAGGTTATGAATCAGATCTGAGTTCACATCAGGTGCTCAGGTTACACGAGAAATCTGTCCGGTTGCATCAGAAACGGTTTGATATTTTCTGTTGTTCTGTGCTTCTGTTTAAACTCTGTGTCTGAAAGCTGAAGCTGACTAATGTCAGACCCAGTTCTCTTACCTGGGTCTGGGTCAGGCCCAGTTTGGCTGCCAGGTCGGCCCTCTCAGGCAGGGCGAGGTACTGGGTTTGCTGGAAGCGCTGGTTGAGCGCCTGGAGCTGCAGGCTGGAGTAGATGGTCCGAGGCTTCCTGATCTTCTTCCCTTTCCCGTTCAGCCTCACCTCTCCATTCTCTATCACCGCCATGGGCTTCTCCTGTTCTACACCACCACAGGGAGAATAGTTACATGTTAAAGAAAGTCAAGACATTAACAAACTGATTATCGCTGAAGTAAAAGTACCTTCCTCTGTGACAGAGCTGTATGAGATGAAATATTTTATTGGGACAAAGTACTCTATTATGTCCTTAAAACCCTTGAAAGAAATTTGATCTGAAATTGAACCATGACCAACGCAGGCTAACCAGGGGCCCACACCCAGTGAGGGGCAGGCAGGCACAGGAGAGCCAACCCGGCAGCACCCCCCCTCCAACTGGCAGAATGAACACGAGACCCCAGTCCCAACAGAACCCCCCAGAGGACCCACCCCCCTCGCATCTAGACAACGGCAGTCCAGCACACCAGACCAGCAGGGCCCCAGACCTGTCCTTTCTTATTTTCACTTCTTTTAACAGTCTTTTATTTGATCTTGATGCTTTTGGGTCTTTTAATCATATTTAATTCTGTTGTTTGTGAAGCACTTTGTGATTTATGTCTGTGAAAGGTGCTATAGAAATAAACTTGACTGACTTACCTCATTCCAGTGAGAGCAGGGAAAATACTGCAACCTATTTATGTTGCCTGTTTTTCTCTCTTGTGATCATTTTGAAGTGTTGTCAATGATTCTATGCATCATCCCATTTCTTTCTGAACAAATTGAGTTTATTGAACGTTCCTTTGATATCTTTTGAATTAAGTTTTACATGTTAATGACATTTTAGTTTAGTTTAGTTTGCCCTGTTAGAATGAATTCTAAATAAATTAAAGTTCATTCTTGCCCGGCTTTTGTTGACAGAAACCTGGTTATTGATGGACAAACAGCTGGTCTGAGAGCAGCCAGGACTAAAATGTGTTGCTGCTTCATCACCGTTCACATGATATTTACATTGATTTATTAATATTGTATATAAATATTAGAACTTGACATGATTTTACATTAGTTATTTACCTGGATTTTTAGGATGACAATTACAGCAGCTATGTAGCTCTAGTACATTCAGGACCCGAGGCCTGTAAGATTTATTTGTGATATCACATGAATCTTTGTGAGTTCAGGAGATCTGAGTTGTTGTTTTTTTAAAAGACGACAGAGTGTTGGTTCTTTTAGGACAAGCCATTATAAAACTCATCAATATCAACTTCACTCACTGCAAAAAATGATTTCTAAGAAAGTAAAACAGCCTTGTTTTTAGACATTTTGACTTATTTTTGTCTAAAAAGAAAATATATTCTTACAGCCCTTGAAATAGGCCAAATCTTCTTAAATATGGTCACATTTTCTAGATTTGAGCTAAAAAATCTGCCAATGGGGTAAGCAAAATTTGCTTAACTAGATTCCTTAAAACTAGTGAATTGTTCTAAATGCAGAAAATTTTGCTAGTTTTAAGGAATCTAGCAAAACAATTTTTGCTTACCCCATTGGCAGATTTTTTTTTTTTTTTTTTTTTTGCTCAAATCTAGAAAATGTGACCATATTTAAGAAGATTTGGCCTATTTCAAGTAGGGCTGTAAGAATATATTTTCTTTTTAGACAAAAATAATTCAAAATGTCTAAAAACAAGGCTGTTTTACTTTCTTAGAAATCAGTTTTTGCAGTGCTCATAAAAACAGCCCCTATATGTTTCAATTAGTTGAAATATTTAGAAATTCATGCTGGACTTGAACCCTGGATGTAGCTAAAGTGATTTTTATCCCTGTAAATTAATCAAACAATCAATCAATAAATGTATCCCATGACACGTGTATAATTTCAGTTTGTTCCATGATATTTCTAGATGGTAGCTGTGGGCTGGAAGGATCCTCTGATAATCACAGAACTCCATGTAAAGAACTGGGTGATGTCATGTAATGTCAAAGGGATGGAGGTGAGAAGGTTCATCAAATAACATGAATCAGGACAACGTTTGGAGCTGTTTAGAGAAGGCAGCAATTCTCAATTCTACACCAGTGAAACCATCATTTGATCCAATTAGATGCCTATGTTCATAACTTTTACACAGAAACACTTCAAAAGTCTCTAAATATCCAATTATCTTGTTATCTTTGTTATGATGGAGCTGGATGAGCAGATGTAGTAGCAGCAGAAACACAAAGACTGGAAATGAATCAATCTAAACTGAGTCAAACTCTTTTTAACATTCACAGTCAGTGATGAAGAGCAGAAAATAAAATCACCCAAAAGAAAATGTGTGTGTGACAAATAAAATATAATCCTTTAAATTATTATATTTGCAAGATAGTGTAACTAAATTTGAGACGTTATTGCTGAATTTTTAATCCAGTCAACGGAGCGATGACTTTATGAGCACGGCTTCATGTGATGACCTCACCCTGCCTGCAGCCATTCTTTTAGGTCATTCAGCTTATCGCTTTATTTTATAAAACTCATTGAAACTTTGATTTGTGGAAGCAGCTTAGAGTGTTTGAATCTTTCTTTCTTTAGTGTTTCTTTGTGCTTCTTGATGGAACAAGTCCAAATCATTTTATAATTTATTTTCAGCAGAAAAATCCCTTTAAATGCAATTTAGTTTTGACAGAAAAATGAAAGTATGTTATACTTGTGTGTTTTTGTGTATTTCATGACCGGTAATGTGAAAGGAGCAGTGTACGCCGCCGAGCTCTAATATCAGAGAAAGTTGTGTTTTCATGGCTGTTTATGTGAAAAAAATTCAACCTTCAAAGTTAGCAGAAAATCTGCTCATTTGTACATTTATTAATAAATATCACCTCTATTAATTATAATAATTTAATTTAAATCACCATAATTGAATGAGTACTTAAAAAACCCCATCATAACTATAGTAACATGAATATTATTATTATTATATTATTCCTTGATAGATTTTTTAAAATTTGGTGTTCCCACCACCACTAATAAATATTAATAAATTATTGAATTTATTCTCTTTACTTTAAAATCAGCTTTAACCATTTTATTAAACGTGGGAAATGAACCATTAATATTCAGAAATAATAACATGTTGTAAAGTAGAGGGGTTTAAATAAATTAAATATGACCTCTTAGAGAAGAGGATGAGGAGGATGATATTTGGGTTCTGGGTCCAGTTCCATTTCTGCTGCTTGTTTTATTAGTTCCGTTTTTAGTTTTGTTGTTTTATTTATAACTGATCCAGTTTGGTCTATTTAACCCAAACAGAACCCAAACCTGTTAGTTTGTATTTCTCCGGTAACGGGACCTACCGGGATCCTCCAGCCGTCCCAGCGCCCCGCCGTGCGCCCCGTGCTGGTACTGGAAGTAGGTCCCGGGATGGTGCGCTGTCACGGGCGTGTGGTAGGCCGGGTAGCGGCCGTAGGAGGACGATCCGGTCCCGAAGGGCCCTTCGTGCTGGGAGGCCCCGACAGCGTGAAGACCGTGGACCGGGTACGGGCTGTGACTCAGACCCGGGGAGGACTGCTGATGTCCGGGGTAGCCGAACTCCAGGAAGGCCGACTTTGATCCGTCGGCCGGGACTAAGGTGTCCGATAATGAGCTCATAGTCATCGCTGAGGGGGGAGACTCCTCACCTCCAGATGGGGGACGGCGGCATCATAACAGACCGCATCAGCACCGGAACCTCTTCAGAATGAACCGAACCGGGACCCGTCCAACGCTACATTCTAGCCGATGGGTCCAGAATCAACAGGTCTGACCCAAATCCACAGAATCAAGAGAAAAACCCGAACCCAGAGGAAACCTGAACCCGGAGAAAAACCCAGAGGAAAACAAAACCCCTAAAAGATAAAAATCTCACAAACAAAAGACAAACAATCAGCAACCCCAAAAACGGGTTAATATCAGTCCAACAGAACCGGCTGGGTTCGGATGATCTACCGAGTCCTGAAGACTTCAGACAAGAGAGGAGTGTGATATTCTCTCTCTCTCTCTCTCTCTCTCTCTCTCTCTCTCTCTCTCTCTCTCTCTCTCTCTCTCTCTCTCTCTCTCTCTCTCTCTCTCACACACACACACTCACACACACACTGCGCTGATTGGTTGCAACTTCTCATGATGAACGAATCGACCGCGGGATGAAAGAGAAATAAATGAGAAACTAAAAGAAAATTGACTTTATGAATAAATGTGATGAATTCTTATCAACTGCCCCAAAGATTTGATCTGGGATTTAAAAATATCAGAAAAACCCCAAAAAGACCTCAAATTAAATTAAAGGATTTATCATCAGGATGCGCTCTGGTCAAATCTGTTGGTCTAAAATAAAACTCATCAGTCAACAAACAGAAAAAATGACAAATTATTATTATTATTTACAAAATTGTGTCGCATCCTGAATCTTTTTTTGGGGAGGTTCATCCGACCGCCTCTAATCTGCTCTTACAAACACGCACACACACGCACGCGGCCCTGCGCTGAGCGGAGACCTGCATCAAACATCTCCTCTGCGCACAAACGCAAACCCATCATTTAAAGGCGCAAAAACTCTGACGTCTTGATTTCACCAGTTTGCGCTCTTTGGGATCCTCAGCGGCGGAAATTTATTGAAACACAAATTTACACAGAATTTATTGAAATAAAAACGTAGCAGCTCGGTTGGTCCAGACAGCTCCCTTTAATGAAGAGAAACAGATTTAATGGACTGAATTTACAGTGGGTCAGCAGCCGGATATCATGAGACCGTTTACATTATTATTAATAATATGAAGAATACACAGCGGAGACAAACCAAAGGCATCTTTAAAATGATTAGAACGATTATTTAAAAAACGTTTGTGGGAAAAACGATTTTGTGGTGAATTTTGGAAAAAGCAAAAACAAACATGTCCTACATTTTTATCCTTTAATTGCTTTAATAAAGAAAGGTAGCTAATTATCTTAAGTTTTTTTTATATGTAGAACTATTAAAGTTGTTTATTAAAGACAATTCAAAGGTTGATCTTTTTTCTTTTTTTTTTTTTAGGAAAGTTTAAGGCTAAAATCTTCCATTATTCATCAGGACTTTGGTTTGGAAAGATTATATACAGGTATATATATGTTTATATACATATATGTGTATATATATATATATATATATATATATATATATATATATATATATATATATATATATGTGTGTGTGTGTGTGTGTGTGTGTGTGTGTGTGTGTGTGTGTGTGTGTGTGTGTGTGTGTGTGTGTGTGTGTGTGTGTGTATGTATGTATGTATGTATGTATGTATGTATGTATGTACAAAATAAAAAAAACCTTTGGGTGGAACCAAACATGAGAGAGAGATAAAAAATCTGATGGGAGTGAAGAGAAATGAAGAGGAAGCAAAAAGATTCATCATCACAGGTTGGTGGAGCAGACAGTCAAAGACAACAAAGCAGTGAAAACACAAACGTCTTGGAAAGAAAAAAAAATAGAAAGAGAAGTAAAGAAGAAGGGAGGGAGGGAGAGAGAGAGAGAGAGAGAGAGAGAGAGAGAGAGAGAGAGAGAGAGAGAAAACAAATGCACAAAGACATAGAAATAATGTTATAACACTGCAGGAAGGACTGTTGTTTTTTTTCGGAGGACTAGCTGGAACACCTCATCCAGACGCTCTGATTAAAGAGCGAGGCCGAACACAGAGCAGTTAACGAGGCTTTCATGATGAAGAACACTTCAGCTTCCATACAGCTGTGTTTCATTAACTTCCTGCCTTTTTCTGTCTGAAGGAACACATTATAAATAAATGGCTATCAGTTCAATCCCAGCTCCATGGGTCACTCTGTCGTTGTGTCCCTATGCAAGACCCTACACCCACATAGGCTGTTGCTGGTGGTCTGGGGTCTGGCAGTACCTGTGTATGTTGCCTTGCTTCTGTAATTTACTGCCATCAGCGTGTAAATGTGTGTATGAATGGGTAAAGGATTGACTGTAATGTAATGGTCCGCCTGTGAACCAACCACCTGCATGATGGGTGTGGTGCATTGTGGATCTGGTGGCAGACCGAGGCAGGAGCTTTGGCGGTCCAATCCCCTGATGCTAAAACTGTCATTTGGGACATGGAACATTACCTCACTATGGAAGGAGCTAAAGCAGGAGGTTGGGTGGTACCAGCTAAATATTTTAAAACTCACCTTGACACACAGTGTTTGCTCTGGAACCAATGTCCCTG
This sequence comes from Callopanchax toddi, assembly GCA_006937965.1. Taxonomy (NCBI): domain Eukaryota; kingdom Metazoa; phylum Chordata; class Actinopteri; order Cyprinodontiformes; family Nothobranchiidae; genus Callopanchax; species Callopanchax toddi. Next base: position 20,248 of record SSNR01000458.1, read on the forward strand.
AGAGGGGTTGGATTCTCCTCTTTGTTGAAGTTGCTTCGGGTGAGAGATGGAGGGCTGGGCGGCATTGTGTTAGCTCAAAGACGCTCTGCCTATATAAGTTGGGGTTTACTCCAGGTAAAGAAAGGGTAACTTCCCTGCGCCGTCAGGTCAGGGAACAGGTCCTGACTGTTGTTTGTACTTATGCACAGGGGCAGTTCTGGGGGGGGCGGCAGGGCCCCCCTGACAACAAGCTTGGCCCCCCCGTGGCCCAAGCTAAGTGCTGAGTTTTTTTAGATTGTGCCCCTGTAAACAAAAGCAGCTGGACCCAGCCTGGCCCCCCTCTAATGTTGGTCTAGAAGCGCCACTGCTTATGCATCAGATAGTAGTTCAGGGTACGCTACCTTCTTAGAGTCCCTGGGATCAGTGCTAGATGGTGCTCTGACTGGGGACTCCATTTTCTTGCTGGGGGACTTCAACGCTCACGTGAGTAATGGCAGCGTGACCTGGAGGGGGGCATGATTGGGAGGAGTGACCTGTTCTAATCTGAACCCGAGTGGTGTTCTGTTATTGGATTTCTGTGCAAGTCAACAAAAGGATGCTCATTGGTATACTTGGTACCAGAGCAGCCTAGGTCACAGGTCGATGATTAACTTTGTATTTGTATCATCTGACCTGTGGCCAAATGTTTTGGACACTCGGGGAAGAGATGAGCTGTCAACAACTCGCTTCACCAGAGTGTGCAAAACATATGACCACAGGTCAGATGATACAACTACAAGTCTATCATCGACCTGTGACCTAGGCTGCCATGGTACCAAGTATACAGGTGGACAACATGGTTTTCCTTTATGGCCAAACTGTGACATGTACAGAAGTCCAATAATAAAACACCACTCAGGTTCAGACTGGGTGGTGTTTCTCCCAATCATACCCCTCCAGGTCATGCTGTCACTGCCCACGTGAGCGCCGAAGTCCCCCAGCAATACAGTCCAAGTGCCTTTTAGCACTTGCTCCAGGGACTCTAAAAAGGATGGGTACTCTGAACTCCTATTTGGTGCATAAATACAAACAACAGTCAGAACCTGTTCTCTAACACCAAGGCACAAGGAATCTACCCTCTCTTGTCATCTCACTCTCTTCACTCTGGGTGACCCCCAACATACACAGGAGGAGTATTTTGGAGTTAAACCCAGCCCTCCACCTCTCACCTGGAGCATCCATCCCCTCAAAGACTTGGGTTCCAGAGCCAACGCTATGTTTCGATGAGTCTGACTTTATCTAGGTACTGGCCCCAGGTTTGGTCCCCATGAAAAATATTAAATTGGGCCCAGTGACGGCTCATCCTGGGGCTCCGCCCTCCCTGATCTGAAAGGAGAAAATGTTTTAAAAGATATAACATGAGATTTTGTCTGTCGTTCTCCATCATCAACACTAGATTTGATATTTTATTGTGTTCAAGGTTATTGTATCAAGTTTATACAATTATTAAGATATTTTGTTTCATTTTTTGCTCTTTGGTTTATTCATATAAAATCACAGTGATTTGTGGTTTGTGTTCTAAAAGCTATAAACAAATTGCCCCTTGTGAGACCACCCAGAATTCAGTCAGCATCAAAACATCTGATTTCAAGGTATTTAGTGGAGGAAGAAGGTTTTCTTTACTTGTATAGCTCCTTTAGATAAAAAGGTGCGTAACAGTAATACCGTAATAATCTAACATTAACAGACTAAATAACAATGCTTCAACCTGCCCAGCATCCAAAACACATTCATATAATTATTACTGTGTGTAAAAACAATGTGCTTAACACAAAAAATAGCCTTTTCATATGTATTTGTAACAGTTCTGTTTAATGTCATTCTCCATGTCACAGCATGCTGGGTTCTTTGCATCATGTTTAGATCAAGCTACTATTTGGGGGTATTTAACATGTTGATAAGAACTTAATGTGGAAATGTATCATTTTAAGGTACATTATGTGGAGAAAAATTATATTAATGCTTTAATCTCATTGCTTGTAAAAAAAAAAAAAAACAAAACCCAACAAATTCTTTATTGACAGTAACTTTGCATCATGGTAAAGCCATAGAGGATTTGGATCAGTCAGGTGAACATATCAGCAGGTTTCTACCATAAAACTATTTAAAACATGAGTCTCTGAAAACAGCTGTAAACTCTGCTGACGTCCTGACAGATAAATGTGTTTTATAATGTTAATATTGTTTGATTGACTGAAATTGAAGCTGCAACCTGAGATGCACGCTGAGAAACAGCTGGTTCAAATAATTTTTGTATTAATAAAGTAGAGACCCCTGATATACATTTTTAGAAGACAAAAGGATTGTTTAATGTCCTAATTTTGAACAAAATAAAGTACTTATGTCATGTTCTGCCCCCTGGTGTCCAGTTTGTGCCTGTGTTCCTCCTCCTGTGTCCTGCACTAATCCCCTCCAGGTGTGTCTCGTCTCCTTAATTAGCTCCCTGTCTATATATGCTGTTTAGTTCAGTCACTCCCTGTTGGTTCCTGTGTCCCCTGTCCCTCCTGTGTCCCCTGTCCCTCCTGAGTCCAGCCAGCAATGAAGCTGTTTTGTGTTCTACCTCACCTGTTCCTGCCTCTGTCTTCTGAATTTGGGTCCTGCACCACCCCAGTCATGACAACTTATGGTTTTTAAACTTAAATTAAAAAAAGAAACCTTTTGGGGCCTCCTAAAAGTCATGGGCCCTTAGAATCATCCTAACTCCCCCCCCCCCCCCCCCCCCCCCCCCCCCCCCCCCCCCCCCCCCCCCCCCCCCCCCCCCCCCCCCCCCCCCCCCCCCCCCCCCCCCCCCCCTTTACGGCGCCACTGGGTACTGCTCAACCTTTTCCACCATCTCCAGCTCCTTCCCCACCAGAAAGATGACGTTCCATGTCTCAAAAGCTATATTTGTGTCTAAGGATTGGGCTGCCAAAGTTCCCATCTAAAGGTGCTACCCAATCCATGAAGCAGGAGACCCCTCATGTTCCTGGGGGTCCACAGTTGGATGAAACAATGTAACTGGTTTGGGCAGGGCCCAGCTGGGCCCTATGGGTAAAAATCCCTGCCACCAGGCACCTGCTCGCTGTCCCCAACCTAACCCTATACAACACTGGTGAGTGACCATTTATTTGTATTTTTAAGTATAAAAAGGTTATACTTTTGAATTAGATTTAGTTAAAATTGAATTTCTAGTGTGAAGGTTTGTGCTATTTTATGTAGATCATTGTCTGACGACACAAATGTGTGTGTTGTTTGGTTTGTGCAGTAACTGCAGTGAAATGGTGACAGTCAGCTGGTTCACCCCAACACCAATTTAACATTTGGACTTGCAAAAATAAAGAGATAAAGGAATGTGTGTCATTGAAGGGTACAGAGAAACACGTGTAGAACAACCAGTTCCTGCTGATGAGGTCCTGTTTCCTGTCTGAACCTCTTAAGCTGCTCCAACATCAGATCTTCTGGTCTAGAAACTCCTGAAGAAAACCACTTGTTAGGAGAAGAAAAATAAGAGAAAAGGGAGCACAACTCTGCTGAACTTAAAAGGAAGTCACTAAAATACACAGTTACTAAGAATCACTAATATAAAGAGTTTTATTGGGGTTTGTTTAATTTGTATACAGAACAAGAGGCTCAGAGTTAGTTCATCAGTTGAGGTTAAATGTAACCATTAGTGTGAAAGAAACTTTTAGTGCTGATAATTCAAAGATTCAGATTTCAAAAATACTTTTACTTACTTTTAGTTTAGAATCTATTTCATGAGGCTGATCCTATTTTACTTCTTTTAAACAGAGCAAAGAAAAAGTATTTACTAGTGAACTCAAAAGGTCAAATTCTGAACCAAAGGACAGGTTCTGGGTCAAGTCCAGCAGGTCCAGGTCCAAGTTCTGGTCAGAAGAACAGACAGTCCCAGATATCCTAAACACGTGTCCTGTTTACGTCTAGGTGCACAGACCTAGGGCTCCCCCAGTCTTGCCTCCCCATCCCCGGATTTTTCCCTCCATCTGCTCCGTCACGTCACCACACACACAGGGCTTTGGGTCACAGGTACGTCATGGTGTGGAACACCATCTCTGCAGTCCTGTGGCAGCCTGTGGCCCAATTTTATTGCACAATTTAAACACTTCCACCACAGTCATTCTTACATTTTGCATCTAGGGTCTTTGGAGGAATTACACCCAGTAATACCCGGGGGAGGGAGGTCTAGCCGGCTAACCTCTCCTCCGGTGTCATTACCCACCTCCACGCATTTAGACACTTAGGATCCAGGGCGGGGCATGGCGGGCCGCCCCCCACTCTTTTTAAAAGCATCTTACTACAACACGCATCAACACCACATTGGAGCAGGCGGGGGGAGACTTGGGGTCTTCACACACCCCTGTTCTCTGCTCGCTGCCTGGGGCCTGGAGTGGAGCGAGCCGTCTGGTCGGGGTCTGCGGTGGGGGGCTGCTCGGCTGCGGCGGGGTGCGCGGTGGTCTGCTTATCCCCACTTCAGTAAGGGAGGGACCATCTTCTGGATCTCAGGGCCGGCTTCACCCTTAGGGTGCTGGTCCCTGGTCCTGAACATAGAGAGTGCATGGGGAGCGAGAGTGGGTGTATAGCGTTTTGGGGGTTATATTTAAACAAAAATCAGGAGGAGTTTTATAGCAGTGGCTGTAACCTCTCACCTGAAACAGCAACACTGTTGTGCTTGTTTTTGGCACTCAGACATTATTCTGTTTGCTCCACAGCCGGACAGGACACGGGGTTAAAAAAAAAAAAAAGAACTTTCATCCTGTACTTTGATCTATAACGTTTTAGGTGTTTGTTGTTATCCAAGCATTTCCTTTCCAGGCCCTGATTGTCTATTGAAACATCATACTGATCACACAACGTTTCTTCAGAATTCAATGTTTTATTAATGTTATGTTTTTAGATCTTTATTAACATAAAACATATAAAATGTCTCATATTTAAACTTGACTTTATAAATAACCTAATTAGTGATTTAATCATGTTTTATGTTAACTTCAGTCCATTTAATTTAGTTTAAACCATAAGATCCATATAAAACTTGTTCCAACTGCTTTCTTGGACCTGGTAAAAAGGCAAGGCTCTTTGACTTTTCAAGCTTCTAATAGTTTTAACCTAGTCACATAAGACTCTTTACAGAAGAAAAGTCTCACTTGGTCTGAGTTTTGGATATGAGCTCAGATCCAGCTCAGTTCAAACTTCTGCAAGAGCAAAAGAGATCAGAACGAACAACTCGGAGGAAGAAATGACCTAACTTTAACAACCTTAGTTGGTTAAAATGAATCTTTTTATCAGTTTTGTTCACAAGAGGTTTGTTTTAGATACATGCTAAAGTAAATCATTTTGAACCAGCCTCAGTTTTTATCAGTGAAATCTTAAATCAGACTGGACATTCCCTCTCACCTGAACTGCAAACCAGACTGTTTCTTTCAGCCAAGATGTTTTTGAGACTGACCTCTAAAAGGCGTCTCAGTCCCATCAGAAGCTGACCTGATATCATATTCACCTGTTATGCAGAACTGGTGCCAGATTTGTTCATAATTCATAAATAATTAATTATTAATAATTAGGATTGAGTCTGATTTATTTTATTACAATCCCAAACATTAAACAGCTGTTCTCGTAAGAAAGTAATTTAATCATCACCTTAGTTTTGATTGAATTTTGTGTTATTCATATGTTGATTATTATTATTAGTGTAATGTTTAGAATAAAAATAAAGTTTGATTTACATGAAGTGAAGTTGGTCTAAGTGTCACATTAGTAACACTGTAGTTCCCTATATGGAGGGCCCCAAAGAATCACCTCAATCACATGTTGAATCCCACAAACAAAAAAATTTTCATATATTTTATCGTCTTGTCTTCTTCCGCTTATCCGGGTCCGGGTCGCGGGGGCAGCATCCCAATTAGGGAGTCCCAGACGGTCCTCTCCCCATCCACTTCTACCAGCTCCTCCAGCAGGATCCCAAGTCGCTCCAGGGCCAAACCAGAGATATATTTTCTCCAGCGTGTCCTGCGTTGACCCGGGGGCCTCCTGCCGGCAGGACATGCCTGAAACACCTTCCTGAGGAGGCGTCCACGGGGCATCCTGACAAGATGCCCGAACCACCTCAACTGGCTCCTCTCTACATGGAGGGAGGAGCAGCGGCTCTACTCCGAGTCTCTCCCGAATGTCCGAGCTCCTCACCCTATCCCTACGGCTGAGCGGAGAAAACTCATTTCGGCCGCTTGTATCCGTGATCTCGATCTTTCGGTCATTACCCAAAGCTCATGACCATAGGTGAGAATTGGGAGGTAGATCGACCGGTAAATCGAGAGCCTTGCTTTCCGGCTCAGCTCCTTCTTCACCACAACAGACCGGTTCAGCGTCCGCATCACTGCAGACGCTGCCCCAATCCGCCTGTCGATCTCCCGCTCCCTCCTTCCCTCACTCGTGAACAAGACCCCGAGATACTTGAACTCCTCCACTTGAGGCAGGACCTCTCTCCCGACCTGGAGTTGGCAAGCCAACTTTTTCCGACCGAGAACCATGGCCTCAGACTTGGAGATGCTGATCCTCATCCCATCCGCTTCACACTCGGCTGTGAACCTCCCCAGAAAGAGCTGAAGGTCAGAGCCTGATGAAGCTAGGAGGACAACATCATCCACAAAAAGCAGAGATGAGATTCTCCTGTCACCAAACTCAACACCCTCCACACCACGGCTGCGCCTACAAATCCTGTCCATAAATGTTATGAACAGGACCGGTGACAAAGGGCAGCCCTGGCGGAGTCCAACCCTCACTGGGAACAGGTCCGATTTACTGTGCGGACCAAACTCACAGTCCTCTGGTACAGGGACTAAATGGCCCTTAACAAAAGACCATCCACCCCGTACTCCTGGAGCGCCCCCCACAGGGTGCCCCTTGGGACACGGTCGTAAGCCTTCTCCAAATCCACAAAACACATGTGGATTGGTTGGGCAAACTCCCATGACCCCTCCATCACCCTAGCGAGGGTAAAGAGCTGGTCCACAGTTCCACAACCAGGACGAAAACCACATTGCTCCTCTTCTATCCGAGGTTCAACCATCGACCGGACCCTCCTCTCCAGTACCCTGGAGTAGACCTTTCCAGGGAGGCTGAGGAGTGTGATACCCCTATAGTTGGAACACACCCTCTGGTCCCCCTTCTTAAAAATGGGAACCACCACCCCGGTCTGCCACTCAACAGGAACTGCCCCCGATGACCACGCAATGTTGCAGAGATGTGTCAACCACGACAGTCCTACAACATTCATAGCTTTGAGATACCTGGGTTGGATCTCATGCTCCGCCACTGAGTAGTTTTTTGACTATACCTCAGCGACTTCTGTCCCAGAGATTGGACAGTCCATCCCCAGGTCTCCTAGCTCTGGTTACCGCCACAATTGGCACCGGCTACCTTGCGACCACAGCTAGCAACAGCCGCCTCAACAATTGCAGAGCGGAACAAGGTCCATTCAGACTCAATGTCCCCCACTGCTCTCGGGACGCGGTCGAAGCTCTGCCGGAGGTGGGAGTTGAAGACCATCTTGACAGGCTCTTCTGCCAGGCGTTCCCAGCAGACCCACTATGCGGTTGGGTCTACCAGGTCTTCCCCTGCCATCTGATCCAACTCACCACCAGGTGGTGATCAGTTGACAGCTCTGCTCCTCTCTTCACTCAAGTGTCCAAAACATACGGTCTCATGTCAGATGATACAACTATAAAGTCTATCATCGACCTGTAACCTAGGCTGCCCTGGTACCAGGTGTACCGGTGGGCATCCTTATGTTCGAACATATCTTTTATCAACATTTTAAAATTTTGTTTGTCCAGACTAAAATATCTGATTTGTCTCCAGTATCAAAGAAGAACTGGAGCCTGCTGATAAATGTCCAGCTATTAGTGACAAACAGGACTAATGTTGGACATCTGTTTAAGGTTTTGAGTTTATACATCCTTTTCTACAAAAATCTAAATAATTTCATTAAAATATTGTGTGTGGTATTTTTAAGCAGGCAATATTGACAATTTCATTAATATACTTTTGCATATTTCAATTTTTAACAATCTAATTTTATGGCTGAGAATTTTGAGCTTGATGATTTTGGTTTGTGTGGCAAAAAGTTTGGACACTGCTGTTTTAAGATGTAACCTATATGTAGCTTGTTGGTTTCTCCAGAGCTAATCTGACACAAAACCCAAACTAACTTTACTTTCAACCTGTTTTTATTCTTTCAGGTAAATGTTCCATTGAAATTAAGAACCTCTTTTTAAGGGAGACTTGAGGACAGTTGTAGATTTGTTAACAAACATAAAAGAGCAGATTCACCTCAATTACCCTGCAAGGTGAGGTCAACGCTGCCTGTGCTGCTTCTCTGCTAAGACTGTAATTATGGCGTGTCATTATAGTGCGCAGAACAAAGACGAGCCCTGCAGCTCCGCAGCAGCCAGAGAGCAGGGGATGTGCTGCTGCCTCTGTTCACACTGCACTTAATAACAATACTCGTCAACATGCTGCAGACAGCATGGCGTCAACCCTCCCACGGATCTTCTACCGTGGGTTTGTATGAGAAAGCGATGATGAGAAGGAAACAGGGTGTGTGAGACATGAACTTGGAGAAACAGAATGGAATGTAAGTGCAGGATCAGACTGCATGTTCCACATATATAAACAGTCTGAAAATGACCCTCAGGTTTAAATCCATCCCTAAAATCAGACCCATGTTTCCCTAAAAAGTAAGGGAACTTAATGATGGTGGGTGTAACGAGCCTGAATGCATGAACAGGCTTCGAATAGGAATGTGTGTTTTCCAGTATGCTGTGGGCGTGTTTATATTGTGTTTAGAACACGTGAGAGTATGCAGCTCTTTTGTTTGATGTGTTTTTGTTTTGATGCAGACTGAGAGGTGGAAGTTGAGGAGAATGCAGGTAACAAAAACGGGTGGTAACATGAAACATTTAGTCACCTTCAGTTTTCCAAGTGAGCTGTGACAATTTGCAGCAACACAAATACATTGTGTTGTGTCATTTACACAACTTTAGGTACAGTGCCTAAAAAGTATTCACCCCCTTGGCTGCTTTACCCTTTCAGTCATGACTAATATTTTCCATTTTTGACTTTCTGTTTTTTTTAAAGCAAAAACCACTTTAATGCCAAAGTGAAAACTAATTTTCAGCCTCTGGCTGAAGGTCTTTCTCTGTAGAACTCCCAGAGCGTGCAGTGGGTGGGTGGTGTTACTGAGAATCGACTGAAGCTGTGAACAGATTCTCTCCTGTGAATAGATTAACTGTGTCCAGTTGTGCTCCACATGTGGAGCCAGGGGCTGCATGGTGGTGCCGTGGGTAGCACTGTTGCCTCGCATGGAGTTTGCGTATTTGTGTTTCTATGTCTGACATTTTGTTTTTGTTTGAGCCTGAATGAGTGGTACTCCACAAGATTAAAAAACTTCCTGCAAACTGGGATCCTTGGTGGACATACTTTCATCAGAGGTAAATTAATTTCCACAGTCTTGGCCTAACTATAAACTACGTATCAGGATAGCTGTAGCAGGCAGCTGGCCTTTCGGTTCTCCTGGCTAGCCCTCCACCATCGGCCTTACCTGCTAGCATTTCACTATTGGGAATGAGAGTTCTGAGACTTTTAAAAAAAAATTTAATTTTATTTAACCTTTTATTTAACCAGATGAATCAATTGAGAACCCATTCTCATTCACAATGACATTCTGGCCAAGAGGCAGCAGCAATAGTGACATAACTAGCTTTACAACAAAAAGAAACATACATACATGTTACAACAAGATAAAAACAAACATAAAGACTGTTCTCATCTACAGTGTATGCAATGAATCAAGGAAGTCTTAAAGCAATTAGAAGCAGGCACAATGATCAGAGAGTAAAGGTTGTAATGAGTTGTTGAAGGTAGATAATGGATGTAGGTGGTGAGCTTTAGTGATTTTTGCAGCTCATTCCAGTCGTTTGGAGCAGCAAACTGAAATGAGGAGCGGCCAAGAGAGGTGAGGGCTTTGGGAATGACCATAGAGATGAAGTTACTGGAGCGTACATTATGATGGTTGTTGGAAGGGTTGAGTAGTGAGAGAAGATATGACAGGGTTTTGTATATAAACTGATACTGTTTACTGTTAGCTAGCTATACCTAGCTTGTTTGAAGAGAGCAGCTTTAAACAGCTTTAAAATCTATGTATGACAAAGACATTAACAACACAATAACATTATTATTTGACATTAATGTTATAATCTTTTTTCTACTGATCAACAAAAGCACAATTTCCTTGTTAAAGAAGGGCTCTCTGAATCCGTAAGTTAAAACCTTGAATTGTTGGCACTTAAAATTGAATCACCACATTATGTCAGTGGGGTGTTAAAGGCCTCCACCTGCCCTGCTCACCTTCTCTTGTGAAGTTTCTGTCACAATTGAAATATAATTACATAATATTGGTTGGTGATTTGAATTGGGGCTGGCTCATCTGTATCTGACCCACTGAAAGCACAATGTGAATTTCACACCATTAATTAACTCACCAACAAGACCTAATCTCAAATGTCTTCAAAAATCATCACTTATTGACATCATTTGAACAAATGTGCCTTTAAAATTTTTACATCAGGTGTTTTTCCTAATGATATGAGTGATTGTTGTGTGATTGCAGTAGTGAGAGATACAAAAATGCCTAAATTTAAGCTTCAAATGATTCAAAAACATAATATGAAATTATTTCAGATCCAAGCTTTTTTGCATGATGTGAATCTTGAGTTGGCCTGGAGCTATTTTCACAAAAGTCTTCTGACCGTTGTAGATAAATATGCCCCTTTCCACAAAGTTAGAATTAATAAACTTGATAATCCATGGTTTACACCAGATCTATAAGGTGTGAATGCAATAGGGCATGTAAGTCAGGGCTAGAAGCAGACTGGCTGAATTTTAGACAATTGAGAAACAAATGTAGCTCTCTTCTCCACGAAGCAAAATCTGATTTTAAAATTTCAACAACAGAAAATCAAAAAGAGCCCAAAGAAATTCTGGACAACCATCAAATCATCTGGAATTTAGTTAGTTTCACACCAAGATCACTTGTTGATGGTCTTAGAAGAAGTGATAGAAATCAAATGTTATATTATTTTAATAATAATTATTATTATTATTATTAACAGTTTGGGCCTCCTATATAAGCCTGACAGATATCTCTAAGTGTGTACAAGGACTCAAAAGCATTTACTGTGGTTTGAGATGGTTACACTGCTGCAAAAACAGACAAAAATCCAAGATGATCAGGGCAGCGTATAGCTCAGTTGGTAGAGAGACCGGTCTGGTAACCAGAGGGTCACCGGTTTGATCCCCAGCTCAGTTAGATTGCCATTGTGTCCTTGGGCAAGACACTTCACCCACCTTGCCTGTGTGACTGTGTGTGAATGTTGGTGGTGGTCAGAAGGGCCGATGGTGCAGAATGGTAGCCTCGCTTCTGTCAGACTGCCCCAGGGCAGCTGTGGCTACAGACGTTAGTCGTAGTTTACTACCACCGGTGTAAATGTGTGTGTGAAAGAATAATGGAGCTTCTGTCAAAGCGCTTTGGGTGTCCTGAAAGGTGTTACATAAATCCAATCCATTATTATTATAAGACGAGAGACAAAATTAGGTCAAAAACACGAAGATCAAAACAAGGTACAAATGCTGGAACAGGAGCAATGATGAAACTAAGGAACTGGCAACTGAAAGAGAGACAAAGCAGGGTTAAATACATACAAACAGCTGGAAACAATTGGGGTAATGACAGACAGGAAATGAAACAAAACAAGAGACCATACCAAAATAAAACAGGAAGTGCAGGAAAGCACAGTCTCATGGTGAGATGTAACACAGGTGTTTAATTTGACCCCTTTTACCACTTCTGAGGTCACAAGGGCTCTAAAACAATTCAGTTCAAGAAGACCAGCTGGCCAGACAACCTCGAACCGCTCCTCCTAAAGATGGCAGCTGTACCTCTGTTTTAAATCCTCTTAGACTGGAAATCTGCCCTAGTTGCTCTTCTGAAGGGACAAGACCCTAGTTTTGTAAAACAATTACAGACCAATCTCTAAGTCCTCAGTCTTGGCAAAGGTGCTTGAATCTCTGGTCAGTGAACAGGTCAAAGAATTTCTCGCCATCAACTCTATGTGGTAATAATAATAATGCATAGGTTTTATATATTCAAAAGACTCTTTATGGAAATACAATCATCGAGCCAGTGTACCCGGCCCGGAGGGTTACTGGGGTCCCACCCTGGAGCCAGGCCTGGGGTTGGGGCCCGTGAGCGAGCGCCTGGTGGCCGGGCTTTTGCCCATGGGGCCCGGCCGGGCCCAGCCTGAACTGGATACATGGGTTCATCCACCTGTGGGCCCACCACCTGCAGGAGGAACATGAAGGGTCTGGTGCAATGTGGATCGGATGGCAGACCAAGGTGGGAGCTTTGGCGGTCCGATCCCCGGACACAAAAACTAGCTATTGGGACATGGAACGTCACCTCTCTGGCGGGGAAGGAGCTGGAGCTTGTGGAAGAGGCTGAGCGATACCGGCTAGATATAGTCGGGCTCACCTCGACACATAGCGTTGGCTCTGGAACCCGAGTCCTTGAGAGGGGTTGGACTCGCTTGTATGCTGGAGTTGCTCCGGGTGAGAGGCGGAGGGCTGGGGTGGGCTTTCTGTTAGCCCCAAGACTCTCTGCCTGTATGTTGGGGTTTTCTCTGGGGGACGAAAGGGCAGCTTCCCTGCGCCTTCAGGTTGGGGAACGGGTCCTGACTGTTGTTTGTGCTTATGCACCAAATAGCAGCTCAGAGTACCCACCCTTTTTGGAGTCCCTGGGACGAGTGCTGGATAGCGCTCCTACTGGGGACTCCATAGTCCTGCTGGGGGACTTCAACGCTCACGTGGGCAATGACAGCGTGACCTGGAGGGGCGTGATTGGGAGGAACGGCTCGCCCAATCTGAACTCGAGTGGTGTTCTGTTTTTGGACTTCTGTGCAAGTCGCAGTTTGGCCATAACGAACACCATGTTCGAACATAAGGATGCCCACCGGTACACCTGGTACCAGGGCAGCCTAGGTTACAGGTCGATGATTGACTTTATAGTTGTATCATCTGACCTGAGACCGTATGTTTTGGACACTCGAGTGAAGAGAGGAGCGGAACTGTCAACTGATCACCACCTGGTGGTGAGTTGGATCAGATGGCAGGGGAAGATGCCGCGCAGACCTGGTAGACCCAAACGTATAGTGAGGGTCTGCTGGGAACGCCTGGCAGAAGAGCCTGTCAAGATGGTCTTCAACTCCCACCTCCGGCAGAGCTTCGACCGCGTCCCGAGAGCAGTGGGGGACATTGAGTCCGAATGGGCCTTGTTCCGCTCTGCGATTGTTGAGGTGGCTGTTGCTAGCTGTGGTCGCAAGGTAGCCGGTGCCAATCGTGGCGGTAACCCCCGTACCCGCTGGTGGACACCAGAGGTTAGGGGAGCCGTCAGGCTGAAGAAGGAGGCCTACAAGGCATGGCTAGTCTGTGGGTCTCCAGAGGCAGCTGATGGGTATCGGAGGGCCAAGTGGGGTGCAGCAGTGGCAGTTTCCGAGGCAAAATCTCGCGCATGGGAGGAGTTCGGCGAGACCATGGAGAAAGACTATCGGTCGGCTACAAAAAGGTTCTGGCAAACCATCCAACGCCTCAGGGGAGGAAGGCGGCAACTCGCTCACACTGTTTACAGTGGGGACGGGGAGCTGCTGACATCAACTGGGGCTATAGTCGGGCGGTGGAAGGAATACTTTGAGGAGCTCCTCAATCCCACCGACACGCATTCCTATGAGGAACCAGAGCTGGGAGACCTGGGGATGGACTGTCCAATCTCTGGGGCAGAAGTCGCTGAGGTAGTCAAACAACTACGCAGTGGCGGAGCCCCGGGGGTGGATGAGATCCGACCTGGGTATCTGAAAGCTATGGATGTTGTAGGACTGTCGTGGTTGACACGTCTCTGCAACATTGCGTGGTCATCGGGGGCAGTTCCTGTTGAGTGGCAAACCGGGGTGGTGGTTCCCATTTTTAAGAAGGGGGACCAGAGGGTGTGTTCCAACTATAGGGGGATCACACTCCTCAGCCTCCCTGGGAAGGTCTACTCCAGGGTACTGGAGAGGAGGGTCCGGTCGATAGTTGAAACTCAGATAGAAGAGGAGCAATGTGGTTTTCGTCCAGGTCGTGGAACTGTGGACCAGCTCTTTACCCTCGCTAGGGTGATGGAGGGGTCATGGGAGTTTGCCCAACCAATCCACATGTGTTTTGTGGATTTGGAGAAGGCTTATGACCGTGTCCCCAGAGACACCCTGTGGGGGGCGCTCCAGGAGTACGGGGTGGATGGTCTTTTGTTAAGGGCCATTCAGTCCCTGTACTAGAGGAGTGTGAGTCTGGTCCGCATAGCCGGCAGTAAGTCGGACCTGTTCCCTGTGAGGGTTGGACTCCACCAGGGCTGCCCTTTGTCACCGGTCCTGTTCATAACCTTTATGAACAGGATTTTTAGGCGCAGCCGTGGTGTGGAGGGTGTTGAGTTTGGTGACAGGAGAATCTCGTCTCTGCTTTTTGCAGATGATGTGGTCCTCCTAGCTTCATCAGGCTCTGACCTACAGCTCTTGCTGGGGAGGTTCGCAGCTGAGTGTGAAGCAGCTGGGATGAGGATCAGCACCTCCAAGTCTGAGGCCATGGTTCTCGGTCGGAAAAGGGTGGCTTGCCAACTCCAGGTCGGGAGAGAGATCCTGCCTCAAGTGGAGGAGTTCAAGTATCTCGGGGTCTTGTTCACGAGTGAGGGAAGGAGGGAGCGGGAGATCGACAGGCGGATTGGGGCAGCGTCTGCAGTGATGCGGACGCTGAACCGGTCTGTTGTGGTAAAGAAGGAGCTGAGCCGGAAAGCAAGGCTCTCGATTTACCGATCGATCTACCTCCCAATCCTCACCTATGGTCATGAGCTTTGGGTAATGACCGAAAGAACGAGATCGCGGATACAAGCGGCCGAAATGAGTTTTCTCCGCAGGGTGGCCGGGCTCAGCCTTAGGGATAGGGTGAGGAGCTCGGACATTCGGGAGAGACTCGGAGTAGAACCGCTGCTCCTCCATGTCGAAAAGAGCCAGTTGAGGTGGTTCGGGCATCTTGTTAGGATGCCCCCTGGACGCCTCCCCAGGGAGGTGTTTCAGGCATGTCCTGCCGGCAGGAGGCCCCCGGGTCGACCCAGGACATGCTGGAGAAAATATATCTCTGGTTTGGCCCTGGAGCGCCTTGGGATCCTGCCGGAGGAGCTGGTGGAAGTGGCTGGGGAGAAGACCGTCTGGGACTCCCTGATTGGGATGCCGCCCCCGCGACCCGGACCCGGATAAGCGGAAGAAGACGAGACGAGAGGTTTTATATAGCGCTTTTTAACAACTACTCAAAGATGCTATATTGTCTCAATTTTTGTCATTTTTTACAAAAGCACAGTACCGGAAGGAAGGAAGCCATGTTGATCTCATGTCCACCAGACCTATAAACATCACCTAAAACATCTCTTTTAATCGAGGTTTTATGCAGTGATTTATTTGACACGAATCATTTTTACAATTTTTATGTTTTAGTCATGCTGACAACGCGTTAATTTGATTAGATTTTTCACTGCTTTGTGTCTGCCTGATGGATCCTGGAACTTGAAAGCTGACTGACTGTACCCTTACAGTGGACAGGGGTCTGCTCTGTTGATTCTGAAGACCTCAGGCAGATTTCAAACAGCCTGACAACACAAGCTAGCTGAAATCTGATTGGATAAAGCTACCTTAGTATTAACACTGGGATAATATGACATAAAGAGAACAAACCAGGGAGAATAATTTTAATTGATATAGTTACCAGAAGAAAAAATACGTTTACTGTTCTGTAAGTTTAAATTGGTAAATGGCCTGTATTTATAGAGCGCTTTCTAGAGTGTTCTACACTCCCCAAAGCGCTATACAACATGAACAGTCATTCACACACACATTCCACACACTGGTGGTGATAAACTACGTAGCTGCCCTGCGGCACACTGACAGAGGCCGGGATGCCATGCACCAACATCCGCCAAGTTCCTCTGACCACCACCAGTAGGCAAGGTGGATGAGGTGTTTTGCCCAAGGACACAACGACAATCTAACCCAGCCGGAGCTGAGATGGAACCGGTGACCCCCCGGTTGCCAGAGAGCCACTCTACCAACTGAGGTAAATGCCACCCCCAACTTTAGCCCAGCAGAGAAGGCCTTGCTGGTGCTGACGGCTCACCACTGGTACAGTCCCAGCTTCACCGATTTCTCTCTGGTCCCCTCCCCACCTGTGATGTTTCAGCAGGCTGCTCAGTCTCAACACCTGGCTGTCCTCTGTCTGCAGCCTCCAAAATGTACATTTTGTTGAAAATTTTAATGTTCTTTTAGGAAGGAGACCCTTTTGGGGGGCTGATGGCCTCCATCTGAAGTCAGGTTTCTGTATGTCCATGCTGTATGCTGCTGACACTGTACTGGACCTGACCCTTCTGTCACCATCAACCACCTAATTTTAGTTTGGACTACATGCAGAGAGCAAACTACACTAAACCGTAAAACTAAACTGTTCAGTGAACTTTAATAACCTTAGACTACTAGCAAAACACTGTTTATCACCCACTATGTCATCAATCCACATTTCACCCTCAATATGTCTGCTTTCTTTAAACAAATATTTTATTATAAATTATTTAATTTTAGATCATAAACTGGATTGTTTGCAGAAACCTGGCTGAGCACAGATGCACCAGTCATTCTCCCCACTTGGTTTTAATTTTACAATTCTAGAAGCATCACACAGGGTGGTGGGACTACTTTAAAGCGGCTCTCTGGAGCATTTTTCTCTGTATCAAAGTTTTCTAAATGTTTTAAATGATATTTCAGGTCTAAACTATGATCTATGGGTTGAGTTCCACAACATCTGTCATTCTGATGAAGACCCTCCTTCCTCCTAGAGACCCCTTTCCATTATTTCTTGCCGCCGACATTTTTCAGCCAATGAAATTCAAATTTCTGCATTCTCTCAACATGCACGCGCATCGACCAAACCTGTACCAGTAGGGGGCGCTGTTGTACAGGACGCTCCGTGTGTTTCTCTGCCGTCTCAGCCGTTCACTGAGGACTCACGGCTCATTTCTACTAAAACCCTACCCATTCTCCAGCTAAAGATGGATTTATTTTTATTTTTAAACCTTTCACCTCACAGAATGGCAAGGCTTGACAGGATTATGCGTTTATTTTGGTCAGAAAGTTCATCCAGGGCCGAGTCAAGTTCAGCTTCAGAGTCCAGCAGCAGCTCTCTGCTAACAGAGCTAATATCAGAAGCAGCAGGGACAGAGAGGGCTCTTCAGACCCTCGTAGTATTGTTGGAATAAGATTGTGAACTGTGAGTGATTAAACCCTACACATTGAGCGGTACAGTTCATGTCCAAAGTATATGCGCCGCGTGCACGTGCGCACACGCGACCGGACGCGTGTGTCGAGATGTTTTGAGGAGGAGCCTTTGGACGTTAGATTCAAAAACCGCTCTCCTGATGAAATCCTCCGGAGTGCCGCTTTAATTTCAAACAATTCACTGTCATTTAAAAGGTGTCATCTGAGCAGTACCCCATGCCTTTGTTTTTAGCAGCTCACCTATACTCTGTGTTACTGTCTATACAGCTATAAATATACTGTAAAGATAAAAAAAACCCCAAAAGAAATCAATAAAGTGGTTGTCCCACAGTTTTCTAAAAACCTCAGCCGACAATCCAGCTGTCTGTCTCGCTGAAGCGCTGCACTTCCTCACTGCTTGGGCACATTTTGCAGCAGAACATCCAGGAAGTGAGAAAAGGACAGGAACAGCCGGCTGTTAGCGCTTCCATTTTAGGAAAAAATACCAGAGTCCTCCAAAAAAAAACAAAAAAAAAACGTTTTCAGCTAGCAGAAAACTAAAAACGTTTGGACGTGAAAAGAGGAAAAGCTGGGAGAACGTTTCTACGGCTGGAGTTTTAGTCTCTGTTGTAGCCGTGGAAATGTACGGTCCCATGTCCGGTCTATGGACATGGGTCTACCCGACGGGACGGGTGAGTGCTCTGAGACGTGTTTCTGTAAAATAGCTAGCCATACGTAGCTTGTTTACCAACCTGCCGAGTGCAACTTTAAAATTGCTGGTTTGTATTTTCAGATCATTTGACAGTTTTTTATTTTTCTCTTCACTCTCAGTCCTCTGCTGACCTGTCCACTTCACCCTTTACGATTTCAGTGCTGGACCTAATTTCATGTGGAGGCGGGATTAGAGACCACTGGCTACTTAGGAAATGGGTGACAGCTGGGTGATAGAGGTTAGGGTCGACGTCATTTCCACTGAAGATGTGATTCTGTTGTTGGCGCCAGAGCGTAGTCTGATCCACTGGGATGGCAGTAAGATTCCAGGGTTTGTTTAGTCATTTTCAGCAGAGGCAGTAATTCTGAAGAAATGATGTTTGACCAGTAAAACATGTCAGTTCATATATGATTAGGACCTAAAAAAGAGAATTTTATTACCACAAAATCACATGTGAACTTTATAGATCAACGGTACTGGATCAACGTTTAAATGTCTTATGCCATGAGCAAAGGAGGGGAAGAGACTCAAGTTGTGTTGGCTAGAAACAAGGTCAGCAGCTGGTAGTCTGTGTAGACCAGGGCTGCCCAAGTCCAGTCCTCGAGAGCTGCTATCCTGGAACTTTTAGATGCATCCCTGCTCAAACACACCTGAATCAAATGGCTAGATTCCCCATCAGCAGGTAATTCAGCTCTGCAGAGGCCTGGTAATGAGTCACACATTTGAACTTTTAAATGACCACAATCCAGTCTGTCCTCTGTCAGTCCATCACAGTCTGGTTTGGGTCAGCAACCAAACTGGACACAAACAGACTGCAGAGGACAGTTAGGACAGCAAAACGTGGTGCCAGGCAGGTGGCGCTAACTTGCACTCTGTCCAGGACCTGGACTTCTCTAGAGTGAGGAAATGGGCAGTCGGTATCAGAAGTGACCCCTCTCACCCAGGATTTAACATTTTACCTCTCCCCTCTATTCAGCACAGAACACTGTACGCCAAAACCACTAGACTAAAAAACATTTTCCCCAGGCTGTCAGCATGTTGAACCATCACATTCAACACCCAGAATGCAGGAAAAAAAAACCTCAGTCACACAAACTATAATATAAATATTACCTCTAAATACAGACTGAAATTCTGTTCCTAAATGTCTACTAATTTATTATTCTAAAAAAGTGAGCATGCATGTTTGTGGATAAATACGAGAGCAAAAGTGAAACCGGAGTCAAATTACTTGTGTGAAACATACATAAACCTGATTCTGATATTTTGGCTTCTTTGACAACTTTTTTTTTTTACAAAAAACTTTAATGTCAAAGCAAAAAAACAAATTTCTTCAAAATAATAATGAAATAAAAATATAAAACATAAAATAAGTGATTGCAAAAATACTAACCCCTCTAAATCAGTATTTAATAGAAGCACCTTTGGCTGCGATCACAGCAGAGTCTGTGAGAACAGGTCTCTATCTGCACCTCTGACACTACTTCTCCATTCTTCCTGTGACTTCCTGTTCAAGCTCTGTCAGGTCGGTGGGGATCAGGTGTGAACAGACTTCCACTGACTCCGTCTGCAGACCCTGGATATCCTAAACACAGAGAAAATCAGAAATCACAGTTGATTAAAAGAGCAACAAATACGTTTAAGAAATTTACATTCATAAACATTAGGTATTATATTGTGTTAATATGGCCTATGGGGGGGGGGGGGGGGGGGTGACATACCCTTCCAGGCCTAATTTCTCCAGAGTTTTCCTCATAACAAACACTGAAAATAAATGAAAAGAGAAAACATGGCAACTGTGTTAATCCCTAAAGTCCTCCTGTCATGTTTTGATCACATCATGTCACTCCCTTAATCTCTTCTCTATCGCTCTCTGTCATCTGGTTGGGTGACTACATCTGCCATGGATGCCCTCAGGCCATAACACATAACTCTCACACACACACACACACACACACACACACACACACACACACACACACACACACACACTCAGTGAGGGCTGTACAGGGGGGCATGTGCTGTATAATCTTCAGGAGGTGATTATAGGGTGTGTGATCAAAGGTCTTGAACAAAGAGAAAAGATTCCCTCCTCCAGGCCAAGGTCAGACAACTTCCTCGTGTTTAACTTACAGTTCATTATCATCCATCACTGAAAAGTGAGTGTTTGTCTGTTAGCAAATTGTCTCATGAATCACTGGTTGCATTTTAATAAAACTCTCAGAAAGTAATCACAGGATAAACACCAAAAGAAAAAAACTTTTGGAGTCAGTCCTATAAGATTTACAGCACACCAAACATTAGAAAACACAAAAATGACATCAACCGTTTCTGTTGTTATTTTGGTCACTTTTATACCAAACCTTCATTATAATGGTCAGTAATGTGCAAACCCAATCATCTTATCTCTATCTCTGTCGCACACACACACACACACACACACACACACACACACACACACACACACACACACACACACACACACACACACACACACACACACACACACACACACACACACACACACACACACACCGGGGTGCTGGACTAGATGGGGTAAAGGGTACTGTGCGCCTTCTAAAAACTAATTGATTAATTAAAATGCATTTTAACAATATAAATGTAAGTAAAAATCAACTTTATCATTGTTTTATAACATTGTAAAAACATGCATGACCAGTGTTGAGTAGTAATCTCAGCCTCAAAGTCAATTATTGGTTACAATATCATTTGTAAGTCGCTTAGGATAAAAGCGTCTGCTAAATACATAAACATAAACAACATGAACATAATCAGTGTTGGAAAGTTACTTCAAAACTGTAATGTATTATTTATTACTTGTTTCTGTCATTTTAAAGTAATTTGTTACATTACAATATTATTGTGTTTTAAATGTAAGGCATTACACTACTACTGCATTACTTTTAAGTTACTCTCACCAAAAATACTAAATATGGATTTGACCATGTAAATGGAGCTCATGACACTCAATGAGCTCATTCACATCTAGTGGAAGGAGATGTGATGGATACATGTAGAGATATCAACCGTCCGTCCGTCCATCCAGTATATTTAAATCTATACATACCTGCAGGAGCTTGTGCACATAGGAGTCCTTCACCTGTCTGCTCCCCCCTCCTGCAGCAGCTGCATGATGCACGTTTTCTTCTGCTCAGTGCACGAGAGAGCGAACGCTCCAACTTCTGATGTGAATACCGGTAATCTAGTCTGTTAGAGTGACTCTTTATCACAAAACTTCTCAGTTTGCTTTAGTTTCCTGAGTGTCGCGCTGCTCTCATATGACTTAACGGGCCTTGGTTGCTCTGAGCGTGCAAGACTTGGGAAGCGTGCAACTTGGACAGCACGCTCTTCTGACACTGTTCCGAACCACGCATGAGTTTGCTGTGTGGCCCAGACAGAACCGGACTCACTGCTGTTCACTCATCTCTGCTCTCTCTGACTACAGAAAGTAAAACATTTGGCGCTGAGTGACGTTTCTCCTCTGGAAAACTCACCATTTCAATCCAGGTTATACATGCACTGTACTGACGTTTGAACCGAGTAAAATCCACCCATCCATCCATCTTCTGAAACTGCTTCATCCTCCACAGAGGGTCGCGGGGGAGCTGGTGCCTATCTCCAGCGGTCAAGGGGCGAGAGGCAGGGGACACCCTGGACGGGTCACCAGTCCCCAAAGAATAACCTCCCATCTTTATTAAAGTAATTTAATCATCATTGTAATAACATTGTTATTTTCATTAAAAATATCAACAATTCAATGTATGAAAGAAAACTTCTTCAGGTAATGCAAATCATGTCATAATGTGATACGTTTCTGTTACTGTGCTTTCAGTATTGCTGACAGATCCAGCAGGGCCTAGCTTACATGCCTGTTAATCAGCTGATACACTAAAACAATATAAGTGATTTTGGTCTTTTGGGTTGGTGCCACATGCTTAATGCCAGAGGTTCTTCTCACCTGTCCACCACTCTAGTGGTTAGATTATTTTCTTACCAGCAACTCAATTATGTAAAATATATCTGAGGCGTAAATACATCCCATCATTATAAGTGACCATGAAGTTTCACAATAACAGAAGGAACTATCGCACCACCAGTGAGACGATGGGGATTTAACACGTTTCCTAAAACAGACTTGGGCCACGTCTCAATACTCGCACTTCACCCTACGGTCTTCAATGAAGTGCACTTGGGATGTCCCGATCAGGTTTTTTTGTCCTCAAGTCTGAGTCTGAGTCATTAGATTTTAAAGATCTGCCGATCCCGAGTCCCGATCCGATCTTTTTAATATGTTGTTGTGATCAACTTTATAATGCCTCCAGACCACAGACATACTCACACTTTCTGCTTCAAGCTGCTTCTGCCTTCTACTTTGTCGATGTTTAATAAAAACAAACAAGCCACAAAATGATGTCATGCTGCAGACATAAATCATCCTGTCTGTACAGAAATCTATCAGATCCATATATGTTAAATACTTAAGCATATATTCTCTGTGCATAAAATCCCCATGAATTAGTTTGTGGTTGAAGTAACTTTTTGAATAAAATCTTTTCTTTCCTACAGCTGTTCAGGTACAGAAATGTCAACATTATTTTAACACTCTGGTCCATGTTTTGCCCAAAAAGAACAAACTTGTTAACTGCCAATCACCCGATCATTTCTTGTCATCAGCTCCTCCTTCACTCCTGCTGCTTTATCCTCTGACTGCAGCAGCTCTGAACAACTTCTTAATTAGACTATTTGGAGAAATCCATCAGTGTTTGGTGCGTTTTGGAGCAACACTTAATCACGAAACTTCTCAGAAAGCGCTTTTTAAAAATCTTAACATCGCTCTATTTATTTCCCGATGGAGGGCGGGTGTTGTGCTGCGTACGTGCAGCACTCAGCAGAATCTCCTCCTGAGCCTGGATGGAGACGCGGCGTAGGGTGAGTGTGGGTGTGACTCGCTCCACGTCGGCCTCACCACCTCCTCCAGACCAAGCACTCCCGTCGGTGCAGGTGTGGCAGTGAGCAGCGAACCCGGTCACTGCTCCATAAGCTCGTGTGTCTCCCAGTCTCGGCTGGTCTCCTCCAGGACCGGAAACTGATTCAAACTTTGATATGGTTAATATAAGTGCACAAATATAGACTATATATAAATCCCATGTGCTTTAGATTGTTTAACATATATTTAAAAATCCAAACTTCCTTCTGAAGGCGTAGCGCCTTTTATTTTGGCGGGGCTGTGTGCATGTAGAGGAAACCCGAGTCCAGATTGGGAGGTGACGTCCAATTCCGATCGAGTCCAAAATCACGTGATTGGGGCCGATTTCCAATCACGTGATTGGATCGGGACATCCCTAGTAGGGACGTGAATCCCCACCACTGAGTTCGATTCGTATCTCGATACGCTCCCAGCGATTTGATACATTGACGATACGGTGAAGCCTCTGCCGATACGATTCGATACGATTCATCCTTGCTGGCTATTCGATTCGATACGATGCGATTTGAAACGGTTCAACACATCACAGAGAATTTTCAAGTCCACGTCTGTTTTTTAAAAATCATCATCATTACTTCTCTCTCTCTCTTTCTCTGTGAAAGATATATTTGATACTTTATTGTTTTGGATAAATCAATAAATTCTACTTTAAAAAATGCACTTTATTATGGTTCAGACAAGAGGACTGTTTTATTCCTAATAAATATTAAATCATCACCAAAAATGTTACATTTGTTGTTAGTCTCAACTGTTGCTAAATTTCCCAGAGAATTTTCCCCAAGGGATCAATAAAGTAAATCTCTATAACTTTTTAACAATTAATTGATATAGCCAATTTAAAAGATTAGGCCTCTTAAAAATAAATAATAAAAAATGTGAACCCTTAACAAAGCCCTTTTCTCAGGTCCTCCTTTAATTAATAATACTTTCTGTCTGTAATTTGACTAAACCACTTGTTAAACCTACTCTAATAAACATTTCCAGCATTAACTCTGTGCATTGTGTAAATAACTTCA
The DNA here is from genome assembly GCA_006937965.1 of Callopanchax toddi. Lineage (NCBI taxonomy): Eukaryota > Metazoa > Chordata > Actinopteri > Cyprinodontiformes > Nothobranchiidae > Callopanchax > Callopanchax toddi. The sequence goes on from SSNR01000458.1 coordinate 44,425, forward strand.
ACACAGTGTCTCTAATACTGACTAACAGATTCTAGTGGCTAACAGAGCAGAACTCATTCAGATTCTCTGATGTTGCTCATCTCCTCCTCACCTCTTCTTAGCAGGTTTTCTAAATGCGGCTGCACCACCAGGCTTCCGTAGTTTTACTGGTGGTGCGTTCAACAAAACGAGGACAAAACAGATAAACTGATCAACCGGTTGAACGCGGAGTTGTTGCTGTTAAATAGCGGGACAGTTCTCCCCTGCGCCCCTCTGGGGAACGATTACAAGGACAGCAGCTGAGCCACGAAACCTCCATTAAACGTCACGTGAACGAGCGCTGACTCGGTGGTGGACACACAAACACACACGCGCGCACACACAGCGTTTGCAGCACCTGCAGCTCACCCCACAACACGCGTGGAGCTGCTCAGTATAAAAGTAGCTCGTGAGAGGAAAAAGGCTGGACACCCTGAACTAATCGATGTAACCATCGTTTTTACCGATGAGAGAGAGAGATACGTTGCGCATTCAAGCAGTCAGCTGAGCCGATGCACGCTGAAGCTACCGGTGCAGTTGGATTTTACACGTCATGATCGGACCACCGGTTCAAATCGGTGAATCTCCACATCCCTAATCCCTAGGTAATACCCTTCGCTGAAGTGTGCGCCCATGCGGACTTTGAAGTGCGTAGCGAGGGTGGAAAAGGCGGCGGGGCCAAGGTCCGGATTCTACAGCCAGGAGAATCGGGACACCCTAAGCACTCGCGCACCTCCGCGGGAACACGCAACTGAGGGGTGCCAGGGTGGAAGTGCGAGTATTGAGACTGATCAAAATTCCTGATCAAAATTCTTTAGGAAGATTTGAAAATGTTCTCTGAGATGAATGATCAGCCTGAAAGAAATTCCAGCTGTATAGAACTCACTTTGTAATAAAACAATTTTCTTACTAGATTGCAGTATATTGTTATTTCTATTGGTGGGGTGACCATGGCTCAGGGGAAGAGAGGTCACCAGTCATGTGGGGGACATGGCTCAAACCCCACCTCGACCGTGTGGCGAAATATCCTTGGGCAAGACCCTGAATCTCCAAGGAAAGCACCATCAGAATTCACCATCCCCTGCTTGTTAGGGATGGGTCGAATGCAGAGAACAAATTCTACTACGTTGTACTGAGGTATATACGTATGTGGACACCAAATTCTACCCCCCCCCCCCCCCCCCCCCCCCCCCCCCC
>SSNR01000458.1:45649-56984 GCA_006937965.1 Callopanchax toddi
CCCCCCCCCCCCCCCCACACACACACACACACACACACACACAAAAGCAGGATCATTTTGTCCCACAGACCTCCTTTGATTAAAAACCCAGAGGTGAGGCATGATGTTGCATCTGTGGGCATATTTGCTAAAACTTTTTTTTTTAACACTGTCCTGTATATTTACCTCTTACACATCATCCAAGCATTTATGGGTTTTATTAGAACAATACAACAAAAGAGGTGACGTTTTGACTTTCAGCTCCCAAACAGCAAAAGACTTCTCACTGAAGGCACAACAGAACTTTTTCCACTAAATCCCACTTTGATTGTTTAATTTGCACATAAAACTGAAGCACTGCAGCTAAGCAAGAATGTTTTTGTCATTTGAGTTTTTTTCAGAAAGGCTTGGGGTGGTCCATCCCGTTCACAATGAAACTGTCTTCATGCCATTTTGTTAAAGTACATCACTTTTTAAATATGTTTTTTTCCAGTTAAAGTTTACAACAAATGTATTTATTCCAAACATCATTAAAAGATAAAATAGAAAGTCCAAGCCAGTGCTCATGGCTACCACCCAGTCCTGTTGGAACAGTACACACCATCTTCACACCACCATCCTGGCTGCAGTAAAGTGACAGTATCTAAAAGGCAAAATTTTACCAAACACAATGAATAAGTTGGTTGAAGCTCGCCAAACAGCTTGAAGACATGTGTGTGGCAGCACAGACACCCGCAAATCGTCAGCGGTGCCACCCTGCTGCCACACAGAGACTTGAAATGCTAAATTAGAGCAAGCAGCAATGGTAGACTTGGACTCAGAGTCAGGGTGGGCTCATTGGTGTGGTTGGGAGTGTTGGTGAAAGGCATTTAGGTGTGGGTACAAAGTATTTATTTTGGTGATAGCAAGCTGCATCTGTGTGTGTGTGTGTGTGTGTGTGTGTGTGTGTGTGTGTGTGTGTGTGTGTATGTATGCGTGTGTGTAATGGAACCAGGTCTTGTCTGTCCAAGCATGTGATCTCCTGATTAGAGGTTCAACACACAGCAGATCCAGAACCAAACATCCAGTCACAGTAAATCTTACTGAGTAAATAAACTCCCAGACCTTCCCACTGTGTTCTACTCATACCTATTATTTCATCATAAAGGTTGTATTCAGACATTTAATCATGCTTTTTCCATCTGTTGTAATAATTGTATTATTCTTCACTGTTAAAAATCCAACTTGCAATTTGTTAGCAGAGTTTAGGAATGTTAGTCAGTTGAACATTTTAACTTGCAAAATGTTGCGTTAACACAAAAAACCCAATTAACTCAACTTTAGCTACAATTTTGTCCAGTGACTGTAAAATTAAAAGTTGAGACAACTGGATATTTTAATTCTCTAGTTGTAGCCCTTAACTTAAAGTTTTTGCGCATGCGCTGTCAGTATGATGCACGGGGTTTCCCTCCAAGTCAGCTAACCAGAAGTGGGCACCTCGTGTAGAAGCTCGACCAGTGGCTCTAAGGTAAGCACTGTTTAATTTGCATTTCTATGTCAAAACTGTGGTAATAAATGCAGATATTTTTTGACAATTTTATGTCTAATAAAAGACACCTTTAAAATATCCCATGTTCCCAAGTAAAATAATTCAGTGGAAGTTGAAAGCGGTTAAGCTAATGTTACATGCTTAAATGTACTGCCTGTACATATCTGAATGATCTTTTATACATAAAAACACGTGTTACAGTAATAAGGTAAAGGTACCCGTGTATAAAAATAAGCTGAGAAGCATTTCAAAAGTTAACATGTAAGGAGGTGATGTGCTGTTCGTTCGTGGTCTGGTCAACGTGAACGTAGGGCACGCAGGTGTCCAGCTGAACAACCACACACACAAGCCATGTCTGCTCTTTATGAGCAAAACACGTAGCAGCATTGTAGTTCTCAATTTTAACCTGAGGCTAAGCCCAGTTTAGGCAGAGTAATGTAATGGCGTTTATACAGCCTGGTTCGTGAATTGGACAACCGAGTCCGCTCCGACCGCAGAGGGAGAGCGGGGAGGACGCGCGTCAAACCCGACACCGGATGCATCATTATCCCATCACGCACGGTGTATTAAAAAGCGCTTTTTATGTAAGCTGCCTTTATTCACTAGTTTCTGTGATCAATTGGCGGAGGTCCTCCAGATGAAAGCGGACAGGCTCGTGTGGTGTTGGACGAGCCGGTTTCAGGCTTTAAGCTCGGGTCTTTTCGGGTTCATGTTGAATGTTTTGGCCTGTTCAGTTCGCATGCTCCCGCCCTGCTTTCACACAGAGCCGTAAAACAACAGGTGTAGTGCCTAATCAGGATGAATGAAAGACGTTTGGACGCAGGCTGTTTGGGAGTAAAATCAGTTCGAAGCTCTGCGCCCATCAGCTGCAGACCTATAGCTCTTCGTGCACCCCTGAGCCCAGAATACAAGTGGGTCTTGCAGGAGACGAGTCTGGGGCAGTGAGTGATGATCACATGAGCTGCAGGTTTTAAGGTAAACATAAGATTAGCAAAGACAAACAAAAATAATTAATCTGCATTTAGGAGACAATCCAGATGCAAAATAGCGTTCCATCAATTTACAGATGATGTTTTCATGTAATATTGTACATTCTAGTTTTCTGTATTAATTTGCTTCTAAAGATTTAGTTTGTTCTATTTGTTGCATTAATTCCATATCAATCAAATAATGCTTGGCTTTATTGTTTGGGGTTCTGCAAAATAAATTGGCATTCAACAATTTATTTACTAAAACAAGATCATATATTGACATAGTCAGATTCTCATATTACTTATGTTGCCTTCTTCCACAGCAGCCCATAAGCTATGTATGAAAAAGTTCATTTGGAAAACATTTTAGGTAGTCATGCAACTGTATGTATGTTTTTCTAATTTAATTCTTAAATCAGATTATTTCATTGCTGCCACACTTTAAACTACTACTGTCCCTTTTAGAGGAGTGTTTTTAGGATAGTGTTTTAGGATAGTGTTTTATGCTCCTTTTTTTTTTTTTATAAATTAAAGTCTTTAGCCAGTAAATTGTGATGTAACAATATGTATTACAATTTACAGGAATGATATGCTTCCAGTATCCTATATTGCAAAAACACAATTGTATATATTAAGTTATACTTGGCCTTTTAATATATTTAATTAGAATATCTGGTCTGACAAAATGAAATTACATTTTATTTCACTAAAACAAGCTAAAAATGTATTCACATCTAACATCATATAGCCACATACTTCCATAGTTCATAGATAGTCATTATTCAGATTACTCTCAAATCCACAATTATTTGTTTTTAAATTGGTGCACCTTGTTTTGATGAATGCATTTAATATTTTCATTTTTCTTTAGGTTGGAATGCAGTGTAAGCTTTGCAGATTTAACCACCTTAGCCAAGAGGTCCTCCTGAAGCACTACAGGTTACACCACCATCAAGGACGACCCTGGCAGCTGCCTTGTTTGTACACTGATTGTGTCTGGGCTTTTAAAGCGGAAGATGTGTTAAAATCCCATCTGACAAGAGCGCGCAAGAAGTCTGTTCCAGTTCCCGAGCACTTCTGTACTTGGGAGTCGTGTGATTTTTTTTTTTTCTTCTTCTTTCTTTTACCTCATTAGGTAAGTTTTTATCTCCAGTAGTTCATCTGCAGTTTCTTTTCAGTATTTAATTATTGTTTTTACCTTTACTTTTTAGGTTTTTGCTGAGTTTCCAGATTACTCAAAAGCTAACCTGATGAGCACATTCGTCACCTCTTTGGATGAGTATGCACCAGAGATGATCAAGGTGTACAGAACAAGTGGTGGGACTTGTTAAGAAGACATGAAGAACCTTTTTGGAACAACTTGATGATCAAGTAAGTACCCTAAGCCATTTTTAATTTTTAGTTCTATGCTATTAATTACATGTATCACATTTGTCTGTTGGTGTCTGTGTTTTTTAGACATCTGATGCGCTCGGCTTTAGAAAGGCTACAGCTTTTAGAGGTTTGCCCCTGTTCATGGATAAAGATCCTGGAAGCCTCATAAAAAACTGTCTGGTGAGTAAATAAAAATTAATATGCACACATCCAAATATTTTTTATAGAACAGACCTGTACTTAAAGGAAACTGATGTTAAATGGTAAGCCTAATAATAATAAGCATGTGGAAAAAACCAAAACACATTCACAACACATTTTTTAAATGTAAACCAGTGCACCCCAACCCTGGTCCTTGTGATGCCCTATTCAGCATGTTTAGTTTAGTTCTAGTTTTTCTGCTTCAGCACACCTATTCAACAGTTGAGTAACCTGTCCATCAAGCTCTACAGAAGCCTGTTAATCACCAGCTGAGTAAAATCAGGTGTGCTGGAGCAGAGATACCTCTAAACATGCTGGGTAGTGGCTCTCAAGGACCAAGGTTAACACAGATTGTCATTTACCCGTTACATGTTTTTTGCCACAAACCTCACATTAGTGTACTGAACAGATTTGTATGAAAAAATATTGATTATTCAGTTTTCAATCTTTGAATTGTACTGAACATAGTATGCCTATAACATTAAAAGTATCATCTTTTGGTTATTTTTAAAGTAATTGGTCTAAACATGAAAAATAATGTAGAAAACTAAATCAGTTCAATATACAGGTGAAACTTGAAAAATTTAAATATTGTGCAAAAGTTTATTTCATTAATTCAACTTAAAAGGTTAATCTGATATGAGATTGACTCATTACATGTAAAGCCAGATATTTCAAGCCTTTATTTGTTATTATTTTGATTATTTAATGACTAAAACTTGTGTAAACCCCAAATTAAAAATCTCAAATTTTGAATATTGTGAAAAGGCTGAATGTTGTAGCTCAAAGTGCCACGCTGTAATCAGCTGATTAATCCAAAACACCTGCTAAGGGTTTCTAAGCCTTGGAATGGTCTGTTTGGGTCGGTGGTTTTTGCTGTTCCCTCAGACACAATAGTTTTTGACTCATTTCCTTTCTCTTTTTCAATAGGACACAGAACCACCACAGATCACACCAAAGGCATGAAGATGGGAACTTTTTCTGTTGTTGAAGATGATGTTGCCACTGTTCGGGCAAACCCAAACACAAGGTTCTTTGCTGTTGTCCTAGAGGAACAGATTGTCCTGGATGAAGTAAGTGACCTCCCAACTGCTTTGGCGCTCCCCTTTGGACTAATTTATGCCCTCAGTATGGACTACATAAAGAACTAAGATACACTTTTGAGGTCAAAATGTGTTCATGTGCCTTGACCACCAGTGCTCAGCAAGGGTCCAGTCATTCTAAAACAAGATGTTGATGTATTTATATTGTCTTGTATGTTCCAGGCATGTTTGTGCTCTAATGGGCAATATGTTTTTATTATTGCACACATTTACTGTCAGTTTGTTATGACCTGGTATTTTTATTGTAGTACTTTAATGTTTTAGCAGCATTTGGGAGTTGTATTCTGCAGCTGATTGTTAGCACTTTATATGCTTGAATACAAAGCATGAGTTCACATATAGCAGCAGGTGTTTTACCTTCACTGAAACAGATTATTTCTAACCCCTCAAGTAACATGTGACTTGGAGGTATCACTACATTTCAGTGTCATTGACCTTAAAATGCCAAATTTAGATTTGTATTAAATATGTCAAATTAATCGTTTGCAGTCAAAACACATTTTGATGAAACATTGTCTTTGTTTTGGAGAGAAACATGTCATGTTTATTTTTCAGTTTATTATGACCTAAAAATATTTAATAATTTTTAAGAATTTACCAGCCTATTTTCAAGTCTGTTTTGTTACAATACCTGCACAAAAAACTGATTCCAGTTTTTCTGTTTGTAGTTTGACTCATTTTCATTTTATCATCATAAGAGCAGTTTTAAATGCTTAAACTTTTAAACTTGGCACTAAATATTACAATTACATTTTGTACCCTTTTTAAATGTGCCATTAAAATGTTAATAAACGTTTTCATAAAACTTGAATGTTCTGTTTTGTGTTCTAACTGAAAGTGTAATTGGTATTGCATGTCAGCAATTTGCAGGAAGGACACCGTAATTTATTTGCTAAGAAATGTATTCAAAAGTTAATTCAACTTAAAATATGAAAAAGTTGATTCAACTTGAAATTTTAAAATGTTGATTCAACTTAAAATATTAAAGCAACTGGCTGCGAAGCTTTCTTGAGTTTACCCAACTTCTGCAATTAAGTAGTTGTGCCAACTTTTTATTTTAAGTTTGTCTGGCCATTGACTCAACTGCTTATTCTAAGTTAGTCCTAGTTTGCCAAACTTATTATTTTTAGTCCAATAAACTTTTTAGCCCATGTTCTGCTAACTTAAAGTTTTTATTTGGTTGTATTTAACAATTTAAGTAGGCATAACATGCAACTATAACTTGAGCTAACTTTAATTTGGGACTTGGCACAACAAAGCACCTAAAAGTTGATTAAACTCAAAATTGTTTCGCAGCTGGTTGCTTTACTTTTTTAAGTTGACTCGACTTTTTTTTTTTTTTTTTTTTTTTTTTTTTTTTTTTTTTTATAAACCCCGTGTCCTGTCCGGCTGTGGAGCAAACAGAATAATGTCTGAGTGCCAAAAACAAGCACAACAGTGTTGCTGTTTCAGGTGAGAGGTTACTGCCACTGCTATAAAACTCCTCCTGATTTTTGTTTAAATATAACCCCCAAAATCTTTATTAGAATGTTTTTATGGTTGATTGGACACGGAGCCTGAAAGTGAAGGGAAGGGTACAGAAAGAGGGATGGGGGAGAAAGTAAACAGAAAAAGAAGAGAACAAGAGACGTGAAGAGTCCACTTCTAGACCTGTAAATAAAGCACAAACAAACAAAACGGAGAAAAGATACAACAGCAACAAACAGCATATGAATATACAACAGTTGTGATATTCTTCAAATGTATACGTATACACCAGTTCAAGAGAGTTCAGTGTCAACCACAGCCCCAGTCAATGTGTCTGAAAACACCTGAGTCCGTCTTTATGTGAGCACCTTGTGATCACCTGTGTGTATATATGCGCGCTTGTGTATGTAAGGTTTCTCTATTGAAACATTCAATAATAAGTTTGAGGAGCCACAGACCCGTCCCCAAGGCCCATGGGGGACGTGGAGGAGGTCCAGGCCCCAGACGTCCAGAGGCCACCCAGGGCACGGACACCCCAGGGAGACCGCCATCAGGGCAGTCGCTAAACTCTCCCCCAGAGGGCGCAGAGGCTCACCCCACGTGGGCCCCCGGCAGTCGCCGCGCTAGAGCCCCTTGGGGGCCGTGGCTAGGAGCTCACAGGCACCGCCTGCAGCCGGCCATCCAGGGTAGATCTAGCCGGAACCAGAGACCCGAGACCCAGGAGCGAACCAGCCCCAGCAGAGGCCCGACCACCCCCGGGGGCCCAGATCCCACCAGGCCGCCACAGGAAGAAGAGCAGGCAGACGCCCCCAGCACCCAGCCCCAGACCCCGAGACACCCCAGCACGCCACTGGAGAAAGGCACCACCAATGCCGAGGCGCAGCCAGGGAGGATAGTCTCTGCTGAGGAGGGTCTAGCATGTCACAGAAAGAGAGGGGGGGGGACGAAACCTGACAGAAAAACAGTCACACACAGACACAATCACGCTCCCTCCCTCATGCGTGCACACACACATTCCTGCAAACATACCAAGACACACAATAGACGCTGTACACCCACTCTCGCTCCCCATGCACGCTCTATGTTCAGGACCAGGGACCAGCGCCCTAAGGGTGAACTTTTTTTCGACTTTTTTTTTTTAACAGTGTACAATATTCTGAGATAAAACTCAAACTGCCTATATTACTTTAGAGTGACTGACTTATGTAATCTGTGTCTCTGCAGGGTGGACAATCATAGCTTTGAGTTTTGAGTATCTCTATCTGCTGATTTTATAATCCTAATTCAGTATGATTTAATCAGACCAGAATGATCTAAACTAAAACTGTCATAGCCATTTGAATATTACATATTGGTCACTGATTTGTTTTGTTTTTGAATGTGGAGTTGTTACATTGGTTTCACTGGTAAAAATAAATAATTGAAATGGGTATATATTTGTTTTTGTCAAGTTGCCTGATAATTATGCACACCTGATATAGGGTGTTGATGTCATTAGACCACACCCCTTCTCATTACAGAGATGCATATCACCTGATATGCTTAATTGGTAGTAGGCTTTGAGCCTATACAGCTTGGAGTAAGACAACATGCATAAAGAGGATGATGTGGTCAAAATACTCATTTGCCTAAAAATTCTGCACTAATATATATATATATATATATATATATATATATATATCTCAATCAATGATTTAAGCAATAAAGTACATCAACATAAAGTCAACAGGGCCAATTTAACCTGTCGTAGTGCAATTAATTGTTAATTTACTGTTATATGGCTGAGAAAAGAGCATTCAGAGGTCTAACTGCTGCTGGATAAACACTGTTAGAGACTGTAGAAAGCCTGAAGGTCTATGCATCACATTCTGTTACCAGAGGACAACAGAGTAAATAAATGGATGGGAAATGTCTTCCACAGTAAAACAAGCTTCTGGAGCAGTAAAGGTCCTCCAGAGAGGCCTGAGGGAGGCCGATTATCTCAGGTGCTCTATCAGCACAGAGTGTACAACGAACCTTAATATTGTCACCTTTAACGTATTTCCAGTTAGAAAACCTGCATGTCTGTCCTCTCTTCGTTGTTTGTTTGTGTTGCTGGCTGCTTAGTATTTATAGCACATGAGCTCTCATGGGCAATACAAACATTATATGCCCCCCCCCCCCTTTGTAAAATTACAAATTTGGACCCCCCCCCCCCCACATACACCGAGTCTGTCTTGCACTCAAACGCTGAAATCCACTTCATATTTTTCTGGTTAAGCTGCTCCGGTGCATAAATGATCAAAGTGATTGACAGGGTTGACCAGTTTTCAGGAGTGTCCGCGGTCCAACACACTCTATAGACCAGGGGTGGGGAATCCTGGTCTTCAAGGGCCGCAGTCCTGCATGTTTTAGAGGTGTCCTCTTGTCAACATACCTGATTTAAATGTTGAATTACCTCCTCAGTGAGCCTTCAAGGAAACCAGAAGGGCTCCCAATCACTCACTAATTCAGATCAGGTGTGTTTAAGAAAATAAACCACTAAAATGTGCAGGACTGTGGCCCTCGAGGACCAGGATTCCCCACCCCTGCTATAGACGGACACCCATTTGTCCTCCTTTTGACATAATTATTTTCTCTACATGGTGCGAATTGTGGAAAAAAGCAGAGGGTTTTTTGACATGCTCCCCTCCTCCTGGACAGGAGACCTAACATTGCAGCTGCAGGTCGACCAGAAACCGGAGGCACAATAAGAACTGAATAACCAGAGGGGGTCAATCCCATAATAATCACAACTATATGGTCTCTAATAAAAAGTAAATGTGCCTAAATAAAAGAAGTAGGATCAACTTATACACAACCGTTGTTTATTTTACAAAAAAACCCACTGAAGATCAGTAATAGATCCCTTTAACCTATTATTTATCAAATCTAAAATACTGACATTTCATTATTTAGTTGACTTGAAAATTATTACAATGTACAAAGCTAATATGAATACCTTAACAACTAATATTCAGAAAATGTTTGAAGAAAGAGTTAGTTATAATTTGAAAAGGAACTGAAGTTCTTATTTAGAAGAAGGAATTTAATAGAATTTAATTATCAAATCAAAGTGAATTAAGGAATTATGAAAATATGAATTTGAAAGTTAAACAGCTGCTTAAAATGAAGACTTCCTGTTGAATCTGTCTCTGAAATAGGTCACAAGTTGTTTTTACTACTGTAGGTAAAACAACTTGTTAAATGCACCAGAATGCAGGAAATCCCATTGTTTAAGCCCCTGGTTGTTCTCATGCTGAAAATGTGACTTGTTGCTTAAGACGCAAGAAAAAGCAAATCTACTTTTTTACTAAGAAAAATGACAATAATAATAACGCACAGTGCCTTGAAAAAGTCATTACAACTGAATGACTGGTTTGAAATAGTAACGCATTAAATGATTTGTTTTTGAAAAAGTGGTTATACTAGAACAGGCATGTTCAAAGTTGCCCCAGGGTCACTTGCAGTCCTCATAGCGTTTTATTTATTATTATTATTATTATTTTTTTATGTGGCCCTCAATTGCATTTCAAGAATGGTAGAAGTCTTACTACTAGTTTTTTTAAACACATTTTTACTATTGTGAGTCCATCACCAAATACAGATAAATTGAAGTATTTTTAAAATGTTAAAGTTTCAGACCAATTAGTATTTGAGTTTCTTGTTATTCATTTATATTATTCAATAAAGTATTACTTTACTTTTTAAACATTTTGAATACATTTTTTTTATTTCAAGATCAACACTCACTCAAACTGTTAGTTTCAGTTTTAGTTTTTCCAGTTTTACATCATGTTTTAAAACATTATACTCCTAATTTAGCTCCATAAAAAGGGGATAAATGAACCTAATATCAACATCAAGTCTTTTCAGAAACGGTTATTTTGTTTATTGTGGAAAGGTTCTACATACTTTGTTCCTGTTTGAGTCTCAACTGCTGTCAGAAAAAAGAAAACATTTATTCCTCTCACGAGTTAAGGAAGACACTTTTGACACACTCGACAAACTGTCACTAAAAATCCTCCTCCTTGTGTTTCATACTGAAGACCTTTTTCACTCAGAATACCTTCTGCTCTGTTTCGGCCTGAACCTTGGTGAAATTCCAACACAAGGCAAACGGGGCAGGAGAGGGACGAAGGAAAAACGCGTTGGAATTTCTTCTCCTCTCAGATCTTCAGGGTTTCTCAGCAGAAATTACACAGAAGTGTTACCAGATGCTTCTCACATTGTCAAAAAAAGAAATCTTTCAAGACAGGAAACAATAAATGCCCTTCTTATCTTTTCTTTTCCTTTATGCCCCAGTAAGGTTTAAAGTATTTTCTGCGTGGTATTTTTGAGCCACTGAGTATCACTTGATGCATGAGAGAACAGTGGTTGTTTGCCCACAGCAGCAGCATTTTGTTTCAGCTTGTTTTACTTTATTCATGAGCCTTGACTCACAGCTTTCAACATAATGTTTGGAAAAACTCTTATACCTAGAGCGTGCACACACACACACGTGTCCCCTGCACTTTTTAAAGTCAGTTTAGAGTCCTGTAGTTTTTACTGTCTAAAACAAAGTTCCACCATATTAAATGGATACTGGCTGTCTGTTGTTTTTAGGTGTATGGATATCATGGCTCTGTTTAAACAGTTCAAGCCCCTCTTCTCTACCTCCAGACCCCCACCCTGTACTCAAGACAGTTGTGCCC
>SSNR01000458.1:56994-92478 GCA_006937965.1 Callopanchax toddi
CCCCCCCCCCCCCCACCTTTGAAATCAAAATGTCCTCCTTGGTGGAAGATGAGGCGTTAACAGAGCTGTTACAAACTGAGTCTAATGACCAAAGTAAAGGTTTCAGCAGCACTGGGACTGAATCTGTTCAAGTCTGTTAAACACGGTAAATGACTTCATGAGGACACTTTTTGTTGTTATAGACCCGTTGACACGTGACATCACACACTCTAGGTCCTGCCCCCCAAAAGTATAAAAATCCAGCCCGGTCAAAACGGACTTCTGTGCAGGTGGAGGATGCACGGATCGCTAGTAGTAAAATACGCAAAATCAATAATATAAATAATTTATTCATTATTCATTTTTGTAAAGAAAAATAACATCTAATGTGCTCAGACCTGGATTTGAACCCCGGGCCTCTGATATGAAAGGTGGGTACTCTACCGCTTGGCTACAGTTTGTTACTCCCCCTCCCTTGGCATTTTCTCTGTGTCACTCATTTCTTGTCCTACCTGCTACGTTCGTGTGTCAGAGGGAGGTTGACTTGCACATCTAATGTAACTGCGGGACGTAAATAACCATAATAATACTGAGCTGAAAGAGAAACTTCTCTTCTTTCAAAAACCGTTTGAACTTTTTATAGCACAAACCATTGCGGGTGATGATGCGTCGAGGACGCGCTTGGAGGGTCAATGCGGGACAGTGTCTCATTTTTTCGGACGTTAAAAAAGTAATGAAACTACAGGACAATCCTGCACAAAACGGGACATCTGGTCTCACTAACCGCTAGTGTACATCCTGGACCGAGAGGCTTGTTCCGGACCGGTTTATCCAGATCACGCCTCCTTCACGTGGACGCACAGAGTCTCGTTTTGCTGCGGTGCTGTAGTTTTATTGGCGGGGATGCAGCGCTCTTTCTGCAGTTGGGTACTGCTGGGACTTGTCTCCTCCGTCCACGCTAAAGGCTGAACACTGGAGATGTCAGCACTGCGCCGCGGGTGCGCCATGGTTTTGGCCAGTCCTTTACAGGACCTGTTTCTGAGCAGTGCGCCACAGAACGCTGTTTGCAAAATCGCGTCCATGACCTTCATTATTCTCACGTATCTATATTGGGCGAGCGAGAGGGAGCTCTAACGGAACTTTTTTCTCTTAAGTCCCAATTGACGGAATTCCATCCCCACGACGGAGAACTTTAACCCCTGCGCTATATAAAACTTCAGCATTATTAGTGTTTATCTGGAAGCTTTGTGCTAAACACTGTTAGCATTGACATGTATATTATTTTGATCATCTCCACAAAGATGTGTTAGATAAGCTAAAGTAGTAACATCTAACCCATAGGTTTCATTTTCTTAAGATTTGTAAATAATTGTATGCTCTGATGTTATGTTGTAAATATCCATCCATCCATCCATTTTCTGTAGCCGCTTATTCCTCCACAGAGGGTCGCGGGGCAGCTGGTGCCTATCTCCAGCGGTCAAGGGGCGAGAGGCGGGGGACACCCTGGACAGGTCGCCAGTCCATCGCAGGGCCACACAGAGATGAACAAGACAAACAACCACACACCCACTCACACCTAAGGACAATTTACCAGCCCAATCAGCCTGACAGTCATGTCTTTGGACTGTGGGAGGAAACCGGAGTACCCGGAGGAAACGCACGGGGAGAACATGCAAACTCCACGCAGAGAGGCCGCAGAGCCGGGACGCGAGCCCATGACCTCCTTGCTGCGAGGCAACAGTGCTAACCAACTGCGCCACCATGCAGCCATGTTGTAAATATGTAAATGTAAATATATGCTTTTATTTTGAAATGACAGGAAGTGATTTATTTGTGCTAATTACCTAACCAATCTAACCTAACCACCTGTATTGTGAAATTTGACCCCTGTTGGTAGCAAATAAAAACAGAGCATTTGGTGACAGGCTGTGTGAGAGAGTGGGCGTGAACCAGTGTGGGAGTCTGACCAAGCTCCAGTGAAACTTACTTCATGTGATTGTGTCTTTATCCGCAACATCACCTCAACAAATGGGAACCACTGTGTGACAGCAGCTACTCTGCCAACAGTTTAAATAGCTGGTAAAGGTTCTCAGTTATCCAGGTCATGATAATCCAAAAAAGGGTTTTAAATAAAAAAAAAATTAAAAAAAAGTTTAAATAGCAAAGATACAGCTCTGGATGAGGGCTGGAGTTAGAGTACCCAGATGAAAACAAAAACATGCAAGGGGTCTATATATCAGTCTACTGGTCTGAAACAATCATTTATTGAATTTAAATGAAAATAGATGAGGGCTTTCCTCAGCTATTTTTTTAGGTGCAAATAAAAATGTAATTGAGATTAATTAATTACAGATCAAAATAATTAATTGCACATTTTTTTTTAATCACATGACAGCACTAATTATCCTCTGAAACAGTAAGTGGTGTGTTCAGTCATTTTGTTTACATTAAAAGCCTTGCTTGCTTCTGCTATCCAAATTCGACTCTTAGAGACAACACCTTGAATAGTGAAGCCCAGACTGTCCTCTCCGCAGCTCCTCTGCTGGGAGCCCAGGGCATGCCCAGGCCAGCCTGCAGATGTAGTTCGTCCAGCTTGTCCTCGGTTGACCCTGAGGCCTCCAGCTAGCAGGACATGCTTGAAACACCTTCCCAGGCAGTGTGGCAAAGAAGTGCTCATAAGGGCACATGAGTAACACACACGCTACAGTGTAATCACCTTATCCACCAGTCAAATACACTAAGAAAGTTAACATAGTGGATAAAAGTTGTAGATTCATTATAAAGTGGTTCTATGTTTTTGGGAGAGCTTGAAAACAAACCTAAACAACAACAGACCTGTATGTGCAAGATCTAGGTAGGAAAATATCAGACACAATTCCATTTTCACATTGCTATGATCAGGGTACCTCTTCATGAGTTTGCGGTGTCGTGTGTGTCAACAAGCTTCCGTCCCCATCTAATCACTCCTTCACAGTGTACACCACAACTGGATGTGAAGTTCATCAGTGTCTGATCGTGGGCTGTGCAATCAGCAGGCATTGACTGGCCATCTGGACCGTAACGGGCATAGGAAAGATCTCGATGTCATTCCGAGTTCCCCTGACGAATCTGGCCCATGAGTACCCCTAAGGGAAGTGACCCAACAACTCCCACGTTTTCCTAGATACCAGATCATATCAGCTTTCTTACCTTCATTTTTCTGTCTTCTTTTACTTTTTAAAGGTTGCCACAATATTCTGTGTGCGGTTTATTCATGTGGTGAATAGAATAGAATAGAATAGAAAAACCCTTTATTGTCCCTCAGTGGGGAAATTCAGGTACACCAACAGCAAAGTGACTGCAAGTCAAAAAAAAAAAAAGACACACAAGGGTAAAATATATAAAATAGAAAATAAGAATAGAGACTGTAAAAATAAATTTAGCATTATTTAAGATCATTATAATGGATAATTAACAAATATTTACACTATAACATAAATTAGAAGTTTAATGCAAAAAACCTGGCTTTTTACACCTATTTAGAATTTTTCTCGAATACTTTTCCCCCCTCAACAAATACAAATACAAGTGCCGGCTGCTTTGCACACCTGTAATTCAGGGGCAGGTGATTAGTGGGATGAGGAACAGCTGGGTTGATTTACTGAATGAGGAGAAGGAATGTAGACTGACTGAGAAGCTAAAGGTAAAACTAAACCAGCTAAGGGCTCATGACAGTGTGCAGGAAAATGGCTAAAAGCAAAAATAACCCATGGTACAGAAACAATGCCGCAAAGCTTCAAAAACAAAAAGTGTGAAAAAAACATTGGAGGATAATACAGTGTTGAATAAAGAAATTGAGCAAAAAACAACTTCAGCAACTGCAATACCAGTAGTTGAGTCCAACAGTCACAGAAAATATCCAGTCCTGATTTTAATGAATGCATATTATGCAATGTATCTTGATAGTGAAGATGTCTTGACAGTTACATCCTGACTGCATTTGCTGTAGCTGCTGTTAAAACCAACCTCAGGCTGCAGTCTGGGTGGTTTTGGAGGGTGCGCTAAAAACAAACACTTCAAAAGGGATTTGATTTGAATCTGTGAGCAGTGGGAGGACGTCTGCCTGAAGGTGGATAGCATGTTTTGACTTCTGAAGCCAAATTGAAGAGAACTGAAGCTACACAAACAACAAAGTACTGAGACACACACACACACACACACACACACACACACACACACACACACACACACACACACACACACACACACACACACACACACACACACACACACACAACAGTTACTGCAACAAGGCTGCACAGGAGTAACCCACACACAAACAAACCACACATGTAAAAGAAGAAAACAGGAACGTACACACAGAAAAGCAAAAATGTTGTCATCCTGCAGAAAAAAATGAATACACACAGAGAGACGGGGGCAGCGAGGCAGGCCCCCTAGTCTGTCCACATATGGTTGCAATTGACCATCAGGGTGGGTGGATAAATGGCAGCCGAACAACCGGTGGTATAATTATCTGACCAGCCTCTTTATTTTGCCCTAAATAGCCATGTTGTTTAACCAAAAATATACTGTCATGTCAGCCTGTCAACATTTGACCCATGACACCTGCCCCTAGGCCAGTAAAGGATGGAGGTCAGCCAACCTGGACTTGTTGCTAAATACAGCAGGATGACTTTGAATCAAAAGCAGGAAAATAAATGTCTTTTTGTACCAAAAAAGCACCAATCGAATATTAAATGACAGAGTAAAGACTAGTCTTTTAAAAGTTATTTTCCAGCCTGGATAAAATAGTTTTGCTCTCTTCTACCTTGCTCTCTGAAGACATCAAGAAATGCAACAAAATGTTCTACTACAAATTACACAAAGAGCTTTCAGTACAATGTACTAGTCAACAGGTATCAGTCTTCCTTGGCATACAGTTTGTTTTTGTTGTAAATGTTCTCATCCTCGAACCACCACCTTACCATGGTGGTGGAGTTTGATTGTCTTAATAATCCCAGTGATAATCTCAAATAAAACTTTGTTCATGTTGTCATTATTATTATGGGGTGTTGTGTGTAGAACTTTGAGGGGAAAAATGTAATCTATTTTGGAATAAAGCTTTAACAAAATGTGGAAAATGTGATGCACCATGAATACTTCCTGGATGCACTGTAGACTAAGTGTAGAGTGGCCAGAGTGATCAGCCTTTCCAGACAAATACAGAGTAAAGTTGCTAATCAACAATGAAATGTTGTTGAGCTAGTTTGGACATCTGGTAAGGATGCATTCTGTATTACCTTTAATCAGAAGAGGTTTCAGACATGTCCCACTGGGAGGCAGACCCACGACTTGCTTCTATATTAACATTTATATGAACCTCTATGAAGTTTAGGAAGTTGAAGCCATTTTAAAACAGCAGCAGTCTCTTGAGTGTCAGTCTGTTGCAACATGGCATTTCTTAGTTCTTCAGTATTCTGTAGTTCAGAATGAAAACAGTTTGCTGTCATGAATGTTATTTTATAAACCTTTACATTGTAAGTTTCACATTACACAATTCTTTGTGTAGCCTAATGTCAGAATTGATCAGAGCTAGTGATGGGACTAGTGGCTCTTTGACGGGAGCTGTTCATTGGGGAGCCGTTCAAAAAACTGGCTCCTTTGGTTTTTTTTGCAATATTTTGAGAGCACTTATAAGTGGCGTGTTAAAGGTGCTTAATTGGTGGGGCATTAATATTGTTTCACTGTAAAAGAAAAAATGTGAGCAGAAGTCAATCCTTGGCTTTTTTTCTTCCAAATGCATTTCTCTGCTGCATTTTTGTTTTGTTTTGCCATGAAATGAAACTAGGAAATTCCAAAACAGGCATGCTGCACACCTGCAACACTCTCCTAGTTAATGTCATGTGGAACTATGTTTGGAGAAACTCTTTGTTGCGACACCTACGTGTATGTTGCTAATTAGCTTCCCTGGTAGAACTGATGGGTTCATGTGCTATGCTCACTGATGTGGTTTTAAATAAAGTGCCGTTCTGTTTTAGCCAGCAAGTGAGTGTTGTTGAGTATTGCCTCTTACCCTTAAAGCAGCTATCTGGATTATTTTTCTATGTATCAAAGTTTTCTAAATGCTTTAAATGATATTTCAGGTCTAAACTATGATCTATGGGTAGAGTTCCACAACATGTTATTCTGATGAAGACCCTCCTTCCTCCTATAGACCCCTTTGCATTATTTCTGGCCGCCAAGCTTTTTCAGCCAATGAAATTCAAATTTTTGCATTGTCGGCTTTCTGTCAACGTGCACGCACTTCGAGCAAACCTGTATCAGTAGAGGGCGCTCTCGTACAGGACGCTCCGTGTGTCTCTCTGTTTACCTCTCGGCTTCATGGAGGAGACAGAGCTCATTTCTACTAAAAACGTATCCATTCCCCAGCTAATGACGGATTTATTTTCATTTTTAAATATTTCACCTCACAGAATGGCAAGGCATGTCAAGGATACACGTTTATTTTGATCAAAAAGTTCAATCAGGGCTGAGTCATTTCTGTGTTCAGCTACAGAGTCCAGCAGCAGCTCGCTGCTATACAGAGCTAAGTATCAGAAGCAGCAGGGACAGAGAGGGCTCATCAGACCCTTGTAGTGTTGGAATGTGATTTGTGAACTGTGAGTGATTAAACCCTACAGTTTGAGCGGCACAGTTTATGCCCAGCAACGTAATGCGCTGTGTGCACGAGCGTGTCGAGGCGTTTTTGGGAGGAGCCGTAGGATGTTAGATTCAAAAACTGCTGTCTTGATGAAATAATCCACAATGCGGCTTTAAATGTCAGTTAATACAAAAAAAAAGGAACTGTTCTCAAGAAGGACTGAGTTCTCCTCATTCACAGTGAAGAGCTGTTCAAAAGATTTGATTCATTCATGAACGTTACTACTATTAGCCCAAACAGTGCAACATTTTGATTCTTCTGGTGACAGTAACACCTTTAAATTTTGTATAGATGGGGTGACGATGGTTCAGGGGGAGAGGTCATTTTTCATGCAGGAGCCCATGTCCAGCCTGGACATGTGTCCTAGTATTCTTGGGCAAGATACTGAACCCCCCTATTGCCCCCTGGGCACCATCCAAATTTGGCAGCTCACTGCTCCCCAAACATGAGGATGGGTCAAAAGCAGATAAACACTTTCCCTAGGGGGACTTAAAATAAATAAATTATAATTAACTACTGATTTCCATATAAATAAAGATTTGTACATTAAAGTGCCCATGACATCGGTTTCCATGTTTTCTGACTTATCTATCATGTTGCGACGTTGAGTTCTCACCTTAAACCTGCCAGAAAGAGCAAAAAACGGCGTCCATCTGTCTCCTAGTCCAGCCAGTGAGAAGCTCTTCAAGATTTCAGACCCAGGTTTCAAACAGTTTTTTTCACTCCAGCCTGCTATGAGGTCATAGTGATCCGGACTTGCTTATATGGTAAATTCTCCTCCCACATGCACGTTCACGACAAATGGAACGAGGCAGTGCCGCCGCCATTTCCCATAGACCGTGTAGTGTTTAGTTTCAGTTTCGTTTCTCTTTCACGCGACGGCACTGCCCTCTGCTGCAGCAGAAGTGTCAGGCTGCCAAATAAGGAGAAACCCAGCAGAACCGGAAGGCGGCGCATTCTTCTGATCTCTGAGTTGCTTGTTAGGAAATAATTACAGCGTATTTTGAGTTATAATGGTGCAACGCTAATCTAGAGGCATCAAAGATTACACCTGTTTAATATAAAGTGATTTAAATATGGAGTCACAGGCACTTTAAAGTTAATTATGTGAAATTTAGGAGATTGGAGCTGTTTTACGATGACAGCAATACTTTTTAGCTTTCACTGCTCTCAGATTGGCTCATGAGACCTCCTTCCTCAGGGTTGGTGCATCTCGCATTTTTGAGTGTACCTGAAGACAACTCTTCCACAGACCTCTGATGGATTTGTAAAAGAACTGTGTGCATGTCCAAAATGTCTTTAAAAGAGGCTGGTTCTGGGGAAAGAACAGGGTTTTTTATGATTGGACAGGAAGCTTGACTACAGACCTGTTCACTGATGCGTGTTGTTAAAATAAAACCCTCCATTCAATGAAGTCGGGATTGCAGCTTTGTCATGACCAGAGAATACACAACAAGTAAACAATAAATACTCAGTACCTCTCTGTTAAAGCTGTGATTATGTATGCTGAAAGTTGAATGTTCTTGTTAATTTTGACTCAACATATATGTTTTTATAGTGATGTTTGGTCTGTGTCTAATCTGTGTGAAGCTGTTCCACAGAAGGTAAAGCAGCTCAGACATTTGAGAGGAAGCATGGGAAAACCCCTTTCAACAGCTCACATTTGATCATTTATGACATGGAAATTGTTCTTTACAAACGTTACCACTCAGCTCATTACAATACCACAGTTTAAAGGTTTCCCTTTGCCCCTCTTTTCACTCATGTTTCATAACACAATCATATTTTCTCTTTCTTGAAAATTTAATGAAATAACTTCTCAGAAACAGAAGCCTGTAATATGATACCATGAAATTACATTTAAGTGAACATTAGCAGGAGCTTTTGATTTTTTATTTTTATTTTTTGGAGAGTTTTCTGAGACACAAATATAACTTTCAAAGACAAAGTCCACTTATCTTGTTCTGAGGTTTTGACAACTGAAACTCACAATGTGTCATGGTGTACAACTGGTGAAATAAAATCCATGTCTTTCCTTCTAATCACACATTAAATATTTAGGGAGGACACTGCATCACTGGGTATTCTGTGAAACGCTGGAGACTTCATAAATGTTTTTGTAAGGTTTGTTCGTTTCTGACTTCATTTAATGAAAATGTAAACAGTTGATCAGGTTGGAGACAGAACTAAAAAGTGACGAGAAAAATTATAGCGAAACTTAAATTTATGTGTGTGTAGTTCATCCAAAAATAATAACAGAGCATCACATTTTGTTGCAGCCTTATTCCAAAATGGATTAAAGCAACACTAATTAACTTACCTGCATACACCCCTATTGCCTCCTACTGGTTAAAAGTGTAATTACAACTGTCATAAATCCTCCCCAGCCATCGCTGCCAACACAGTCAGCAGCAGGGAGACGTCTCCCTGCTTTTCAGTTAATAATCTTGTCAGACAAGGTGTTGTATTTGACATTTTTATGAATGTATGATTATTTTCAGTTCAGAAACAGTCCATCTCTCTCTCTCTCTCTCTCTCTCTCTCTCTCTCTCTCGTTGTCTCTCTCTCTCTGCTGTCCAAACGTGACTCAGTACATCCAAATAGTTAATCAACCCAAATCCATCTGGACCCATCGGGCTTCAGTTCGAATCCTACTGGCAGGGAAGAGCCCCATGGAGGTGTACTCCTGTGTAGGAGATATTTTCGTGCAGGTCGTGTGTCACCGGTTTCAGCTGATTTATTTATTTGGTTAGTTACCTGTGAGGTGGTGTTGGGTAAGTCTTTTTTTTTCAGGACATACTTTTCTACAATATTTCACCACGTGGTTAATAATCAGACTGGTTAAATCGTGAAACCCTCGCTGAAACCATCACTCTTCCCTGACCGTTGCTACACCTGGTAACGATGGCCGTAAAGCAGGTAGTGACATCATCTAGGAGACCTACCCACTCCTCAAAACTGTTTAGTGCTGTATGTGGCCAGTAGAGTGGTGGCAAATATGAAAATTGTCAAGTTTCTAACTCAAAAATCAATTAGATCAATTTTAATGCTCTAGCTTAAAGTGTAAAAACCTACTTATTTTTTCCCCCTCACACAACACCCCATAACGACAAAGTGAAAAGTTCTGAGATTTTTGCAAAAATTATTAGTAATAAAAAATACTGAGAAATCACATGTACATTATCACTCTACCATACAGGCCTGATTGGTGGATTGCTGCAGAGATGGTTGTCCTTCAGGAAGGTTCTCCACTCTCCACAGAGAAAGGTTGCTAACTCAATGCAGAAAGGCTGCAGATGGGATTTGAACCTGTGACCTTCTTGCTGTGAGGCAACAGTGCTAACAACTGCACCACCATGCAAGGAATTAAATTGGCAATGTGACCTCTGATTTATGACCTCAGGTCTAATACTAGGTCAGCAATTTGTTTCACCCTCATGTTGTCTTCAGGGGTCAAATTGACCCTAAAAGACTAGAAAACTCCCAAAATAAGGACAGTGCAAGGGTTAAACTTTGAACAATGTTTTACTGTGAAGTCTACCAGTGCCATAGAGCACCAAAGCGGGCAGGGTTGTCACACCTGTTTCACCAAAGGACCATTGTTGTTTATGGGGACATTAAGCCTGGCCAGAGGTGTGGACTCAAGTCCAAGTCATGTGACTCAAGTTGGTAAAATCTAGAAAGACTTGTGACTCGACTCAGACTTGAATGCCAATGACTTGACTCGACTTGCGTCTGTTGTCTTGATGCTTAATTGAAGAAATTTGATATGTGAGCACTGAAAACGGCTCTAGATGAGACCTCATTCCTCATGGTACGGCTAAAAATCTTTCTCACACCGCGGTGATCAGCTGTTCAGAGGAAAAACTCTCTGACGCTAAACGTGTCTCTGAAGTTCAGCAGCAGCACATTAGACTAGGAGAACTCAAATTCAGATCCTAAAGGACTCATTAAGAAGTCTGTGATCTGGAGGAGTCTGTAACCTCTCTGCTTCATGAGAGCCAGCAGAGTGACCTGCTGTTAAAGTTAGGGATGTTCGATATTGGCTTTTTTACCGATATCCGATATTGTCTAACTCTTAATTTCTGATACCGATATAAACTGATACCGATATAAGCGGGATACCCCTCATAAAAAAAATAGAAAAACTAAATCATTTTTATTTAAAACTAAATCTTTTTCATGTTGATCACCTAAAAATGATTTAGTTTTAAATAAAACTAAATCATTTTTAGGTGATCAACATCCCATACCTCCTATCATGCATACATAAACTTTAAATATTATCTGTGCAAAATATGACAACTGCTTCAATTTCAAGTTAGGCAATGGAAAAATTTGCCATATTTATTTTTTCTCCAACAATCACTGAATCGTAAAATGTAAACATCATTATAACTTTACAACTGTGAGGTAAAGTGCAAACAACTGAAAAAGTTAAAACAAAACAAAACAAAAAAAACTCCAGTACACATTTAAGCAGGGCCAGCCTACTTGGAGTAACACAATCTTAAAATAAACTGGGCTCAAGCCCTGCTCTAATTGAGCTTTAAATGTAACTGGCTAGTAGTCATAATTTGTTTAACACAATCAATAAAGTAACAAACTAGGCTCAATCAGCTCTATTCTTTCAAGTAACCAAATGTGCAAACTAAAACAAAGCCAAATAAATACAAATATCTCAAAATCTATACATCAAATTTGTTATATTTTTACATTTTGAGAAAGAGGAAAATTAGCTGAAGAGTTTGATGTATAATATGTGCATGGTATGTAAAGGTTATGTGTGTCATTACAAAAACCGATACCGATATTTTCCAATATTACATTTTAATGCCAATATCTGCCAATATTATCGGTCTACCGATAATATCAGACATCCCTAGTTAAAGTGAAACTTTAAACAGCAGCAGCTGATCGCTGCTTGCAGGGGTGTGTCTAGAACTTTTCTCTTGACAGACAGGGGCAAAGATTATAGAAAGGTGGCCCACTAAAAAGTCCATTGTACAGTATTTAAATGTTCTGCAGTCTTAAACAGCAGACCAACATTTTGATTATTTTAATTCTTTTATTTACTGAAGTAAAACACATGGATCTGTTTACCATGCAAGAACTACGCAGCAGATTCACAGAGAACACAAACAGTATAAGACAAAGGAACATTTTATTACATCAATACATCGTCTACCTATGAATGAGCTTTCAACATCAAGAGGATAATAATAATAATGTAGAATTACAGCAGTTTCTGCATATTATTAACAATACATCAAAGATTAGGGCAGCTCATATGTCTGTTTTTGTGGATTTTGGCAAAACATTCCACAAAACTATTCAATATAATATACAAAAACTGACTGACAGCTCTGGTGGGGGTGATCAGGCAGGGTGGCCAATCAGATTTCAAGGGTGGTCATCTCCACCCCTGTGGCCCCGCCCCTGCCTGCATGGACCCCGCGTCGACT
The DNA here is from genome assembly GCA_006937965.1 of Callopanchax toddi. Taxonomy (NCBI): domain Eukaryota; kingdom Metazoa; phylum Chordata; class Actinopteri; order Cyprinodontiformes; family Nothobranchiidae; genus Callopanchax; species Callopanchax toddi. The sequence goes on from SSNR01000458.1 coordinate 69,121, forward strand.
CACAATGATGACGTGGATTTAATGAAAGAACCAGAGCTCTGGAGACACTCTGTGACTCATTGGTCAGGATCCGGTCCTCCCTCTGATTGGCTGTAGTCCAGATATTCCTTGTGGGCTGCAGTCAGAGTGGTGAGTATGCTAGGCTAGTCAGATAACAGAGTGGATTTAGTGGATCAAGAGAGAAAATTCAAAGAATCATTAACAACTTTTCATCAAGTTAGGATCTGACCTTCTGAAAATCACGACCAATGATCTGATAAGGAGCATCAACCTCCCAGGTTAGGTCAGACCCTGGTCCAGATCACTGGGTCCTTTGTCCTGCTAAAGACCCCCCAAATGGACAAAAGCTCTAAATCTATAAACAACATGATCAATGCTCTGACCAGGTGTCTCCTCTACCTGCTGCCTCTCAGCGTCAGGCAGCAGAAAACTGATCAGATCAGCTTTAACATTTAATAATAATTATTTTATAAAAAAAAAAAACTGGAAAAAAAGACTTCAGTTCTTTTTAAATTATAACTACTCTTTTTTAAATGTTTGATCAGGTATTTTTATTAGCTTTATACATTGTTTCCTACAATACTGAACATCTAGCCAAGGCCAAAGATCTAGAGAGCAAACTAAGGAAGTGTCCTTCTGAGAGACAGGTGTCCACGATGGAGGATCGTCCATCTGACATTTAGACATGAAATGTTCAGGTTGAGACGTTCATGAGAAACATGAAGTTAAAACATTTGAACTGATCTTAAAATATTTCAGTTTCAGCTCATGAGAGAGATTTATCTAGAAATCATTTATTAAAATGCTCATTAAAGCAGCACTGGACAGTTTTTAACACTTTAAGTTAGAGCATTAAAATTGATCTCAATGATTATTTAGTTAGATACTTGACCAGTTTCATGTTTGACAGCACTCTGCACCCCTCTACTGGCCAGATACCACACTAGACAGTTTTGAGCCCCAGCCCATACCTCGTAACTTTCTGCTTTACGGCATAGTAACCGGTCTAAAACGCTAGGGGGAGGACCTCCTGCCGAGGAGGGATTGTTTCAGCAAGCATTTCAGTTTAACCAGTCTGATTAAATATAGTAGAAAATAATGTTCTGAAAGATTTTCTCAACACCACCTCACAGATAAATAAATATATAAATAATTCAGCCCGAACCTGACGAGACTTGAATTTCTCCGCGAGCTGACTCAAGCACGGTGAAGCTGGAAGGTAAACACAACAAACCAGAGAGGATGATTATGAAGCGGACAGGTCAGCCCCCCACGGCCAATGGTGTGGCGACGGAGGACCGCTGCCCTGACAGAACAGCGGAGGCTCCCAGCTCTCCCCTCCGGCTCAGTGCCTCCAGCTGCGGCTTGGTTGACACGCAGACCCGAGGCTGAACCAGCCGATGTCATCCCGCAGCTACGCCTGGGTTAATCTCTCCTACACCGACCTGATAATCAAAGCCTTCCTCTACAACACCTCACAGGTAAATAAATCCATGGAGTCGATGACACACGACCTGCATGAAACGTCAACACCGGACCGGATTAGCCTACACCCAGGAGCTAGCTGTTATCCTAGCCGCGATGTTTTGCGCCAGGCACCAGCCAAACGAGATCTAAAGTCCGTCAGATCTTAGCCGGTCTACAAGGGACCCGGGGGTTTTGCTCACCAGCAGACCCTAAAGTCTCGTCAGGTTCGCGCTGAATTACATGGTTCATTTTATTCTGCTCACACACACCTGAAATGCACACCTGTATGCTCGGACAGCTGAGAGAGAGGCAGAGAGAGAAAGATAGACTGAACTTATAATATTTATACATTCAAAAGAAATGCAAAAACAACAACTTGTCTGACAGATTATTAGCTGAAAGCTGTCGCAGACTGGGCTGGAAATAGTTCAGGCGTGAGATGATTTATGACAGTAAAAGTGAAACTTTCAATCGTAGCCTCCTACTGCCCCCTACTGGTTAAAAGTTGCTCAGTGCTGCTTTAAATTATAGTTGGTCAGACAGAGGATTTATTGGCCGCTTTGCCGACGGGACACGGCAAAAGTTTAATCTACCAGCTGGTTCCTGTTGTTGCTAAATGCTCTAGCGCTATCCAATAGCATGTGAAGATGGTTTGATTGACAACTGTTGATCCCGCCCCTATGAATGAGTCGTTTCAGTGACCATGGCCAGACTATATATCCACATATATAGTCTGGTTTACCAGGCTAATAAGACCGACAGAAAAGCGTTACGAGGACAAAAAGGATGCAACAAAAGAAGAGTTAAAGTCAGCGAACACAGCAGCCATTACCACGGCTTGTTGGACTGCTTTGAACACGGAAAGTTATCTGACACTTACTTGTCATTACATTGACATAGACTGGACTTTAATATTATTTGTTCTGCTAACGGAAAACCTTGCTGTCCGACACACAGCAGAAAATGTTGCCGACAAATTGAAGGAGGCAGTGGAAAAATGGGATCTTACTGGCTGTGTGGTAGCGTGTGTGAATGAAAATGCGAAAAACATAACTGCGGCCCACAGATGTGTGGAGTGGCACTCTGTGCTATGCTTTGCGCACACGCTGCAGCTAGCAATCAATGATGGATTTACTTTATATTTGCATCGAGTCATTAGTGCAGCTGTGAAGCTTGTGGGCCATTTTAATTACAGCACAGTGGCTTCAAAAGCATCAGAGAAAAAACAAGAAGAAAACTTCCAAACCACAAACTGATACAGTCTGCAAAACCCGATGGAATAGTGGTTTGTGACATGCTTGAGCGTCTGTTGGAGCAGCGCTGGGCAGTAACGGCTGTCCTGTCGGATCGCAGCTTCACCAAACAAGACATTTTGGAGCTGAAAGACGAACACTGGTGGCTGATGGAAGATGCCGTACCCATCCTGAGAGCACTGACGTGTGCCACAACTGTGATGTCATCCGAAAAGGAAGTCTCCATTTCAAGCGCATATCCCATCACATTTGGATTGATAAATTGCCACTTACAAAGAAAGGAAAGTGACATCAACCTGATTGCGGAGTTAAAGTCCAAAGTCCTAAACCCATTGTCTGAAAAAAATTAAGGTAAGCAACACATTTTTTATTTTCTAATTAGGTCAGCGTTTTCTAAATCAGGTGCAATTTGTGTGCACACTGCACAGGTTTCCCAGATGGATATGGTTTGCACCTTCTGCCAGGAGACAGTTTCCCTGGTTTCAGTTTATTTTTAAGAATTTTTATTTTAATTACCCAGAATATCTTAAGTTACATTTAATACGTTATAATTCACAACACAGTCTACAACACAATGATCAGATCTTTTTTGTTGTTCCAAGAATTAAAAGGGAGGTTGGGAAATTTGCTTTTTGTTTTAAGGCTCCACATGACTGGAATAATCTTCCTCTATCTATCCACTCCATATCTTCATTCACACTGTTCCGTAGAGCTCTGGTTGGACATCTTCAGAACATTTGTCTATGTTACTAATTGTGTTTACTTCCATTTTGTGTTTATTGGTCATGTTTATATACTTTGAATGTATTTGTTTTTCTTTCTTTTTAATCAGTTATTATTATTAATCATGTTTGTTGTGGGAATTGTGTTGGGTGGGGTGGGTTGGAGCATAGTGAGCCATTGTGTGTGTGTGTGTGTGTGTGTGTGTGTGTGTGTGTGTGTGTGTGTGTGTGTGTGTGTGAGTGTGTGTGTGAGTGAGTGTGTGTGATGATAGTTGTGTGTTGTAATGCTGTCATTAACTGTTTTCTTTGATCTGCTGTCTTGTTCATTTGTTCTGTTTTGTTGTAAAGGAGGACCCTCTCGAAAACGAGATGTCGCATATCCTCCATATAAATATATGTTAATAAATAAACAAATAAATATGTGTTGCACACTCCAGGAAACGAACTCCAGAGTGTGCATGTATGCAAAAGAATCTTTTATTCTTGGACTCAAACTGGAAATACAGACACAAGCACAACGTGCGCGTTACTGCAGGTGGTCGCGTTCTCACTGTACTCCTGTTTAACTAAACTCACACACACATTAGAACTGACATTAATCGGTACGTTCACACAACTCATTTTGTAGCAAATAACATGTAGTTAAAGGCATTAATTGCAAGCTGACACAGCATCTCAGGCGAAAACTCTTCTGTCACTAACTACAGTTCATATTCACATTACTGATACTCCTATTCATGAACCACTTGTGAAAATACTTTGACATTTTTCCACTGTTTCGCTCACCTGGAAATACAGACACAAGCACATTGTGCGCGTTACTGCAGGTGGTCGCGTTCTACTGAACAGCACATGATCTCACTGTACATCTAGGACCCCTGTGGTGCCCAAAGTGCCTGTTTGGACCTCGCTTATCCTGAATACAATTTGCTAATATTTTGAATTGTTGTGACGTGCATACAATATAAAATAAAATGAACAACTAACAAAATTATTATTAACAATATTCCTAACAGTGTATGTATGGGGGGGCTCTAATGTCCATTTGTTTAGTTTTACTGTGGTGCCCCACATATGGTTTCATCACTGGCGCTTACTGCTTCAATGCTGGATCCCCACCATAAGCACCTCGGGTTCCTTCCTCCCGACAAGAGAGTGTTGGCAAAAGCTAAACTGTGTGAACTGGCAGCAGCTGTGGCACCAAGTGATGGTGGGCACAAGCCCCACACTGAAGCGCATAGCTGGCAGAACGCGGAGAAGAAGCCGTGCAGCATACAGAACCGAGACCGGTGGACAGCTCAGTCTCCGCCTTGGTGACGGCTATTTTGCGTCTGTCTCAAACAGTGTGGACGTTGAGGTTAAAAACTTTCATAGTGACAGCCACGTTGGGCTAGTAATACCAAGCCCCGATACTTTTACGATGTTGTTGTCATCATTTTTATAAAACCTCCAGACCTCAGACACACTCGCGCTTTCTGCTTCAAGCTGCTTCTGTGTTCTATTTTGCCGGCGTATCACCAATAGCGTCTCTCCAACAAAGTGATGTCATGCTGCACATGTTGCTGTTTGTGTGGAGTCAAGAGGTCTAACTCTGTGCCACCGCATAACTATAGATGGGTTAAAAAATAATGAGGATATATATACATACACAGGGTTTCCTCTAGGATTTTAATTTAATTTATTTGTTTCATGGAGTATTTATTAATCGTTTCCTAATATTTATTTAAATTGAATTAAATGGCTTTCCATACCTCCTCTCCTTCACTCCACCTGCTGCCCTGCGCTGCTTTCTCATCTTCCCTCATTGCAGCAGCTCTGTCCAACTTCTTAATGAGACAATTGCATTTTGGAGCAACAAACTCCTCCTTAGAAAGCGCTTTTCTTATCTTAACACCGTTCATGTATTTTCGGACATGGGGCGGGGGTTGTGTTGGGCCTGCACGCAGCTGGAGCTGAGCAGCTTAAGGGCTAACGAGTTAAAGAGTTGCAGCGGGTGCGACCCGCTCGGCAGCCGGCCTCGCCACAGGACTCAGTTCAGAACAACGCTGCGGTCTGTTCAGGGGGAGGGCGATTCTTGGGTGTGGCGGCGTTTATTTTGCCATAGCGGGGCACACAGAGGAAACTCTAGCCGCTTTCATAAGACACACCATGCCGGCAAATCAGTATAATACTGCCGCCATGGTGTGTCTTGTGAAAGCGCTGTGGCGATGCGGTAATTTTGCGGCATTCATGCTGCCACGCTTTGTAGTAATATTACCGCAGCGCCGGACTTGTGAATGAAGATTACGCCTTGGCGCAACAGAGAGAGGTGTCACTAATAACGTGGCAAATGTGAGCCGAAACCCCGACCAGAAAAAGTATTTTAAAATCAGGTAAACATGGGAAAGCTGTTACGCATTTGTAAACACTCAGCGGAGATGGCAAACTGGAGCGACACCTAGATCCTGGTGCTTCTGGCTGAAGAGCAGAAGTCACCTGTCTGTTTACTACGGGAACTTCCATCTCACGCCCTTCCGCACACCCGTCCAGGGTGTCCCCTGCTTCTCGCCCCTTGACATCTGGAGTTAGGCGCCAGCCCCCTGCGGCCCTCTGTGGAGGACCAAGCAGGTACAGAAAATGGATGGATGGACTTCCATCTCACGTCTCCAGCACGAAGACCACCCCCATATCCTCTTTATACTGCCATTGCGAAAAACACATGATTACCGGCACGGTCTGACCACTTATGAACGACCAAAGACTCCCAGATGCCGGCTCAGCTTCACGGCAAATTGGCAGCATTGTTTTATGAAAGCAGCTTGTGTAACGAGTCCTGATCGGGAGGTGACATCCGATTCCAGAACCACGTAATCGTGCCATTTTCCGATCACGTGATCAGATTGGGACATAACATAATCAGGAATAACAGATGACTATTTTGCTGCAGTACCCAGAAGTGAATAGGCCATCTCTTGAAGTACAGTTAGCATTGTTCAAGTCCGAGGATCAGTCAAGCAGTGATGCCGTGAGGAATGCTGTGAGGAATGTTGCTAGAGGTCCAGGGCTTTTTCTAACTAGTGGAAATTCTTGTCCGGTTACTTCTTACTGTGCCTGCTTCCCCTGCTGAGGCTGAAAGAAGCTTCAGTGGTCTTCGGGGGTTAAAAACCTGGCTCTGGAACACAATGACACAGTCTCAGCTCAACAGTGTTGCTGTGTTTCATGTCCACAAAGATAAATTGGAAAAACTAAATAGAAGAGAAATTGCGCAGCAATTCATTTCAGCTAATGACAAATGGAGAACCACGTTTGGGTGCTTCACTTAGCTGAGATGAGTGTTCTGCTGCTACACGCTTTAGGAGGCTTATTTTTTCTGGACATAACATTTAAAGATGTACATACTGTAGTACATTCGATTTATTTTCAGATATTGACTACTGCATTAATTCTGTTCTTAAAGGCAGCAGGTTATGTCATTCCATTTGTCTTTTCTCTTGCTTAGTTTTGCAAATCTGTGCTTTGACTAAAATGTTGTGTTCAATGTTGCCACTTTCTATGTTCATGCCATTAAATTAAATTATATGACTCGGTCACGTCCATTCCATTTTCTGTGCCAAGTAATCCTTTCCTTACAGGAATGGTGTTTTGCTGAACATTTTATGTTCAGTGTTGTGATTTTGCACGTAATGATCTGGCTACTTACCCTGTAGATGTTCAATGGGTCAATCTGTCAACTCAACCCGAGTTTGGCAGCTAAACATTTACATTTTATAGTTTAAAGAACTAAAGTTGGTCCACTGGGGCTGTGTGGCTATTAGTGATGTTGGGTATTCAAGAGTTCTTTTCGTTTTATTGCTCTGTGAATGACTCCGCTCTTACTTTGAAAGTTGTGGCTTAGTGATTGTATGTCATCACTAACTTCAGACCAGCATAAAGACTGTCCACTACTATTCAGACTGTCTTTTGTTCCTGCTAAGCAGGTGAGGTGATACCCTGTAACTTTTAATAAATAATTACAATAATAATCATAATTAATAACAGTCTGAACCAGTATTAATATTGCTAAAACCTAACCCAGTGATTAAATTGTTCTTTGTGTACTAAGGGTGAGAATGAAAGCTAAAGGAATAATAACTTTCTGAAAATGTGTCCCCCTCCCTTATGAGATGATGGTTTCGCCCCTGGCTGTGGCGGTCTCTGTGTGACCACTTTCACTGACTATAATGGTTTTGTTTTGAAATCACAGGTCAGGCGCACCGCGGTGCTGTGCGGAAGTCTCCTGTGTGACCCTGGCTTTAGTCTCTGTTGAACGCTGCCAAAAGTCAACACACTATTCTCAATTAAACCACATATTTAACGTAAATTTCCTTTTTCAAAGCTGTGGAGAGAGAAAAAATTTGAATGCCTATACATTAGTATACATGATTAACTATCAAGCTACTTGACCCTTTGTTTAATATTTGACCTTCATCAGCCCTTTAGAGCAGCTAGCTTATTTGCAGACTCTTTGACCTTCCTTTACCTCTATCTAAAAGCACATCTGCACAACCAGCTGCAACTAAACTCTGACATACACAGGACCAATCTTTGAGACGATCTGTAGGCTGGATTTGAACCTGAGGTCATTATTCAGGGGTCCCATTGCAGGTCTAATTCCCTGCAGCATGCAGGCAACCACATAAAAAGGCCCAGATTTCCAGGTTTTGGGGACCAAAGTCTTACACAGTGGGGGACAGATGTCTCTAGAGACACACACACACACACACACACACACACACACACACACACACACACACACACACACACACACACACACACACACACACAAGTTTGAGAACTAAAGGAAGTGATGGTGACAAACCATTTCCCCTGCTCAGCAATTACAAACCATTCAACTCTGCACCAGGGCTCATTACATCCAGGCCTGGAATGACATTTGGAAATGATTGGAGAGGCCCGTTCAGCGCTGCACTTTGTTGTTGTTGTTATTGTCTGCTCTGGAAGCTCGTGAGCACTGTGATCCCACTTCTGCCCCTCATCACCTGCACCAATTTAGCTTCATGCTGTTGGCTTGCAGTTTTGGCTACAGACATTTTAGGCATTCTACTGTAGCTTTCCAATTTAGTTACTTGGAACTTTTAAAATTTGTACCAATTTTTTTTCTTAATAAAATTATTTTTTTTCTCTTTCTGAACATCACTATACAAAAGTGTAGAAAAGCTGGGAAAAGTGAGCAAGTTCAGGAAATTGCTGATGGTCAATTCACCAGTATTTGTATGGATCATACAGTATATCCATGCAACTGTACAAGCTAGAGCTGCTTGCTGCACCAAGATCTTTCTCACGTTCCCCCAAATTTTTGTCAAATTGATTCATGAAGCAGGCACCAGCTGCCCCGCGACCCTCTGTGGAGGAATAAGCGGCTACAGAAAATGGATGGATGGATGGATTCATGAAGCTGCTTTTGCTTAAAGCTGTATCCACTCAGGTGTCCTTTCCTGGTGGCTGCAGAACCTTGGATGCTCCAAGGGAAAAAGTCCAAGTCTTCCTCCAGTTCCTAGGCTAGGGCATCTTTCCTATGCTTGGTAGAGTCTGCACTAGTGAGAAATCAAAAAATATCAAATGTGTTGGGTTCAGTTCTAGACTCAAAGTCTGTTTTCTTCTTGCCCTATTCAAGTTTTCTTAAAGATAAAGTCACATGTGCAGTTATTATATTTACAGTTTCAAATCTAAGTGTCATATCTGTGTTTGTTGTTTTGGCAGACACTTTTATCCAAAGTGACTTACAAATGATAATGTAACAAAGACATTACCATTGAGGATATTAGTAATACTTCAGTTCAAAGTTCTAAAAAGCTTTTATAACATTTGTCACAGAGAGTGAAAAGTAACATTCAAATGTTTCACTATGCTTTTAATTTATTGAGCTACACCTGTGTGTACAGTCTCATCTGTCTTTGTATTGTGGGTCCAGCAGTGTAAAAACTACATACAGACCAGGGCTCGTGTTACCTGAATATTTTCTCTCATTGAGTTAAAAAAATAAATAACTGACGGAAAAATCTGAAAGCCATCTGTCATATTGACCAATTTCAATTCACACCCCTGACCAATATGTGGTGAGTGAGCAAATTACTTAAGCAGTGGATGATGAAGGAACTTTTCAGACTATGTGGATCAGGAGGACTTTCAGGCCACAAATACATAACGACTCATTCCGTGAGTGGATCTACCTGTAGCTCTTTCACCAATCAGATGTTGCCTTGCAGTCAGTCACATGACCACTAGATATAAACATAGCTGTGGGGAGCACGACTTACTTAAAAACAGACACAGGAAGAAGAATCGCCAAAAAATGGCACAGGCCACCATTCTCGATGCTAATCTAGCTCCCCTGGCCTCATATTCAAAGTTTGTTTCACTTAAAAGAAGCACAAACTAATGGATATATAACACAATGTTTCTGTGTGAGCCAAAGCAAACAGATCTCTGCTTACTCAACATCGAACGTGAGGAAACATGTTGCTGTGAACATGTACGTTTTCAATTTCATGTTAAAAACCATCCACTTCCGGGTGTCTTCATGTAAACTTAGAGTTCTACAGTAATGGCACTTTCACATCTGGCTCGGCCCAGTCCGGTCCAGGTTGGTTTTTACCAATTAAACACTGTTGAAAATCAGTAAAAAACAAAAAAGTATTTTTATATATATTTTATCCATCTATCTATCTATCCATCCATCTATCCATTGTTGTTGCATATGGTGATGTAGATCTGCTGCGCTGATATGCATACCCATGTTCGGATAAACTTTATTGCATTCAGTATGTTTACAAGGCAAGAAGTTGCACAGTGGCACGTAAATCAATCCCCCCTCGTACAGTGTGACAGGCATTTCTTTTTTAACCTTTATTTAACCAGGAAAGTCCCATTGAGATTCAGAATCTCTTTTACAAGGGAGTCCTGAACCCTGTACCCTATAGGGCATGTTGTGATCTGTGGGGGGAAAACAGAGTACCCGGAGAAAACCCACGCATGCATGGGGAGAACATGCTAACCCCATGCAGCAAGGAGTTGGGATTAGATTCTTTTATGGCGCTGGCCGATAATCGTACAGTGTGAACCCAACTTAAGGCAAGAGTTTGGTTTTCTGAAGTGCACGTAAACGCACTGACTGAAACCTTTTGTTTCATTTTGTCCTGCATGTCGTGCTGCCTGCTACCAAAATTTCCCAACTTTGATCAATAAAGTGAATGAAATTTGATTTCTCATGTGGATTAATAGTCTGATATTTTTGTCTCCCAACAGAGGCTTCACCCCAACTCACTGAAGAGCTATTTAGAATTATCAACTGCCACAGGAAATGAAAGTCGACCTCTTAAAATGAACCAATGAACTATGCAAAACTTATAGATTTCTTCTCTGGTTGTCGGCAGGTAACACAAGCAACATCCTCCTTCAGGTTTAGAACATCCTGGACCACAGAAGAGAGTATTTTAAAAGCTGGTAAATATACTTGTCATGCATTAAATTGTAAGCCAGTACTGACTTATAGTGACTCTGTTACTGTGATTTAGGATTATAGTGTTTGCTAGAAACTCAAAGGGCAATAAGTTGGTATAAAACATCATGAGTTTGACATTTTTCATGCCAAACATTAGCAGCTTGACAGTCTTATGCACAGATCTAAATATTTTGAAAATGTTTCTTTCCACATGTCTCAACTTCTAACCCTAACACCTAGTCAGAGTTGGATGAGGCCTGCATGGACAGCAGCATCTCTGATGAAGAGGACTTCTTTGGATCCATGAGGTCAAGAAAGCCAGAAGCAAGACAGGTACCTTTCATGTCCATCCACTGGAAGTATGGATCTATTGCTTGACTTTCCTCACATCAAGAAGTTGGCAATCTAAGTCAATACAGCTGTCCCTGTATCTGCAGACAGTGAGAGACTTTTAAGTCAGAAGGACTCCTGGTAACTGCTAAACCATCACAGCAAGAACCTTGAGAGCCAACTGCTGCTGAAGTTTAACCGGTGCTTCACTGGGTGAAGTCTTGAGCTTTGAATGGCTTTTTGCCTCGTTTTGATATATAACTATATGAACATAACTAGTCTGCCAGTACGCATGTGCACCCCAGATATCATTTGTTGACCTGATCCCTCTGCCATGCACATTTGCAGAGCTGCGTGTGGAACTATGTTTGGGGGCTGTTTTTGTTGCGACACCTTAGTGTGCATTGCTAATTAGCTTCATTGATAGAACTGGTTCATGTGGTTATGCTTTCTGACATTGTTTTAAAGAGCCAGTTGTTTCAGCCAGCGACTGAGTGTAGTTCAATAGTGACTTCCGGCTTCAAGCGTCATACGTGCTTTCACGGTCCTGATCCCGTGAATAAAATGAAAGGCATACCCTTCTTGAAGGAATGTCTACTGGTGGTTTTAAAACTAAAATCAACTTATGTTGAGAAATTAATAGTTTGGTCAGCTTTTCAAAATGACAGTTGTTCAGTTGGCAGTCAAGAGTACATTATATGGACTAGCACATCAAATTAGATGGCAACTTTTATAAAAAACTGACAGAGATGTGGTTATTTTTGTGTTTTCTGACGGTCAGTTGGAGGGGCAGCCATCTTAAATTGGGTTGACTCCAAAAGTTATCCTGTTGATGTACATTCAGGCCAGAAATGACTTCTGATAATAGAATAGAATCTGAGATATTGTTAAAACCACAGACAAAATAACACAGACAGAGGCAAAATGTCATCACCCTCTTTTCCTTATTCAGTGACTGGTGATAAAAAGGCGAACAACCTCTGAGGACTGTGAAGTGACCCCCTGTAATAACATACAAAAACAACAGGATCCGCAGAGTACTTCCTGATCTGATCTCCAGTCTACAGTGTAGTTCTGGTCTGGTGATTTCATGGCCAGGAGGGACATTCTGTGTATGTGTAGGTGTGTGTTTCAGCATTCGCTTTATTGTGTGTTATTGTGCACATGAAGTGTAGAAGTAATATTTAGTTAGACTTTTTCTGTGGCTGTCTGTGTATTATGTGTATATGCGTGCGTGTACTTGTGTGCGTTTGTTCCATCTGGGTGGTCAGTCAACCTCGTTTACAAGATGTTGATGTTAATGAGGCACAGTAGCCATGAAGCTGATGTTTATTTGTGTAGAAGGACACTAAAACAATAGCATTTGATGCTGAATCACTTCATGTTTATGGGATTTTTCATTCATATACTGTATGTCCTAAACAACTACCAAAACCTTGACTTTTATCTGATAAAAACTAAACGTTTTGAATAGGGAAAATCTGCGACAGACACATTGTTAATAAAAGAAACAAACAAACAACCGAAGTCACTCACCATCGAGTTGATTAAATCAGGACACATGGAATCAATCGGTTTAGTTGACACAAGCTGTCAAGAAGATACTTTGAATAAATATCCATTTTGTTTCCTTCATAACTCAAAAAGCAAGAGCTTCTGAGTCAACTTCCTCATCTGAGTTAATACTCCTTTCTTCTGCGCACGGCATGGTTGCTAAATTCAGCGACCCTGGTCTCTCCTATACTTTGTATTAAGGGGGATTTCAGTGTGCATGCACCGGTTATAGCGTATTAAGTGTAGGTCTATTGGTAAAGATAGTTGTGCCTGAAGCAGGCGCAGAAGATCCCTAAGAAACAGGAAGTATATCACTCGACCTTTCATTCTGGTAAAAAAACATGTTAAAACTGTAGATTATACACAACACTTATTGTATATATAATGGATAGATCGTTTAGTTTTATTTTCATGTTTTTTTTTATATTTTGTGATTGCTATCCTCTTCTTTTTCCTCTTGGACTGGTGGGGCGGTGCCCTAGCACCCCCTATGGACGGGCCGCCACTGGATGTCACAGAAGGGGGGGACGAGAAGACTGACATTGTAAATTAAAATAAGTTCAAACTCGAAAAACAAAAACCTAAAACTGTAAGCAAAGAAAGAAATTCCATAAATAAAAGCAAGAGTTAAATTAACTTGCAACCTAAGCAGCTTTCATGTCATTATTCACTCTTTTTATTATTTGTTAAACCTGCTGTTTTGTATTTTCAGACCGTTTGGTAGTTTTTACGTTTGCCTGACAGGCACTGCAGGAAATTAGTTCTTCAAGGAAACGGTTTTCTTGGTGACTGTGTTCCCAGCTGCCTAGAGATCATTGACAAGTTCTTCCAAAGTATTTCTGGGCTGGTTACACACATGTTTAACAAACTCAGTGTGCTTGTAGCATTGGCACATGGCGTCACTCACAGCACATAGAAATAGACTGAATAGATCTCTTCCTATAGATCGGGAGCAGATCAGGCCCATTGTCACCGATAGCCGATGTAGAATTTTCTTCTATATCTGTACCGATCCCGATCGGATCGGTGCACCTCTACCGCAGACCAGTGGTTGAAAACCACTGGTCTAGTTGACTGTAAAGGGCTATATAAACGAATGCATGTGGACATGTCCAGGCAGTTTTTGAAGTATCCATTTGGAATCTTTAAATGGACATTTTGGATATAGCCTGAACATATCTGCAATATAAAGCTGTAACTCCTGATTGCATCAACCTACAGTCATCGGTAGAGCCTTACAGGGGTCAGGTGCTAGAAAAAAATTGAGGTAATAAGAATCCATACCCTCGGTTTAGTAAAGTGTGTGCATGAATTTGATCATTATGGACCCCAGCTGCTTTCTGCTTTGTCTCACTGCTTCCCACAGGGCAATGGGATGTACTTGGCGTGCTGTATCTCAAAGGGAAGTCCTGGTTTGCTTGCTAATGTCAGATTGTTTGCAATATATTGTATTTAAAATGTGTGCTTAGCTTTCATTGAACTGTGTTACATATGTTTTTCACTCAAGCGCAGTCTTGTTTGAAGCTAACCGAGAAGCGGCTTACTTTAGCTAGCCATGCACCTGCTTTAGCCTAGTTTGGCATTGTCACTTCTAGCTTGTTTGTAAATTGTCAAAGCAAATTAAGATCACTTTAATTCTGTGCAAATAAACAAACACTTTCTTTTTTATTCACACAATCCTGACCTCATTTTGAAATAACGTTGTGAAACAATACTCGATGCCATCACAATCTAAATATGGGAATCACTGCTGGACTTTTTAGTTCAGACAGCCAGATCCAGCAGCGTAGGGTCCGTTGGTGCATCGCACCGGAGCCCATGGGCCTCAAGGGGGCCCCTCCATCAATTATATTAATCTACTAGCAGAGTTTCTGCGATTAAATCGACATTAACTCTTATATCCATGCTGGGATCGGAGTCAGTGAACACAACATGAGGTCAGCCTTAGCGTGAGAGGTGCAGGTCTCTGATGGGTGTCAATCATAGCAACTGCGACAAAAAATGTTCCAGAAAGGGAAAATTTTTCAGGAGAAATAAACAAGTGAGCATTTTTTCATCCAACCCCGTGAGTTCATGCTGGCTTAGGTTCTCAGTCATCCAGGTCATGATAATTAAAAAAAAGGGTTTTAAATCCAGGCAACTGGACTCATTGTGGTTCTTTGAAAACGTTTCGCTGCTCATCCAAGTAGCTTTAAAATTCTGTCTATAGTAAAGAAGAGTGACGCTTATAAACTGCTTATCTTCATCCCAGGGGCGTGGCTATGGGTGGGCCTGGGCCCACCCACTGTGTACCAGGGCCCACCCAATCAAATGGCTTCCTCAACAAAATTATATATATTTGTTTTATTTTTGAGGGATCTCATTTAAGTCATCATGAAATGAAATATAATCGAGTAAATTTGACATCAACAGCATGAATGTGTTGTGGTGATTTCATAACTATTACATCATATGTAAGTCTTGCTCTCATTGGCTATTTTGAATAATTTCTGAACTCTCCAGACAAGCTACGGTAACAGCGCAACAGTGTGTATGCTGCTGTGACTTGTAGTGTCAACCAAAGCATTTAAGAAATGGCAGAGTCTGGATGAGTAGCGCCCTAATGATGCTCCCTTCCCTTTATGAGCTTCTTTTCTGCAGCAAGGTGGGAATGAAAATCTACACTTTTACAGGTAGAAAAGATGTTTTTAACTGATTGACAGACTACAGAATCAGAACCATGGACAGCAGCATGATGTCTCCGAATGGTGCGCTCTCCGCTTCTCTTTTTCCTTTCTCTCTCTGTGTCCGACCTGACACAATTAACGTATTTGACCCGACCCGATGTCTCGGGCTGAAATTGAGACCTCTAGTGATAAACACATAGCAGCTCTCAGATCACTTCTCTCAGCATCAGCTGTGTGTTTTTTTTTTACCGCAACGAGCAGGTGTCCGTCAGACGCGATCAGAAAGTTCAATGAAGTGATTTATTCAGCCGTTCTGATGGTCAGGTTGTGTTTAAACGAGATCAGTGTGAAAATGTTAATGCCTGTCTGAGAGAAGTGTATAAAGTTTGCAGTGACTGGTTTTACAGCCTTCAAACTTCTGGAATAATTGTAAAAATATAAAACTGATACTTGGCGGATTTCACTGCAATTGCGGGTTATTTTTAAAACGTAACTCCCAGAATAAACGAGGAATCACTGTAGACACATATCTGCTTAAACAAAAGTGACATTTACAAATACACTTATTTTCAATTACATTTTTGGGCCCACCCATTTTTTATTAGGCCCGGCCAAAAATCTATTTATGGCTACGCTACTGCTTCATCCGTCTGTGACACACCTTCTTCCTGCCTCCTGAGAAGGTGTCTCCACTGTATTTGACTGAAATCCTGGTGAGTTGTTTTGATTAGATGGAAGGTGTGAATTAGATTGGAATTGTCTGAGAATTAAGTTCAGAGCAGACCGATGGGTGCTGGAAGGATTAAATCTGAGGCCTCCTCCTCGGTGATGGTTTTTCCCCTTTAGACATAGATGGCTTCTTTAACCCCTCTCTCAAACCATTGGTCTTCTCTGTCCAACATGTGTATATTGTCATTTTCAAAGGTGTGTCCCTTGTCTTTGAGGTGTAGGTGGACTGCTGAGTCTTGGCCTGACGTTGTGGCTCTCCTGTGTTGAGCCATGCATTTGTGTAGTTTTGTTTCTCTAGAAACAACTCTCTGAGAACAACTTTAACCTCCTGAGACCCGAGCTCTTTCATGGCATGCATTTTTAATTTCTTTGATATTTGGGCTAATTAGGACCTGATGAATGTAAAAACAAAGAATTATCTTTTTACCTGATGTAGTTTCTGAGAAAAATTATGTCCACATATGTGGACATTCGTTTTATATTAAGATTAAACACTATAAAGTCACAATTGAGTAATGATGTGCAAAATACTTTATTTGGTGTCTGAACACAGCAGCATTTTTCCTGAGTACAAAAACAAAATGAGAAACAACAATTGTGCCCCTTTGAACAATATGGCTCATTTAAAATGCTGCTAATAGTTGCAGGTAAACGCATGTCTGTAACAAAGTAAAAAAAGTTTTAAGATTTCTTAACATTGCATGAAACAGGAAACATTTCACTCCAAAACTGCTACTTCAAACTGTTTTCCCCGTAGGAACATGTTTAAACATATGTGTGAAAGGCTGTGTAACAGTTGCGATCTGCCTGTAAGCAGAGGAACACCTCACATGTAACACACTTCACTCGAGTTCTCCCTGAACATCCTTTTGCTCTGCAGCGCACTGCATTTTTCAATTTTGCTACCTCTGGCAGATGTGCATTAGCCCTCCTGCGGAATGAGACAAGGGGCACCGACTTCACTGGACACCGTTTCCCTTGGACCAACACATCTGGGTCATCTTCCTGTGCTGAAAAATCAGAGCTGTCACTGGCATACTGAGCCAAGAAGGTCATGGCCACCTCCATGCAAAATTCAAGGAACTTCATGATGTTCTTTTTTGGTGTGCCACTAACAGTAAGGTCATTGCGGTACAGTAGCCAGCTGTTGGCTAAAGCCAGATCCGTAAAGTGCATTAGCATTGTAACGAACCCAAATGCGTTACTACCTCTGAATTCTGACCTCTAAGATCATCACAAATAATAACTATCTTTTTCCAAATAACTTGGAATAAAATGACTCTGTTATTATGTAACCTGAATCAACATTCCTCCAAGGTCACGGTCGTATCGGAAGAATCCACCGGACTCTATTTAATAATAATAAAGACTCTTGGTGTCTCTTCCTAAAATGACACTTTAATCTGTTACAGAAATGTCTTACATGATTAATGCATTTAATTCCAGCATTAATGAATGTTGATCTGCTTCAGTATTATTTCACATACATACTGATAAAGGTTATAAAAACCACGTCACTCATTACTGATAGAGATTTTACTCTCAAAGAACCCCGAACTCTAAGGAACAGAATCAGACCAGACAATCAGTTCAATTTAAGGCTGTGTGAGTGAGAGACCACACGTCAGTTTGTTAGACTTCAGTGAGGAGCTCTCTGAGTGAGAGACCACACGTTAGTTTGTTATACATCAGTGTGGAGCTCTGAGTGAGAGACCACGCGTCTGCTGGTTAGGCATCGGAGTGGAACTCTGCCGGGATCTTTTCTCAGCCCATATTTATTCAGAATACAGGTTGCAAAACATCACATGATTGTGTTCAAAGCAAAGATAACATTATGCTGTTTAAGATCATTTCTACTTCAAGGGTAGACTTTTCTGTCCACGTTGTAGATTCAGAAAGCACAGTCCTGCTGATACCTCAATAGTAAAGAATATTTTGATTGTTCAGAACACTTAGTGCGTGTAACTTTGCAAACCTCAGCTGGAGATTAAAAAAGTCACGAGCAGGATACATTTTGCAAGAGCAGACATTAATCATAATAATTAAAAACTCCTTCATTTCCCTCCTGTTTATGATTATATGGCTGCTGGCAAATAGCTTTATTCAAGCAGCAATAATAATAAAATTATTTTATTTAAAAAATCAACCTTCTCTTTATTTTTTAGCATCAACTCCTATTTCTTGCAGTTTAGCATTTTTAATAGAAGCATCATGAGATGAGAAGAATAAGTCTTGATTATTAAGCTTTTGTTTCTTCAGGTTCAGTCTCAAGATCTGTTTGGTGTTGCAGTAGTTGATACTGTACCAGAGCATGAGTCATCGATTGGGTGATCATGGATTGGATACAGGGTATGATGCAGGTTGTGAAGATGCAGAACAGGATTAGAACGATGAGTAGTGGGGTCAGGACTTTCAGCAGAAGGTGCCACCACGGTCCACTTGTGAGCCACGAGAAGAAGTCCCACTGACCTGCTTCCACGTGATCCTGTTCCATTACCTGCTGTAGACCCTTCAATCTGTTCATGGCATCTGTCATGTCTGTGGAATGCACGTTGTCTGGAATGTACGTGCAACATGAGGTGTTTAACATGACGCAGAGGCCTCCAGCAGCTGCGGTGAGGTAGTCGAGCACCATCTGATGCTGGAGGGTCATGGTTCTGATCGCATCTATTTCTTCATTTTGGAGTCGTTGCACCTTCAGGGTGGCGTTGATGAAGCATCCTAGTCGATAGTCCGTTGTTTCTAGCCGTAGCATCAACTTCCCCACTCCGTCCCAGGGGAAGAGGGCTAGAAGCACTTTGTTGGCATCAGACCATAGCTTGTGGTCTTTTGGGACGTCCGACCCCCACACGGAGTCATGTGGTTGGAACCCCTCAGGGGCGGACTCCCTCCGTTGTCTTGAGTTATAGATGGTGTCCGTTGACACTAAGAAGGTGTGGTCGCTTACGAAGATGGGGGTGCAGGTTCCAGTCCAGCGTCGTGGTAGGAGTGGGTAGGCTCTGTGTCCACACAGCCACCATACTCCCTGCACCCAGTAGGTTCCGTTGGAGGGGCCAGAGATGTTCACCGCGGCTCCTGCCCCGTGGGCCCAGATCATCTTACAGTTTGTAGTCTCTCCTAGGGGGATGCTACCGTGTTTCCAGTCTTGCCAGTAGCACATTGAAAAGTTGAACAGTTTTGGATCGTATGAGTCTTTGGGCATTTCCACTCGTTGGCCCCTGAAAAAAAGTGTTTGTCGTGATGTTAAAGTCCACCCAAAACTGTTTGCTGCAGGTACCTTTTGCTACACCAGGATCGTAGACGTTGGTGAAGTTTATGCTGAGGCCTTCATGCTGTCGTCCAATTCCTGCCATGGATGCTGCACAGCTGGCCTGTAGCACTGTCATTGGCTTGCCATATAGAGTCTGTTGTGTTGATGAGTGGGGGGTCTTGGAGCAAGCATAACATCCCTTTCTTCCATATGACTGTGCTAGGACTGTCACATACCGGTACCATGAGTTGGTCAGGATGGGGGAAGGGTGTTCAACTTCCTGGGTCATCCACCATTGGTTCCTGTGGTAGGTCCACCTTCGGGACCTGGTGTGGGCGGAGCTTCCCGTCCAGTGTGAAGGGGACAGCTTCCAAAAAATCAGTAGACATGCTGCGGTCACAACACACCCGAGAATCCACCTGGCATGTGGGGTTCCCATTGTTGCTAGGCGTACAGAGCCGCTGGACCCCAGACCTATGAGGTAGGACTGCTTTTCTGCCGGGTTTGAGACGAGCGGTCCTAAACAAAAATACCGCCCCCCTTTGAAGCCCGGTCTTCCTCACTACCCCGTGCCAGGATCCAGAAGCTTCTGCAGCTTACAGTGACCGAGATGTATCCAGCTGGGTCTTTCGGCGATTTTGACGGCGGTAGGTGTGGCCAAAAGAACTTGAAAAGGACCTTCCCACTTAGGACTGGCCCAGTTCTTCCGTTTGATCGCCTTGATGAAGACCCAGTCACCTGGTTGCACTTGTTGGTCTTCCTGTAACACAGAGGGAGATGAGGGCAGATCATTTGCCTTCACAACATCTTGGGTTGCTAAGACTTTTTTCATATAATCTGCCAAGGTTAGTTCTTCTTGTGCTTTGTCTAAATCAGGTGAAAATAGGGGTAGCCTGTATGGTCTGCCATAAAGAATCTCAAATGGAGTTAAACCTTTGTTTGTTGGTGTTATTCTCATGTATAGTTTAACCAAGTCTAGGCAGTCAGGCCACGCCCTTTTTGTTTCTTCCATGCATTTTTTCAGCCTGCTTTTGATTGTACCATTATGCCTTTCCACTAACCCGGCCGATTGAGGATGGTACGCGCAATGATTCTTTAGCGCTATTCCTAAATGATCAGCCATGTGCTGAATGGTTTGATTCACAAAGTGAGGACCATTGTCTGAGTACAGGGTTTCGGGAATCCCGTGTACTGCAATGATGTTTTTACATATAGCTTTTGCTACTGTTAGTGCATCATTTTTTGCTGATGGAACGATTTCAATCCATTTTGAGTAAGCATCAATCATAACTAAGCAGTATTTGTAAGGACCACTTTGTGATAGTTCAATGAAATCCATATGCNTCACACCAACAACAGAAACACATCTTGATTTCACATTAGTTCAAACATAAATACACCTCTGAGATTAGAGTGATCATCTCTTGGTTTGAAATAAACTGATAGAGATTTTACTCTCAAAGAACCCCGAACTCTAAGGAACAGAATCAGACCAGACAATCAGTTCAATTTAAGGCTGTGATGGTTTGAAATGGATAGTTTGGTTGAGGAAATTGTCCTCTTTTTGGTCTCATGTTTCCCTGTGGGTTGTGTTTTACACAGATGGTACAGGCTTTGCAAAAGTTTTTTAAATATGAGTTTATCCCATATGTTGTAAAGTGCTTTTGAATTAGTTCCACCATCCCTCCTGTTGACACATGGCAACGCCCATGTGCCACAATAGCAGCAGCTTTGAATAATGATTTAGGTAGAATGGGTTTGTTGTTGACTGACTTTAGGCCTTTATCATCTGTGATTGCACCTTTATTTTCCCACATCCTTTGTTCTATGATTGGAGCATTACTTTGCATGTCTTTTAGCACTGCATGATCAATCATTTCTGATTTTTGAGTTTCAGTCAGGAAAATATCAGAGTTTCCATAGTAACCTATGGCTGCTTTTTTAGCAGTTTCATCTGCTAATCTGTTTCCACAAGAAACTGAATCAGTTCCTGTAGTGTGTGCTTGACATTTGCATACAGCAAGTTCTGCAGGGAGTGTGATCGCCTGCAGGAGTTGAAGCAGCAAGTCTGCATGTGTGATAGCGGGTCCGGCAGATGTTACAATGCCACTCTTACCCAGTCTAAAGAAAAATAAAACAGAGTAGAGAAAGCATATTGACTGTCTGTATATACTGTTACTTTTTTACCTTCAGCCAATGTGCATGCTCTAGTCAGAGCTATGATTTCAGCAGCTTGTGCTGACATTTGACCTGGTAACGCTTTTGCTTCAATAACTGTGTCTGGACTTTGTACAACAGCATATCCTGTTTGAGTTTTACCTTTGTCATTTTTAGAACAAGAACCATCAACAAACCAGGTTTGACCTTCTGATAAAGGTGTATCTTTTAGGTCTGGCCTAGGTAGTTGTAAGGTTTCTGTTGTCTCTAAGCAGTTGTGTGGTTCCCCATCCTCCGGTGTAGGCAGCAAAGTTGCTGGATTTAACACCGTGCACCTTTTGATGTGTAGGTGAGGTTGTGAAATCAGAATGGCTGTATAGGAGAGATGTCTGGCTGGAGAGAGCAAATTAATTTTGCTTTGCAGCAGCAAGACATCTACTGCATGTGGGACCCACAGCTGGAGCCGGTGGAACAGTACCACATCTGCTGAGCTTTCTACCGCCATTGCTGCTGCGCAAACCGCTTGCACGCAAGGGGGCAGAGCCTGTGCTACTTGATCTAGTTTCTTTGAGTAGAAGGCTATAGGTCTAAGTTTTCCTCCATGTTGTTGCATTAAGACTGATGTCATAAATCCTTCTTTACAGTCTACTGTTTGAATGAACTCTTTAGAATAGTCTGGTAGGATTAGAACTGAGCTTTGATGTAAGGCTTGTTTTAAACGCACAAATGCTTCCTCTGCTTCTTGATTCCATGTGATCTTATCAGTCATGGACATTGGTACTGAATGGATTATCTCTAGCAGAGGTTGTGTGGCTTGAGCAAAGTTAGGAATCCATGCTCTGCAGTAGTTTGTTAACCCTAAGAATGACATCATCTGTTTCTTAGTCACAGGTTTTGGTGCATTTAGGATTTCCTGTTTTCTGCTTACTTGTACTCTTTTGCCTTCTGCAGATAAGGTATGACCTAAATACTGCACTTCAGGTTTCACCCACTGGACCTTGTTTTTGCTCACTTTGTTTCCTGTTTTGCTTAGATGATGTAACAGGGCTAAGGAGTCCTGTTTACATGATTCAGCTGTCTCTGAGGTGATGATAATGTCATCTACGTAGACTAAGATTTGACTTTTTTCTGATGTTCTGAAGTCCGCTAGACAGTTCATGATCGCTTGCGTAAATATCGTAGGACTGTCGGCAAAGCCTTGTGGCAATCTATTGTAGGTGTATTTGCGGCCATTATATGTGAAAGCAAACCAGAACTGTGAGTCGGGGTGAACCTCGATACTAAAAAATGCATTACTTAGGTCAATTATTGTGAAGAATTTCTTATTTGGTTGTAGAGAGTTAAGTAAAGTATGTGGGTCAGGTACGTTAGGAGCGCGTGTCTGAACCGCCTCATTTACTGATCTTAAATCCTGAATCATCCTCCAAGTTTTCCCATCTGCCTTTTTGACAGGAAAGATTGGAATATTGCATGGAGAATCAGGACACTCTCTGATGATTTCTGCTTTTAAAAGATCTCTTATTACTGGTTCTATGCCCTGTAGGGCTTCAGGTTTTAAAGGGTATTGCTTCACTCTTGGCCTCCACTCAGATTTTGCAGTTATCTGTATTGGAGTTATTGTTGTTAATTTTCCTACATCTGTAGGATCTTTTGCCCACAAGGTGTTTGGAATCTCTGCTAACTGACTTTCTTCTTCTTCAGTTAACAGTATTTCCGTTCCTAGTCATGCTAGTGGATGAACTGATGGGAC
>SSNR01000458.1:93719-111775 GCA_006937965.1 Callopanchax toddi
TGGTAGCCCCGCTGGGAACGGGAAGCCCCTCTGGAGAGCATCGCGGCATGGATTTACTGTACCCCGCCAGCCAGGTGAGGGTCAGACACCTGAAGGAAATGCTCTCATGAAATCGCGGACCGGTACCGGATTACGACCCACCACGAACCGTACCAAACCTGGCATGGAAACGAGACTCAAGTCTCCCCGTTAGCTCCTGTTAGCTGCTGTGTGCTAACAGCGGTTCCGGTGAATGGATCGAAGTAACGGCGCCTGTTTAGAGTCACACTGAATGTTTTTCGTCGGTATGTGGGACTCCATCACATCCAGTCCTGGACTAGACCAGGACCACCGGGGTTTTTCGTCTCCAAACAGAAGTCACCGTACCGGTAAGGAAGCCGTCCCGTTGTTGACTCAGTGTCCTGACAGACTGGCGATTGGCATTCATAAACATAATAATTTAGCATTTTTTATTAAAATGAATTCACACCGACTCGATTAAAGAGCGCTCTAACCTAAAACTAACAACTCATCGCCGACAGCGAGCAGGCAGCTGGCAGACTAGAGCGGTGCCAGTCTGAGATGTTAAAGTAGTTTAGCTTTAAAAAATCTACACAATGATTAAAACAAGCATCTGTTACACAAACTCCACACAACAAAGGGCTCAAATGATCATATTTATGGGATTATTGATCGTACAGAGTGTTAAATTATCCTACAAATACTTTATTTATCTACATCTGACAACACTGTAAGCAGCGCCACCTAGCTAGGAGCTCCCTTAGCTGACGTCACAGGTCCACATATGAAAAAAAAGCGTTTTTAGAAGCTTTGCAAAAAGGGGCACTTTGGACTAGAAAAATGGTTTTAAAAAATGTATTGTAAAACAAAATACCCTCAATAAACATTTCAAATAGTATTTTTGGACAGAGTTTTATCAGAATAATAAAAAAAAAAGAACTTAATATATGCTCTTTAAAACTCCCTCCATGTCCTCTACCCACTTCTCAGGGTCCTCTGTCGGGGGTGTCACTTCCTCAACTGCTTTTCTAGCTTCTTCTAGTGTCCAAGGTCTGAAAACATACATTGTTTCGTTTGGAGCTGCTTGTCCAGAGGGAACCTGTATCATAGGGTAGGTGTCAGCTAGATTTATGTCTGTCAGATCGTCCTCTGAATCTTCGTCCTCGTCTTCTTCAGCTACCACTGCTTGTTTAAGTTTCTTTTGTTCTTGTTTTGGTTTTCTTTTTGGCCTTTTGTCCTGTATAAGCTGAGGTTTTCGAGTTTTTGTGCTAGCAGCAGGGGGAGCGCTTGGCCCTCCACCTGCTGCCCCTGCTCCTTGTTCTACTTGGGCTACTTCTTCGGGTTGGTAAGGAGGTCGTGCTGGCAATAATAAATCATCCTCTTGTTTTAGCAGCAGTGTGTTAGCTTCTCTCTTTTTCTTTCTTTCCTCTTTAGCTGCTGTTACATTTTGTTGTCTGTTTTCTGTTTCTTTTTCCCATGTTCTAGCTATCTTTAATTCTTCCTCCGTTTCCTTTTTCTTTTTGCCTTTGGCAGTGGCTACTTGAGCTTCTAGTTGTATCACTAAATTGTGCCATTGATCTCCTTTTAAGTGTCCATCAACTTTATATTTATTTTTCCATTTTTGTAAAAATTTGGTGTTGTTTTCATCCTTTTGATGCATATATTTTGTGTCTCCCTTGAGTTCTTCTTCTTTAGATTTGCACAATCCCATGTTTGGTTTCCTTCGTTTGGGTTTATTTGTTATTTGTTTATTTTAGTTGCTTTTATTTATTTAACTTGATTCAGGTTGTAGGTTTCCTTTTTTCTTGACTTAACCTAATTTGAGGTAGTTTAATTGAGGTAGTTTTCATTCTTTATTTATTTATTTTAAGTTAAGTTATTCTCTTTTTAGTCTAGGTTGAGGTATCCCAGAAAATCTAGGGTTATTACAATTATTCCTACAGTCAATGTTAGGGTTGATGCGGTTAATGCAATAAGGAGTTGTCCCTCTTCAGACATTTAAAGTTTATTTTTCCTTTAGTTTAACTTTTATTTTTGTTTCTATAGTGTAGCTTTAATTTCACTATATTTTGTTTTTCCAGTTTCTTTCCTGTATTCCTTTAGGTTTTCTTTTCTGCGTTGTGTTTTTTCCAATAAGGTGTCTATTTTATGTATTATTTATCCATCTAAGGAGTATAAGTTTAAACAGCCTGGAGAAATTTCAGCTAAACACAGACACGTCCCACGAATCTACTTCACCAGACAGTCGAGCTTTGCGGACCCGATGATTCAACTCTGGGATAGCGTCTCAATCCTCTCTAGTCTTGGGGTCGCCTGGGGTTCCCCCACTGCTTTTTAGGTGCTTTTTAAGGGTTTTGAAACGCCGTTCAAACCCAGAGGGATCGCTGCCCTCTTTTCACTTTTTGTAGGTAAAGATCGCCGTCTTATTCCTACTTTCACTTTAAAGGGTCTCGAAACGCCGTTCGAGCCCAGTTTTGAGGATCGCCGCCTCGTTTACTTTTTATTTTTAAGAGTATCGAAGACGCCGTTCGATCCCTTGATCTGAGGAACGCCGCCTGGATCGTCTTTGAGACACGGAGCTTTTAATCAGCCGTGCGCTCAGGCAGAAACGCCGTCTGCCTCTTTAGTTTCACTGTTTTGCACCTTTCTCTGTTATTTCTGAAGCTGTTAGTTCTTTTTAGCTGTAAAACGTTATACTCACACGCGTTTAGTGGTCTGATTGAGTTTGTTGTTCGGATCCCGTCAATTCCACGTCGATGGATGAAGTTGTTTTGCCGGCCAGAAGGCAATTCAGCGTTCGGGACTTTTTTTTTCAGGTTTTTATCTGACCACCGGTGAGTTTTCGGCAGTGTCCTTCGTCCGTCGGCGGTGGAGGATGTTTGGGATCCGGGTCACGGGCACCAAGATGATAGAGATTTTACTCTCAAAGAAACCCAGAACTCTAAGGAACAGAATCAGACCAGACAATCAGTTCAGTTTTAGAGCTGTGTGAGTGAGAGACCACACGTCAGTTTGTTAGACATCAGTGTGGAACTCTGCCGGGATCTTTTCTCAGCCCATATTTATTCAGAATTACAGGTTGCACAACATCACATGATTGCGTTCAAAACAAAGATAACATTATGCTGCTGAAGTTCATTTCTAATTCAAAGGTAGACTTTTCTGTCAACGTTGTAGAATCAAAAAGCAAAGTCCTGCTGATACCTCAATAGTAAGGAATGTGTTTCGATTGTTCAAAACACTTGGTGCGTGTAACTTTGCAAACCTCAGCTGGAGATTAAAAGAGTCACGAGCAGGATACATTTTGCAAGAGCAGACATTAATCATAATAATTAAAAACTCCTTCAATAAATCTTAATGGTCACATCGACACCGAACTTGTCCGCGCTACGGAGCGGGGCGGGGGGGAAGAAATACTCTGCTAAACTCTGCAGGATGAGAGCAGCGACGCTCCAGAAGTGAAACTGAAACAGCAGTCAGCTGTTGTCTGATCATCGCTGTGCTAATGACAAAGACAATATTGCATTGACAACGTGGATTTATTAAAAGAACTGCAGCTCAGAGTCAGGAGACACGCGGGTAGCGCGGGTCGGAAATCAGCGGCTCGCGAGCGGATCCGGTCCTCCATCTGATTGGCTGTGGTCCAGATAGATATCCCTTGTGTGCTGCAGTCAGAGAGATGAGTGATGAATGCTAGGCTAGTCACACGAACAGATGATGTGTGGATGAGGATATAAAATAAAAAGAATAATCAACTTTTCATCAAGTTAAGAGCTGAGCTATCTGAAAACAATTCTCTAACATGGAGCCATCATCCTTCCAGGTTAGGTCAGGCTCTGGTCCAGGTTAGATCAGGCTCTGGTCCAGGTTAGATCAGGCTCTGGTCCAGGTTAGATCAGGCTCTGGTCCAGGTTAGATCAGGCTCTGGTCCAGGTTAGATCAGGCTCTGGTCCAGGTTAGATCAGGCTCTGGTCCAGGTTAGGCTCCTCTCTACCATCTTTCAGCTGCAGCAGACTGATCATCAGGAGGCTGAGAGGATGATCAACTTTAAATTCTGATTTGATTTCAGTCAAACTCAGTCACTGAGGCCGTCCTAATTTACATTTTTATAATGACCTAATACCCTTGATTTAATACATTTTAAATATAATTACTGACTTTGATTCATTTATTTCCATAACTTTATACCGTTTACAGAATTACTAACTATACTATACTATATTGATGATCAACCAAACCCCCCCCCCCCCCCCCACCCCGGACAGCTCACCACCACAGTTAAAAAAAAATTTCTAGGGGAAATCCTGCATGTCTGAGACCAGAAGTTTTGGTCATAACTGACTGACAGGTCTGCCTCCCACTTAACTATAGGAAGGTATATCGAATCATCTAATTTATACAGTAACCTATAGTATATTTTAGACAGTAGCTTTGGAGATTTAAGATTAAAGAAATCTAATACACTTGATGGTGTTTGTAGCTCTGTTCTATTAAGCTTAAATTTATGTTTATTATAGATTTAATTTGTTGATATTCTAAAAATCTATTCCTGTCAACCCCATATTGTGAGACTATCCTGTTAAATGGGATGAAGTCAGTTCCCTCAAAGATATGTTCCAGGTATATGATTCCTTTACTCCTCCAGTCTGAGAAGTTGATCATATTGTTGTTTTGTAGGATGTCAGGATTGTTCCAGATGGGTGTACGCCTGCATGGAATCAGTGAAGACTCAGTCATTTTCAGATACTCCCACCATGCTGTCAGAGAAGAGCTGATGTTGGGGCTTTTAAAGCAGGCATTTCGTTTAATGTTTGAGCTAATAAATGGTAGATCTGAAATCTCTATATTATTTCATATTGTCTGTTCTACGTCTAACCAGGACTCATCTAGTGGGTCCTGCTTAATCCATCTTGAGATGTATTGTAGCCTGTTAGCTAAGAAGTAATGACAAAAATTAGGTACATCTAGTCCTCCTCTGTCTTTGGTCTTCTGTAGTCTTTTAAAACTAATACGTGGAGGTTTATCCGTCCAAAGAAATTTAGAAATAGACGAGTCCAGAGATCTAAACCAGTCAGATGATGGTTTATTCGGAATCATTGAGAATAGGTAATTTATTTTTGGTAAAACCATCATTTTAATTGAAGCAACTCTCCCCATGAGTGATATAAGTAGAGATTTCCATCTGACCAGATCATCTTCCACTTTCTTCAAGAGTGGGATGTGATTTAGTTTAGTTAAATCTGTCAGTCTAGGAGAGATATTAACACCTAAGTATGTAATATTCCCTGACTGCAACTGTGTATTAGGACAGTTGGTAAAGGAGCAATTAATTGGAAGAACTGTAGATTTTAACCAGTTTATTGAATAATCTGAAACTTTTAGGTTCATCAAATCAATTACCTGAGAGAGAGAAGATTGTGAATGCTAGAGAAACAGTAATACATCATCTGCATAAAGACTGATTTTATGTTCTATGTCTTTACATTTTATACCTTTAATATCTTTACTTTGCCTGATTGCTGCTGCTAGCTGTTCAATAAAAATAGCAAACAGTGAGGGGGAGAGTGGACATCCCTGCCTGGTCCCCCTCTGAAGACAGAAGCTGGCTGAGGTCCGGTCGTTTGTCCTGACACGAGCTGTTGGAGAACTGTATAAGATTTTTAACCAGTTTATAAAAGAATTTCCGAAACCAAATTTATGTAGGCTTGCAAATAAAAATTTCCAGTTCACTCTATCAAAAGCTTTTTCTGCATCTAGAAATAAAATATTTGTTTCAATGTTTTTACTGTTAGAATAATCTATTAAACTGGAAATCCATCTGGACCTCGGGCCTTCTTATTAGGCATGGTTTTAAGGGCCTCCTGGAGGTCAGCTGGAGTTAATGGTGAGTCCAGAGCCGTCCCTTGATCATCTGATAGTTTAGGAAGTGTTATTCTGTCTAGAAACTGATTAGTCTCATTATCTGATGGGTTAATCTGTGGAGAGTATAAGGTTTTGTAAAAATCTCTGAAAGTGTTGTTTATACCTTCAGGATCATAAACTGTATTCCCAGTCACGTCTTTAACTGCAGATATAGTTGTTTTTTCTTTGTTGTTTTTTTTCAACTGGTTGGCTAGAAATCTACCTGATTTATTACTATGTTCAAAGTTTTCTATTCGAAGTCTTTGTGCCAAAAATTTAGATTTTTTATTANTAGTCGATAGTCCGTTGTTTCTAGCCGTAGCATCAACTTCCCCACTCCGTCCCAGGGGAAGAGGGCTAGAAGCACTTTGTTGGCATCAGACCATAGCTTGTGGTCTTTTGGGACGTCCGACCCCCACACGGAGTCATGTGGTTGGAACCCCTCAGGGGCGGACTCCCTCCGTTGTCTTGAGTTATAGATGGTGTCCGTTGACACTAAGAAGGTGTGGTCGCTTACGAAGATGGGGGTGCAGGTTCCAGTCCAGCGTCGTGGTAGGAGTGGGTAGGCTCTGTGTCCACACAGCCACCATACTCCCTGCACCCAGTAGGTTCCGTTGGAGGGGCCAGAGATGTTCACCGGGGCTCCTGCCCCGTGGGCCCAGATCATCTTACAGTTTGTAGTCTCTCCTAGGGGGATGCTACCGTGTTTCCAGTCTTGCCAGTAGCACATTGAAAAGTTGAACAGTTTTGGATCGTATGAGTCTTTGGGCATTTCCACTCGTTGGCCCCTGAAAAAAGTGTTTGTCGTGATGTTAAAGTCCACCCAAAACTGTTTGCTGCAGGTACCTTTTGCTACACCAGGATCGTAGACGTTGGTGAAGTTTATGCTGAGGCCTTTATGCTGTCGTCCGATTCCTGCCATGGATGCTGCACAGCTGGCCTGGAGCACTGTCATTGGCTTGCCATACAGAGTCTGTTGTGTTGATGAGTGGGGGGTCTTGGAGCAAGCATAACATCCCTTTCTTCCATATGACTGTGCTAGGACTGTCACATACCGGTACCATGAGTTGGTCATGATGGGGGAAGGGTGTTCAACTTCCTGGGTCATCCACCATTGGTTCCTGTGGTAGGTCCACCTTCGGGACCTGGTGTGGTCGGAGCTTCCCGTCCAGTGTGAAGGGGACAGCTTCCAAAAAATCAGTAGACATGCTGCGGTCACAACACACCCGAGAATCCACCTGGCATGTGGAGTTCCCATTGTTGCTAGGCGTACAGAGCCGCTGGACCCCAGACCTATGAGGTAGGACTGCTTTTCTGCCGGGTTTGAGACGAGCGGTCCTAAAAAAATACTGTCCCCCTTTGAAGCCCGGTCTTCCTCACTACCCCGTGCCAGGATCCAGAAGCCTCTGCAGCTTACAGTGACCGAGATGTATCCAGCTGGGTCTTTCGGCGATTTTGACGGCGGTAGGTGTGGCCAAAAGAACTTGAAAAGGACCTTCCCACAAGGATTAGGACGGCCTCCCTGGTAGTAGATTTCTTCTGACACATGGAAAACTGCAGGGGTGCCACCACTAGGGGGTGGCTTCTTTCTTTCTAGGACCCCTGTAGCATGTCTTGCATATTGCATTAGTTCTGTGACGCTGCAGGTTTCCCAGGTGACTAGATGGTTTTTAACCCATGCTGTCACTTGGGGTCTAAACCCAGTCATCAGACCATTTTTTAGATGTTGTTGGTATGCTGAGGTGGCATTTTCATCAACAGCTATTCCACTGTGGGTTCTGAATTCTTTTTCATATCTGATTTGAAAGTCTGATACATCCTCATCTGATTTTTGTTTGATTCCTGCTAGATGACTGTAATTAGCTCTTTTCTTAAAGTGCTCTTTCACACGTGTACACAGAGCTGTCCATTGGTCTGAGTAGTCAGTTCCGGCCTGCAGGGTCGTCCGTTCTGTCGGGTATTTGAAAACTGCTCCAGTTGTGTCCTTCCCTGTGTAGTTTCCTCTTACTCTTCCCCAGTATTTACCTAGAGAGGTCGCTGCTGCCTGTCCTAGTTCAAGTCCATTGAGTCGGTATGAGTTTAAAGAGCATATTTTAAGTTAGACACTCCCTTAAACAAATGTTTAGAGAAATATAATAGAAACTTTTTCTGAATAAAAATTTACACAAATTCAGCTTATTTAGGCTCTTGGATTCGTTTTTTGTGAGAATTGTCAATTTTTTCACCAAACCGGAAGTGACGACAGTTCAGGGAGACCGTTCGTTCTCTATATAGAAAACTGATCCACTTATCACTACTTGTGACGAGCAAAACAAACCCCCAGAGTGCCGTTATTTTATTACTTTATTACTATAGTGAGCAGTTATTAAGATTAAAAAAAAAAAAAAAAAGATAAAAACAATCAGTCCTGTAAGGCTGTACCCTGTCGGTCCAGCTGTAGACCGTGACCCACCTCCTCACTCGGGTCTGGGTAAAATACCAGCGTTTAGCACCAGGTTTTTGATCATCAGAGCTCCAAACATTGAGCTGCGTTCAGGTGGATTGTTAAGAAATGAAAGAGTTTATAAAAAGTTTCACAGGATNGGACAGCTCACCACCACAGTTAAAAAAAAATTTCTAGGGGAAATCCTGCATGTCTGAGACCAGAAGTTTTGGTCATAACTGACTGACAGGTCTGCCTCCCACTTAACTATAGGAAGGTATATCGAATCATCTAATTTATACAGTAACCTATAGTATATTTTAGACAGTAGCTTTGGAGATTTAAGATTAAAGAAATCTAATACACTTGATGGTGTTTGTAGCTCTGTTCTATTAAGCTTAAATTTATGTTTATTATAGATTTAATTTGTTGATATTCTAAAAATCTATTCCTGTCAACCCCATATTGTGAGACTATCCTGTTAAATGGGATGAAGTCAGTTCCCTCAAAGATATGTTCCAGGTATATGATTCCTTTACTCCTCCAGTCTGAGAAGTTGATCATATTGTTGTTTTGTAGGATGTCAGGATTGTTCCAGATGGGTGTACGCCTGCATGGAATCAGTGAAGACTCAGTCATTTTCAGATACTCCCACCATGCTGTCAGAGAAGAGCTGATGTTGGGGCTTTTAAAGCAGGCATTTCGTTTAATGTTTGAGCTAATAAATGGTAGATCTGAAATCTCTATATTATTTCATATTGTCTGTTCTACGTCTAACCAGGACTCATCTAGTGGGTCCTGCTTAATCCATCTTGAGATGTATTGTAGCCTGTTAGCTAAGAAGTAATGACAAAAATTAGGTACATCTAGTCCTCCTCTGTCTTTGGTCTTCTGTAGTCTTTTAAAACTAATACGTGGAGGTTTATCCGTCCAAAGAAATTTAGAAATAGACGAGTCCAGAGATCTAAACCAGTCAGATGATGGTTTATTCGGAATCATTGAGAATAGGTAATTTATTTTTGGTAAAACCATCATTTTAATTGAAGCAACTCTCCCCATGAGTGATATAAGTAGAGATTTCCATCTGACCAGATCATCTTCCACTTTCTTCAAGAGTGGGATGTGATTTAGTTTAGTTAAATCTGTCAGTCTAGGAGAGATATTAACACCTAAGTATGTAATATTCCCTGACTGCAACTGTGTATTAGGACAGTTGGTAAAGGAGCAATTAATTGGAAGAACTGTAGATTTTAACCAGTTTATTGAATAATCTGAAACTTTTAGGTTCATCAAATCAATTACCTGAGAGAGAGAAGATTGTGAATGCTAGAGAAACAGTAATACATCATCTGCATAAAGACTGATTTTATGTTCTATGTCTTTACATTTTATACCTTTAATATCTTTACTTTGCCTGATTGCTGCTGCTAGCTGTTCAATAAAAATAGCAAACAGTGAGGGGGAGAGTGGACATCCCTGCCTGGTCCCCCTCTGAAGACAGAAGCTGGCTGAGGTCCGGTCGTTTGTCCTGACACGAGCTGTTGGAGAACTGTATAAGATTTTTAACCAGTTTATAAAAGAATTTCCGAAACCAAATTTATGTAGGCTTGCAAATAAAAATTTCCAGTTCACTCTATCAAAAGCTTTTTCTGCATCTAGAAATAAAATATTTGTTTCAATGTTTTTACTGTTAGAATAATCTATTAAACTGGAAATCCATCTGGACCTCGGGCCTTCTTATTAGGCATGGTTTTAAGGGCCTCCTGGAGGTCAGCTGGAGTTAATGGTGAGTCCAGAGCCGTCCCTTGATCATCTGATAGTTTAGGAAGTGTTATTCTGTCTAGAAACTGATTAGTCTCATTATCTGATGGGTTAATCTGTGGAGAGTATAAGGTTTTGTAAAAATCTCTGAAAGTGTTGTTTATACCTTCAGGATCATAAACTGTATTCCCAGTCACGTCTTTAACTGCAGATATAGTTGTTTTTTCTTTGTTGTTTTTTTTCAACTGGTTGGCTAGAAATCTACCTGATTTATTACTATGTTCAAAGTTTTCTATTCGAAGTCTTTGTGCCAAAAATTTAGATTTTTTATTAATAATTTCATGTAGCTCTAGCTTTGCTTTCCGTACTTTGCCCTGTATTTCTTCTTCCTGGGAAGTCTCTAAAGATTTAATGATTTCTTCTAATTCCTGAGTTCGTTTGTTCTCTATTCTTTTCTTATGTGTTGAAAATGACATTATTTTACCTCTAATTACAGCCTTTTCCAGCTTCCCAGAGAACCGATGCTGATGTTCCAGGCAGGTCGCTATATTCTAAATATAAGACCCACTCTTCTTTAACATATTTAATAAAATCTTCATTCTCAAGCAGTGATGTATTAAATCTCCAGTTCCTACTTGGTGGAATAGTTTTATTATTTACCAGAGTTAAAGAGACAGGAGCATGATCGCTGACCGCCTTAGCGTGTATCTCAGTGTCTGAAATGTCAGTCAAAGAGCTGCTGACTAGAAAATAACCCAGACAGGAGTGAGAGTGGTGGACATGTGAGAAAAAAGTGTATTCTTTCTGGTTGGGATGAAGAGATCGCCATGCATCA
Organism: Callopanchax toddi; assembly: GCA_006937965.1. Lineage (NCBI taxonomy): Eukaryota > Metazoa > Chordata > Actinopteri > Cyprinodontiformes > Nothobranchiidae > Callopanchax > Callopanchax toddi. The sequence goes on from SSNR01000458.1 coordinate 104,639, forward strand.
CAATGTCCATAATCACTCATATACTGTTTAAGTATATTTGTGGATTGCCAACAGCGCTGAGCCCCAGCTGAACTGAACCTGCCTATTTCCTCATTGAGACCAAAGTTGAAGTCAGCCCCAATAACCAGTGAGCAGTCTGAGTGATCAGAGAGTGCAGCAAAAAAGGAATGAAAGAATGAGGGGTCATCAACATTTGGACCATATATACTAGGGGTGAGCCGAATGCTCGTTTCAGATGAGTATTCGTTACAGATAAAGCATATTTTCCAAATATGAACATGATCCGAGTGAAACACGTCATTATCTGTACTCGTGCTGCTCATTGGGTAACTGTCTGACTGACATCTCTTGTCGCGCTCTCAGTCACACGCAGCGCCCGCTCCTCCTGCTGTGCGCATACACATTCTCGTTGCCTCGCACACACACACACACACACACAGTAACTGAGTGATCATCTGATCCCTCTATGCTTAGCTCATGGTTACTTTTCTTCAGCTCGCCTCTATTTTGATTTGTTTTTAAAGACAGTCACTTTGTGAACTTGTTTCGTAACGCGGTGCATTTGACCAGACTGAGCTGAAAATGGCTCGAGTCGCGTCGTGCTGCCTGCACTCTGGTCGGATTAAACTTAACCGTCTGCTTTCTCAGCTTGGCTGGTGATTTAAAGTCAGTTGGAAAACTTTGCCCGTACTGAACGAACTTAGTGAACAAGGCTGAAATTATTTCCCTTTTTTTGCCATCACTGGATGAATGAATGTAGTAGATAACTGTTACAAAGCGCGCACACACATTTGGCATGGACAGAGGTGACGTGTTCCCACCAATATTCAGAAATCACTGAAATGTCTCCATCAATAATTCAATCCAAGGATGCAGAAATAATACTGCATCCCCACCATACGTCGGATCAACCGCCTCTGGCGGCCCACCCCAAGCCGCTGTGATTCTGTCTCTCCTTGCCAGACACGCAGTCCGTTGTCATAACAACCAGCTGACAGACAGCACTAGAGGTTGTATTTATACACATCATCAGGTAAAACGCATCAGAGAACATCTGAAAGCTGTAGTTTTGTTCACAGTTTTAAACTAAGTTACAGGGTTTCTCCAGCTGTATATGTGTGCATTTTATTCCACTAAAAACGATCCAATATGCATATTGACATAATTTTGGGTCATTATAAATATGACATTAAAAAACACCAGATTAGATTTATATTTTAAATATGACACAATACTGCTCTCACAGCTGTATACATTTTTAATGAAAACATAATAGAAAATATAGTTTTTTTTATCCTCCTCCACCAAAAACCAGAAGGATCTCTGCAGTATGGAACTCTTTCACTGTTTGTGAAAATGATCCCTCCAAAGCCATGTGTAAGCTTTGTAAGTCCAAAATAAGCAGAAGTAGAGACCATAAACATTAACTAGTCCCTTCAATATTGTGATCAAAAACACTTAATCTAAATTCTGAGGCTGCTCTGTAAATAGTTTTCAAATAAACAATACAAATAGCAACTTGATACATATTAATTTCAGACTTAAAATAATGTACCGGTTTAAGCCAGGCCCATTTGCGACCAAACCACACCCACTTCCGGGTCAAACCCCACACACTTCCGGTTTAGACCCCGCCCACTCTGAGTACAGATACAGATAATTTTGATGGTTGAACAGATACAGATAATGCTGTACTCGCTCATCCTTAATGAGATACTGACAATACATAACTTTTTATTCTGGATTGCTACTTTTATTATTATAAATCTACCTTCTGGATCTGTAACTGTATCAAGTATTGTGAAATTGACATTTTTGTGTATTAAAATAGCTACTCCTCTTTGCTTAGAGTTGTAGCAGGCAGAGAACACGTTGAGAAACTCAGGCGTTCTAAGATCATCTATAGCTGTAGCATTCTTATGAATTTCTTGAAGCAAGACAACATCTGCCTTCAGCCGTTTAAGCTGGTCAAAAATCTTTAACCTCTTCTCTCTGGAGCCAGCTCCATGAATATTCCATGAGACAAACCTTAGTGCAACCATTGTTCAGTGATATTAGCTAAATTATGTCCACGCATATCACCCTCAAGCAGATTAAATACAGTAACAATGCTAACTAGAAAAGCTGCATTTCATGCAAAAATGCAAAGTTTGAATGCATTTAATGCTGAAAGAGACAGCTGAAATTGCACAAAACCAGCTGAATATAGCTGAAAATTAGCTTAACTCTAAATATTAGCAGAACATTTTTTATTGCTTAAGTTTAATGAAGCTTAAAATTGTGTAAGAAATTTGAAGGATTTGCAATGAGAGCACAAGGGTTGGAAATTGCATAATATTTCAAAAAGCATAAACTGTATAAAAATTGCATAAAGTCATTAGCAGAAAGAGCATAAGTAGCAGAATTGTTTAAGACCAAAATTGCATAAATAGCATAAGAATTGCATTAACATGCATTCAAACCAATAATAATAGCAATGTTCAACAACGATGACAGCCACAAGACCATAATAATAATATTAATAAATGTGAGAAGGAAAGTAATTTGAGACAGATAAGTGTAAACCAATAACTCCAAATTAAATCATATATAGTGTCTGGTGTTGTCTGATAAATTTACATGTATATGCACATATATATACATATGCACACACACACACACACACACACACACACACACACACACACACACACACACACACACACACACACACACACACATATAACTAGGCTTTCAAAAAGCTGATCTACGTATATATTCCTGAAGGCTCTCTATAGTTTCCACACTGTCCTCCAGAGTGAGTTGGTGTGGATTTGATCTTACCAAATTATTTTGTTGTCCAAACAATTAATAAATTCGCGAAGTTAAGCGATGATGTTTGGATTTGTTTGTTAAGCTGTCATCCACTCCAGCTGCAGTGAGTTTCCCGCCATGCTCAGTCTCAGCCGATTATCCGATTTTTTAAAAGAAGTCTGAACAGCACAGATCTGATTTTTTCAAATCCGATTCAGGTCACTTTCATATGTGGTACTGAATCGGATACGTATCTGATGTTTCTGAAAGTGACTCCAGTCTGAACGGACATGTTGCATTGAATCTGCCTCGTACGTGACTGACAGGAGACAGACCACTAATCTGTGCCGACGAAGGGAAACGCTCCAACAAGCTGATACTGAAGACGGAGGCAGACAGACAGTGAGGTTTAGAACTTATTACGTAACAATTCTGTTCAAGTGAAACTTTGCGCAGTGGCATGGACTCGCGTTTCTGGGACATGCTGCTACGGCGTTCGCCGTGTGATAAGTGATCTGACGGACTAAAATGGTTTTTAGTCAAATTAACAGTGCGAGTGCGACGTGGCCCAGCGCTGATGTCTCCGGTGTATTTCAGCCTTAAAGAGATCTTACCGTAATCGGGCTGTGTTCAAGTATTTTGCCAAAGCCATTTTACTTCCGTAAACAGAGCGCATTATGTGTGACGTCTTGTCATCGTCTGCGCATGCCGCTTTGGGACCGTGATCCGTTCACACTGGAGATTGTTTGCTGTCACATTTCAGTTGAAGTGTGAACAGCCAGACAAAAAAATCGGATTTGATTTTAAAAAATCTGAATTGAGCATTAAGACCTGCAGTGTGAACGTAGCCTAAGTTTCATGTTGTGTGATGTCACAAGTGTGCGCCCTGCTACCACAAGCTTTTGGGAGAAGCATGATCAGTACGCTACTGGATGAACGAACTGAGAGGACTCATCATTTTATTCTTTTCAACTCTTGTGACGTTATGGGTTGTATGAATTCTGCTTATTTCATGTATAACAGCAGCCGTTCAACCAGGCCTTGTAAGGTTGGTGAAGAAGAGTGTTTATTAAAAGACCATAGTGTGGAATTCCCTGGTACTAGCGTGGTCGTGAGTTCTATTTCGTATAGGCTTCGCCCTTTAATGGCTATCGCTTTGGGAATCCCCTCGCGCCAGTGCGCGCCACTGAAGCCTTTAGTCCACGCCCACCCATTGTGGGCCTCACCCTATAAAACACCCCCAAAAAGGGTGAACGGCTCCCCATTTTTCTTCAGCGTAGCTACTGAGCACTTGTCCTTTGAGCAATCACATATCATCATGAGTTCTGCCGTCAAGTCCAGCAGCACGCGGTGCCGAGCAGGCGGTTTGGCTAGGACTCCTCTGGCCTCCTGCCCTTTCCGTGACCTCCTGCCTGCTGAGGACAGAGACGACGGTAAGTAAAGTTTTCAACCTGGTGACCGAGGAGTTTTTCGCCGGTCACGGAACACCTGCAGGAAGAGACGACCGACTTCTTCCACAAGCACGAGCTGGACTGGACGAGTCCACTCATGACGAGGACTTCTCAGGCGTTTTGCCCCCACCCCTCCTGGCCGGGAGGGCTGGGGTCGACCCTGCCACCGTCGGGGGTTTTTCTCCGGCCACTGCCTACTGGTCCGAGCACTCCCGAGTCCCGACTCCCGACCATCATCCGGAGGGTGTTGAGCGGGTGAATTTGGCTGCTCCAACAGCTCACCCCCTCCCTTCGGCGGGCAGCCCCGTTCCCCCCTCCCAGCCGGCAGGGTTGGACCCGGGCTTAGCCCCGCAGGGTGACGACCCAACCCTCTCTGGTGTCGTACGGTCGGCAGCTACTAGCCTCCCGGCTATCGACGCTCTGGTTAAAGCGCTGCCGAACATCATCCAGACGGCGGCAAAGTTCAGGGACTTCGCTGTTCCCTCAGCTCGTCCCCTCCCTCTCCCTGACGACCTAGCGGGGAGGTTCGCGGGCTTACAGTCCAGCCGGAAGGATCCGGTTTTGGCCTCTTTCCTGCGGTTTTTCGGCGTACCCGAGCTGGGCGTCAGCCGAACCCGCCAAGTTGAGAGCTCGGTCCCATCAGTGTTCGTTTCAGGTGGCGGCTGGAACGAACACGCAGCGCTCCTCGCCTTGGCCATCTCCAAACGGATCGGAGAGTGACCGCTCATCCTCCATCCCAGAGGAGCTAAAAAAAGGAGCTGCTTGAGGGTCCAATTAGCCCGGACGGGCTTTTCGGGCCTCATTTCTAGCTCACACTGGACCAGCTGCAGAAGTCAGCGGAGGAGCTGGAGAAAGTCAAGCGGCATGTGGCACAGCCACGTGCTGACGACCGCTCCTCTCGTCCAATGGGCCGCTGACGGGGTCGCAGAGACCAGCGCCAGCAACTACGGCGGTCTTCAGGTTCTGCTGCGGCCGCAGGCGCACCTCCTCCGGCGGCCTCCTTCACCCAGCCGCCGAGGCTCTTCCCAGTGTTGGCGGGCGGTGACCGGCTCAGACTTGGCACAAGTCCGGTCCCCGACAGGAGCCATACAAAAGTTGACTGGGGCAGTGTGTGTGTGTGTGTACAACTGCTTTTATTGTGTTGATGTTTTTGAAATAAAACATTTACATCCCACAAAGCGCTCTCATCATATGGCAAAATCGGAAGATTCTGCTGTGTTCATCTCGCACACATCCTCCACTCAGAGTGAGCATTTATCTGTTAGAGATTCCTCTACAGATCATGTTTTCACTCAGTCTAAAGTCCGTGGGACAGGTGTTCCTCTGTCGCTGATTTTCTCAGCACAGCGAACACAACATGAGCCCACGAGAGCACGATCATGCTCTCACGTGGACACTGTGATCGTCCCTACCTCTCCATCTTCTATGGGAGAAGGCGCGACTAAACGGCACAAGCCACTCAAAATGACCCGGAAACGAAGTTTCTGTGAGGTCTCTGCCGCGCATCGGGCACCGTCCCGTCGCCGGGGCCCCGCAATGAGTGTAAATGAGGCGGACCCTCCGCCCTTTCGGCTCAATCCCCCCATGGGTCTTCCCGAGGGTTACTCCCTGACGGGGACAGCGGGCGGGGCTTCAACCCGGTTGATGCGCATGATGACGTCAACGCCATCACACGCACGCCCGCTCTCAACACGTTATTCAGAATGGAAGAGCGCGTGCCCGTTTAGCAGGTGGATGGATCAAATAATCAGCAGGGGTTACACGCTGCAGTTCGTGTTAACCCCGCCCCCTTCAGCGGGATCTTGGAGACGGTTCTGTCATCTCCGGATCAGAATCTCACTCTCCAGTCAGAGCTGCAGGAACTCCTGATGAAGGACGTTATTTCCAGGGTTCCACTCGGGAAGGAAAATGCAGGTTTGACTTCCACTTTTTCCTAGTCCCCAAGGAATCAGGAGGGATGAGACCTATTCTGGATCCTTCCCTTTTTTCAACAGATCAATCTTGGTGAGACCTTTTCACATGTTGATGATCAAACAGGTGCTGGAGTGTGTTCACCAGGACGTCTGGTTCACCTCCATAGACCTGAAGGACGCATATTTTCACGTCCCGATCATTCCCAAGCACAGACAGTTTCTGCCTTTCTCATTCCGAGGGACCCAGCAGTTTTCAATACTACCGCCTTCCGTTCGGTTACTCCCTGGCTCCGTGCACGTAAATGTGTGGAGACGGCCCTGGAGCCGCTGCGCACATCTGGGATGAGAACCCTCTTTTACCTGGACGATCTGTTTTTGCAGACCGTTCCAGAGAGGAGGTGGAGACGCAAACACAGTCCCTCGTTTTCTCACCTGTCACAGCTGTCTTTCTCCATTAATAAAATAAAATAAAGCTCGCCCCACCCATCTCAGACAATCGTCTATTTGGGAGTGGAGCTGGATTCGCCCCTCATGAGAGCACGACTGTCTCAGCCGAGGGTGAAGGATCTGACAGCTTTGCTCCGGCGCGTCACTCCTCACAAAATAGTGACCGCTTTTTCGATTATGCAAATGCTAAGAACGATGTCAGCGGCCATGTGGTGGTCCCTCTGGGCCTTCTTCACATGAGGCGTCTGCAGAGGTGGTTTTTCTCACCTGCACCTGGACCCTGTGCATCACAAGCGCAGATTGATCTCATTCCCTCCTTCAGTGGGACTGGATCTGAGACGCTGACGGACCACCCCCCGCTGTTATCAGCAGGGGTTCCTCTCGGCAAGTCCCCGTTTTTTCCTGTGTCGGTGTTCACCGACGCCTCCCTTTCGGGTTTGGGGGGCACATGCCTGAGGTAGTGGGGGGGCGGTGGCCGCCCCACACGTCCCTGCACATAAATGTTCTGGAACTCCTCACAGTGCTGAAGGTGG
>SSNR01000458.1:125806-155949 GCA_006937965.1 Callopanchax toddi
ATATTTCAGGTCTAAACTATGATCTATGGGTTGAGTTCCACAACATCTGTCATTCTGATGAAGACCCTCCTTCCTCCTAGAGACCCCTTTCCATTATTTCTTGCCGCCGACATTTTTCAGCCAATGAAATTCAAATTTCTGCATTCTCTCAACATGCACGCGCATCGACCAAACCTGTACCAGTAGGGGGCGCTGTCGTACAGGACGCTCCATGTGTTTCTCTGCCGTCTCAGCCGTTCACTGAGGACTCACAGCTCATTTCTACTAAAAACCTACCCATTCTCCAGCTAAAGATGGATTTATTTTTATTTTTAAACCTTTCACCTCACAGAATGGCAAGGCTTGACAGGATTATGCGTTTATTTTGGTCAGAAAGTTCATCCAGGGCCGAATCAAGTTCAGCTTCAGAGTCCAGCAGCAGCTCTCTGCTAACAGAGCTAATATCAGAAGGAGCAGGGACAGAGAGGGCTCATCAGACCCTCGTAGTATTGTTGGAATAAGAGTTGTGAACTGTGAGTGATTAAACCCTACACATTGAGAGGTACAGTTCATGTCCGAAGTATATGCGCCGCGTGCACTCGCGCACACGCGACCGGACGCGCGTGTCGAGATGTTTTGAGGAGGAGCCTTTGGACGCTAGATTCAAAAACTGCTCTCCTGATGAAATCCTCCGGAGTGCCGCTCTAACACACACTAAACTCACAGGTTTGGATGAATAAATGCTCACTTGTCTATTTCTCCTGAAAAATGTTCACTTTCTGGATCATTTTCGGCGCAGAAGCCATGATTGACAGGCATCAGTCTTCCCCCGTCTTTCCCGCTACGGCTGATTTTGTGTTGCGTTCAATGACTCCGATCCTGGCTCGGATATAAAAATTACTGTCGATTTGATCACAGAAACACCGTTGGTAGAGTAAAGGCTACTTCACACCGGATGCGGTTGCGGTGCAGACTCCGCAAGGATTAAAAACCATTTATTCCAATCAGAGTCTCCACACCGACTCCAGTGCAGTGCGGTTGCGGGGCAAAGTTAACTTTCTGCAACAAGTCGATTTTTGCCGGACACCACAGTGAATCGTCATCAAGTTAACGTCATCAAGTTAACGTCATTGCGTGCGCCAAACAGGAAGTGAAACGCAAGCAGGCGAGGTGCATCCGGTTTGTCAAAATAAAACCATTAGCTACATTGCTAATATTAACACGGTTTGGATATTTCAAAGACAAAGAAACAGCAAAAAACTTAATTAAGCATGGGCTGGGCGATATTGCCAAAATGTCATATCCCGATAGAGCTCATTTTATATCCCGACAACGATAAACAGACGAAACATAGAACACCTGTGAATCTCCTCCTCCACTGTGACCCAACATGCATCATATAAATCAGGTAACATGACTTTAGTAATGTGTTTTCAGCTGGGCATTTCATATCTGGGTTCGAGTGTAACTCACGTTTCTCCACTGTGTAGATTAGAGCCATAGCTTTGTATACGTTTGTGGTGGTAACAGCAGCAGTAATCTTCCATTCTGCTCAGCTGGCAGCTACATGACGTGCTGCAGGTAAAAGCCTGTTGCAGTGTCTGTGTCTGGAGTTTATTATGAGTGCCTACGACAACACTCGACGCTGCTTTTGCTCTTTGACCGTCTCTGTATTCTTCGACGTGGTTTTTGTGCGGGTGATAAAATATCTTCTGTCTATCTTCTGTCTTTGTCTGGTCCACATAGGTCTTTTTATATTTAAACCACATCGATGACACAGAAGTTGTCCCTTTTTAGGTATAAGCTCCTCGGTTTGAGTTAGCTGGTTATCCTGTTGACTCTGGTCTAAAACGTGTCCACTACCGTCTGCCTCCATGTTTGTTTATGTGTTGCGGCGCGTTCATGAACATCCCGTAAAGTGCATTATGCTGTAAAACTTCTATCGTGGCTTAAATATAGAGCTTTTTATCTGACGGTAGACATTTTCTATCGTCCAGACGAAATATTTCATCATATCGCACAGCACCCATTGTGGAACAAACCAAGTGAATACATAATTCTCAACAAAAGAACGAGAAGATGACTCTAGCTTTTGTTTAGCAGCTGCTGCTAACAACGTACTTGTTCTCGCGTGAACCACCGAGATTTGGCGCTCCTGCTGAGGCAAAGAGCCGGAGACATTCTACAGCAAAACCGCAGCCAGTGTGAACTACTTTTCTTGCGGGTGCGGTGCCGCACCACACCGCATCCAGTGTGAAGTAGCAGTAATATCATTGACGGAGGGGCCCTCTCAGGGCCCCTTGGGACCCGTGGGCCCCGGTGCACTGCGCCAGCTGCACCGGCGGGCCCTACGCCCCTGCTTCAAGGGTTCATCAGGGTTTTGAATGTTGGCCTCAAGATTGCATCAGGGTTCTGAATCTGGACTTCAAGAGTTCAAAGTAGGACTGCACAATATGAGGAAAATCTAATATCCTGATATATTTTGACTATATCCTGATACGATATATATATCGCGATATTTTAAATAAGCTCCAAAAACAAATGTTATTTTGAGCTATAGTGCATTCAAAAGCACTGGTGTACTGAATCATCCATTCACATATTTAACCATCACTTATAGAGAAGGTTTCATCAATGACAATACTGTTAAACAAGTCTCTGCTCTGGTTCTTACTTGACTTTCCTCCCAAATTAATTTCTTTTCATTTTTTACTCAAATTCCTTTTCCCCCCTTTCCCCCAAAATCAGTTTTAATTTTTCCTAAACTCCACATTTTAGTTCTAACCATATTTATGAACCTAAAAAGTAAGTAATTATAACGTTAATGACAAATAATTCAACCAATCAAAGCCACAGGATTCTAAATCTAGTGACTATTTAACTTAAATAAAAAAAGTTCTGTGGTTCAGCTGATCATTGGGTGTTTTTAAGGTATTTAAAGTATTTATTATATATATTTTTAAAGAACAAAATATTATGTGCAAACCAAATAATCTAGTGTATCTCACTTTTTAAAAAAGTATTTTGTAAAATACATTTCTTTAGAATTAACCTCAATATAAAAATGTCTCATAAAGAAACATAAAACCTACCTAAAGATAAAAACTTTAGACACCTGCCTGTTAAACAGACCTCTGTTCATTTTGACTTCATCCATCACAGAGCAGAGACACACGGAGCGTTCTGACTATCAGCTCATTACAGGGATTCTTACACTGCCAGCCCATCGTCTGCTGACTAAACTTAGAGAAAAGTTGTTCTCCAGATTAACTTAGAGAAAAGTTGTTCTCCAGATTCATAAAGGTCTTTTAGGTATTGTTCTGTCCTGAACTTTGAACTAAACTTAGAGGAAATTCGCGTTTCAGTGAGAATTTTCGCCAAAGCGGTCTGGGTTTTTCTTTGGTTTTCTCTGAGGGGAGCTCAGCTGAGCCTCTGTGTCACCAGGTGACAAGAGGTGTGGTGGCTGCAGCGGCCACAATAACTCGGACAATAGTTTATTCCCTTTTACTGAATTCAGTTTTGTTTGGTGATTCCTGTGATTTCGTCTAATTTCCGTCTTTTTCCTTATTGAGTAAATCCTAAGACCCGCTCGCTCATCGCTGCAGCAGGTAGACAGGTTTCAGGTTGGGAGGGGCTACTAGTGATGCATTCACAGCGTGTGGGAGAAACAAAACTTGCAGTGAATTACAAGCAGACGGCTTCAATTTGCCGTCACAGTTTATACTCGAATGTTGACGATATAGCTATTTTATACATCCCACGTGAAAAATCCTGCGATACATCGAATATACTCGATATATCCCCCAGCCCTAGTTCAAAAGGTTTTGAATGGTGCTTCAAGATCTCTTCGAGGTTTTGAATGTTGACCTCAAGATTTCATCAGGGTTTTGAATCTTGACTTCAAGGGTTCATCATGGTTTTGAATGTTGGCCTCAAGATTTCTTCAAGGTTTTGAATTGCGCTTCAAAATTTCGTCAGGAGTTTGAATTGTTGCTTCAAGATTTGATCAGAGATTTAAACTGTGGCTTCAAGGCTTCAGAAGTTTGAGGGTCTGGTTTCAAGGCTTGATTCGGTGGTTGAGCTTCGGCTTCGAGACTCCACCGAACCCTCGAGCTGTTGTTGCATGACAGTGTAAAGATTTAGTGTTTGCTGCAGGGGTCTCAAACTCGCAGCCCGCGGGCCGCCACTTTGTGGCCCCCACCTTGACCCCGCGAGTGGGCGGTGCCGATGACCCACAGGCCGCAAGTTTGTGCTCATCACCTTCATCCCGCGAGTAAACGGTGCCGCTTTGATAGCTCAGTGTGGACAGAGTCATTTAATAAAGCTTATGATCATTCTTCCAAACAAAAATGCTTTATAAAGCATCTCCTGCTCCGTCTCTTTCAGTCGTGGTGCCACCAGACTCCCTCAACTTGCTTATAATATATAAATGGAATCCTTTACTGTGCTTCAATGTATGCAGTTTTTATTTCAAAAATGATAATTTCTGAAATAAAACTTTTATTGTGTGTAAAAATGAATTAAAATGACTTAATTTCATGTTATTTTCAACATTTACTAAAGAACAAAGCCTGCTGGGAAATCTGTTTATCCAATCAGTTTAATTGTGATCATAAACATCATCACTGACGTTATGGCTCATGGACATTTAGTTTAGCTAACATTTTAGTGGTGAAAAACTCCGCGAAAATGTTCAGTAAGCCCTAAAGTGGTTCACAAAAAATAAAAGGAGAATACGTCTGTACGCACATCAAAACGGACCAAACTGGATTTATTTTAAAATCGGCGGCGGGTCTGAACGCTGCTGTGTGTGGTTCTACTGAAGTCCCCCTTAGCAGCCCCTCCACCTGCTTCTAGCAGCCTCTACGACTCAGTCGAACAGTCGGTCGAACCGACACACACACATCATCACCCTCCATCATTATCATGTTCATGGAGAGGTTTGGAGCAAAATGCAATCAAGAGGAGCCAACTCTGAGAAAGTTCTGTAACGATCGGGGTCTCATGGAGCTGAAGGCCTTTACGGACTTCTACGGGACAGGAGGACCGTTTTACTGGACCTACTCTCAGAGAACCACACAGGGAGGAAACTGGATTTCACTTCTCTCATGATGAGTTTCCTGAGCAGAAGACACGCAGAGTTCATTCCTAAATTGGTGAGTAAAACCTTCTAATGGCGTAGATTTGTTCTGGGTGTGGACCAGGACGAGACGCGCACTCTACCCCCTCCCCCTGGACCGGGTTTCAGGGTTACAGCGGTCTCTGGTCCTGATCCTGACTCAGTACAGGTGCTGTCAGCGAGCGAGTCATGCTGACTTTTGTCAGGGGGAGGGGACGGGGGAGTCCGGACTCGGTAAAGGGCTCGTGTAGGTGGATCCAAGCGCAGCATCTTCCTGTCCTGTGTTCCTTCTGGTCAGGGCAGACTGGTTGGATGTATTTTGTGGCGATTATGGAAACCAGAAGTCAGAAAACATGATGGGATTTATGGCTGTTTTAGGAGATCCAGATCTTGAGGAACTGAGGCCTGATTTTTAAATAATATTTATTTATATTTAATAAACCTGCTCAGAGTAACTCATTTAACTCAGTAAATAATCCATGTGTGATTAATGATTCTGAAAAAATTCAGACCAGGCTCAGTTAAGCTCAAAGTTTGCAGCATTAATGGTTTCATTGTTGTGAAATCAGAGTTCAGATTATTATGGAACGATGCTGAGATTTGACATTCACATTTGACATGGTGAGGGGTGAGACAAAGTGTGGTTCAAAAGACTCTTCATGGAAATACAATCTACGAGCCAGTGTACCCGGCTCGGAGGGTTACCGGGGTCCCACCCTGGAGCCAGGCCTGGGGTTGGGGCCCGTGAGCGAGCGCCTGGTGGCCGGGCTTTCACCCATGGGGCCTGGCCGGGCCCAGCCCGAACTGGATACATGGGCTCATTCACCTGTGGGCCCACCACCTGCAGAAGGAACATGAAGGGTCCGGTGCTATGTAGGGTTGGGTACCAAAGTTCGGTTCCGGTATGGACCCGACCGTTACATCATCGGTACTACCCGGACCGAAATACAACATGAATTTCGGTGCGCCATTTCGGTGCCCCAAAATATAGCCGCCTATTTACGCCCTCTGGTGTTTGCCGTTAATAAGCTGTAGCCTGTAGCACACAAACGTCACGTGACACGCACGCAGCAGGCTGCCTCAGGAAACACAACCCCGACACGCTCACTCGGCCATCTCCTTGTGCGGCAGTCCAGCGGTGATGTCAGCCGCGGCTCCTCGCATCTCTTCGCCCCGCAGAGCACACTGGTCTGAATGGTGCGGGCAGAGGTCCACGCCATGCCGGCCGTCACTCACTCGCAGCGCGCCCCATGAGATCGGTGGGACGCGCAGCTGGTCCCTGCATGTTAGGTTTAAACCTCTAACATAATTCACAATCTGTAAGAACAAAGACACAGAGAATCATTAAGGTTTTACTTGCAAGGAGAGTGGTTCAGATACTGGTTCATTTACAATCTCCCAACTCACTCTGAAGCAGTCTCTGCTTTCCGTGCTATTTATTAGAATCAGGAATCCCTAGTTACATGGGGTTTCAGTCTGCTGAAGGGAGGGGGGAAAAACCAGCTGAAACCAGTTAAGCCACACAATTCATAAGCACACGATCATACACAAGGACGAATGCTGAGTTGTCTTCATTCTCCTACACAGTGGATAAGGCGAGCGCCGATGTCTCTTCCTTATCAGGGTGTGAACTGCCAGCATACTTCTCCTCTGAGGCATCCGTTCCTGCAAACAGTTTTCTCACACAAGCACAATACAGGCATAGAATAAAACAGTTCATCATTCTAAGCATAAAAAGATTATAAGAACTAAAGATTGATCGCTCCAGCTGCGGGGACCAGACGCTCGACTCCTCGCCGCTCACCAGGACAGCCGATCTGCCTCCTCCTCACATCCTGCTGCTTCTCCTTTTTTCCTTCAGCACACCTTTCATTTCCTTCGTTGTCTGTCCTTTTCTTTTCTGTCCTGTTCACTCGCTCTGTCGCTCTGCCAACCTGAGTGGCATCTAAATAAGTTTCCTCCTGGACACGCCCACTTACAACAGGTGATAGTGATTATCAGTCATGTTAAAATCAGTCCACAGCGATCCAAAGAATTAAAAACAAACAACATTAAAACAGTATAAAACATGCAATATTAATTATAAAAACAGGGAAAAAAACATGCAAATAAATAAAACTTAAAATCAAAACCAAATTTTCACTGTGTGACAACAAGAACACCAAAGAGCCAATCTGAGTGTCAGGTCAGTGTTTAGGATTGTATTTCCATTGTTAATCAGTAGATTGAGTTGATGTTCAGTTAATAATTGTTCAGTTAATGTTTTGTACATTTAATTAATGTACAGTATAATGTAAATATTTTCTTTCTTTAAATTATGAAGAATTTGATGTTTGGCCCGGCCTTTTGCCTTAAGAAATAAAAAGTCAGGGGATCATAAAAAAAATCTGTGTTTTTAGGTTTTAAAAGTACCGATTTAAATACCGTTTAGGAACCGGTACCGTTTTAAAAGTATCAAAATGGCACCGGTACCGAATGAAACCCTTTCAATACCCAACCCTAGTGCTATGTGGATCGCAGACCAAGGCGGGAGCTTTGGCGATCCGATCCCCGGACAGGAAAACTGGCTATCGGGACATGGAACGTCACCTCTCTGGCGGGGAAGGAGCTGGAGCTTGTGGAAGAGGCTGAGCGATACCGGCTAGATATAGTCGGGCTCACCTCGACACATAGCGTTGGCTCTGGAACCCGAGTCCTTGAGAGGGGTTGGACTCTCTTGTATGCTGGAGTTGCTCCAGGTGAAAGGCGGAGGGCTGGGGTGGGCTTTCTGTTAGCCCCAAGACTCTCTGCCTGTATGTTGGGGTTTACCCCGGGGGACGAAAGGGCAGCTTCCCTGCGCCTTCGGGTTGGGGAACGGGTCCTGACTGTTGTTTGTGCTTATGCACCAAATAGCAGCTCAGAGTACCCACCCTTTTTGGAGTCCCTGGGACGAGTGCTGGATAGCGCTCCTACTGGGGACTCCATAGTTCTGCTGGGAGACTTCAATGCTCACGTGGGCAATGACAGTGTGACCTGGAGGGGCGTGATTGGGAGGAATGGCCCGCCCAATCTGAACTCGAGTGGTGTTCTGTTTTTGGACTTCTGTGCAAGTCGCAGTTTGGCCATAACGAACACCACGTTCGAACATAAAGATGCCCACCGGTACACCTGGTACCAGGGCAGCCTAGGTTACAGGGCGATGATTGACTTTATAGTTGTATCATCTGACCTGAGACCAGTGCTTGAAGTGAACAACAAGAAGTGGTGGTACTCTCTTTAATGGAGGTCGGAACATGAAATGTTGAGATTCCTGAGTGTAAATATAGCTCAGTAAAAAGACGTTCCCCTCTCTCTATGCATCATAATGCAAATTGAAAGGGATGCAGCTCAGCTCAAATCTCATATATAATCAAATTAAATTAAATATTGTCTACATACATAAAATTATTACAATTTCAAAATTAATTTCCATTGCTTTATTAATTATCAAAAAAGCCAAACAGAGAATGAAACCTTCAATCTCTCATCATTTGTTTAATAAACACGGCAACAGCAGCTAGAACGACGCATGCGCGGTTGACCGGTTGTCACAGAAACCACTGTTCGCTTGGTCAGTCTGCGCCTGCACATTGTGAAGAGCGGCAGACGAGAACATAGACCTATGTATGCACAGATGCCTCTTTACGCCCTCGATAATGGTTCCAGCGCTTAATGAGGCGTCTACATTTGTATATCTATGCCGGTTAAACCCAAACACGGAGGTGTTGTGGACGTGAGTTCACTGACCACTACCAGGGGTGTCAAACTCATTATGGTTCAGGGGCCACATGCAGACAAATCAGATGTCAAGTGGGCCGGACCAGTACAATCCTAAAATAATGACCTATAAATAAAAAGTGCATGTTTTTCTCCTTGTTTTCATGCAAGAAAAATTACAAGTACATTTGAAAATCTTCACATTTATTCAAAACTCTTTTACAAAACACAAGATAAACAAATATTTCTTAAGACAATTGTGCAGAAGTACACAAAACGTTTATTGTCTTAAAATATTAATAATAAAAGATTTCCTACATATAGAAACACCCTGGATGAGAGAATCATTTTTTGCAGTGTTCAAACTGACCCACGGTCTGGTCTGGAGGCTCTGCCTCGTTTTCAATGAGGGTCTCTATTGTTTATAGACCAGTGTGGGTTTGGTACTGGTTAATTTTTTTAAATAGGGTTAGGGTCTGGGTTTGAGGAACTATGGCTGTGTTCGAAATGTTCACTCGTTCCCTATATAGGGCACTATATAGTGAGTCAGCCATTTTGTAGTGTTGTTCGAAATGTTCACTACATTTTTTCCCCCCCTATATGGGGCCCTAGAAACATGTCACGTGGTACGAAAAAAGTAGTGTACATCTGATGGTCACTCAATCGGTAGATATAGACCATAATGCTTTGCGGGTCAGGACGTAAAAGTTAAGAAGGATGCACGTCGAGAGCAGCGGATAAACTTGTAAGTAATTTATTCATCTATTTAAAGTTTAACCATGCTATTTTATTGGTTTAATGGATCTGTACGTGAATAAATGGGTTTCTAAATACATCGTAGAAGGAAGCCGTTTTACTTAGCCACCGTAATATGCTACCGTTAGCATGCTAACTCAAACATAAAGCTTACTACTTGTTAGCATTATATCTGCAAAAACGACCTTTATACAGCAGTGATTATTTAACATTCTAAAGTTCAGACCCCGTTGTGTTGGTAGTAATTGTTATATAGATCATGTGATCATAATGTCAGCGTTTTATCTGAAGGATTGGTCTGTTATTTCCTTCGGTAGAAAATCAAAACAACCATAAACATGGTCAAGATATGTTTAGAGTACAGTCCGATTACATCTTTAATCTTATTTCTGAAAATGTTAAAAGACAACGAGACATTTAGCCAGGAAACAGCGTGAAGGAAATGTTTTAATGATCCCCAGTAATAATTAATATCCTTCATTCTAGGTTCTGATGAGGCTGCTAAGAACCTGATCAGGATGAGAGGTCAGCACAAGGCTCTCTTCTCTGGCTGCAGAAAGACCTCACAGTCTGGGTGATGGTAAGAGTTCTGTTTAAACTGAATCTAAAATGTGATGTGAACTCTTTGATTTCATATTAATTATAAAGTTTTCTGATTGTAGGTTTATTCTGAAACAGCTGGTCACACCTGCCAGGGCAAAAAAAGGAAAACCTAAAGAAATCATAGAAGGTAAAATACTGCACCACAGTGACGTACTGAGCACTTTGCTTTGCTGTCATTTAGTGAAAGAGTGAAGCTGAACAGAGGGAATACTTATTTAAAATCTGGAAAAAAGCTGACAAATTATAAAGGGTGAAATGGTTTTTAATGTTTACTGTTCAGATTAATTTATTTTTGCTATTGATTTTTTTAATGAATTGAAATATGTATGACCTTAAATGTAGAATTCACAATAACCAGTTTGAAGTAATGTTTTAATATCTTAAAACTAAAGTCAATTATACATTTCTTTCAACTTCACAAATCTAAATTTACATTTATATCGTTACAAAATGTCATCCAAACCCAACAAAGTGATTTTACTAACACAGAGGGTTTAGGGGGGTCAGTCTAACCAAACTAGTTTGATTCTCTTCTAAAGCAGCTACAGTTCATATGCTCGTGTTTATGGAAAACAGTTAAATTACAAAACATAGAAATATTGACCAACTTTCACTTGTTTTAGATTAATAAAAGGTAAATAAAGTGGGTCAGTCTCTGTCTGCAGATGAAGCTCAGTGAATCATGTTGGTGTGTTTGATGGATGTCTTGTTTTTAAAGGTGTTCCAGTGGAGCCACCAGCTCTTCACTGGATCTGACTGCTGCTGAACATCTGGATGGTTTTCATCTCCTGAAGGCAGCTCATCTGATGGATCAAGCAGATCACCTGAATCCATTGCAATAATGTGCAGACTTACACAACATGCCACCACCTTGGGAACAAAAACTGGTGTTACCTCCAGCGCCTTAAAAATAAAGCCCTCCACCTTGTCTTCATTAATCCTGGTTGGATAGCTGAACAGGCCTTGGCATGGTGGAAGTTTAATCTTCTTAGATGACCACAGGTTCCTGGTAAGGTGTGTTGACAACAGGGGGAGCAGGGTACCATCATCTCCAAGGAGGATGTATCAATGTGACAGTTAAAGCCTTTTGAAGGTTGATGGGATTAAAAACACTTGAGCATCATGTATCAACTCAGAATATCCAAACAAAATGTCAACGGACCATCCTGTGTGATCACAGACCACCTGGAGGTGAACTAAAAAACAGCTTTCTGTTTAAACAGCAGGCTGCGTCTTGTGAGGGGGTCAAACTGGTGACCCAGTGAGTTGTTCAAATTCATTACTTATAACATTCAACTCATCTGCCTGGGGGAGTGAAATTATTTTCTCCACCAGCTTTATGATTTTATATACACCCTGTGAATGTCATGCTCAGTTCGTGGGATGTCAAAAGCTCGTGACACAACTCTGTAGGAGAATCAACCTATTAGAACACTAGTAGCTGAAGTTCAAGTCCCCAGCCAGAGCTCCCATGGTGCTCAGCTCTCAGCATGGCAGAAAACTTGTTCAGGGTTGGTCTGTCTGGTCTGTAGTCAGGCTTCATGTCAGTGAATCCATTAAAAACATTGTGAGGAGTGACATGTGTTCATTTCAGTTCAGTAAACCTCACTGAAGCTCTGCTCTGTAATAGAAAGTGTGGTAAAAAAAAAAAAAACTTCTCTTCTGTGTCATTTCTTTGCTTTATTAATATTTATGAACTGTTATTGTTTAAAAGATTTGATTAAAATTGTGTTTTGACATCTAGGATCCTAATTAGAATGAAACATTTTTTTTCTGACATGTAATACTTTGAATGGTAAAAAATAATTAAAATGCACAAGTCCTAAATCAAATGTGAACATGGTTTAATATTACTATAGCTACTAATTGACACACATATATCTGTGTGTGTGTATGTCTGTACACACATATATGTATATATATATGTGTGTACAGACACACACACATATATGTGTATATATATGTGTGTGTATATATATGTGTGTGTGTGTGTGTGTCTGTACACACACACACACATATATATTACATATTAAATGTGTGTATATTATGGTGACATTTGGTTAAAATATCAATTAGTAGCTATAGTAATATTTACCGTGTGTGTGGTGTGTGTGTTCACTTGTGAGACTGTCTGGTGAGAACTGTTTCTCACATCTCAACCTATAAGTAGCTCTTCCCCTCTGTCTCAGGACGAGAATACAGAAAAAATAATATTTATGAAACTGCCACAGTCATATATTATAACTTCAAACTTTGAAAAATATTCATACTGAAGATGCTATATACTGTAGCTACGTAAATTTTAAAAGTGCATGTGAGCTGACAGTTGTCATTATTATATAATATTTATATTATATTATATTATGTATTAATCCAGCCTTGATTAAAGTTCTTACAACAGTCAGCACTTGTACTGGGGGAAAACATGCTAACAAAATAGCAACGGGTAAATAACGGGGTTTATTTCAAATCTGAAATGAAAAAATAATTTTCCAACTTCGTTTCAGCTGAAACAAACAAGAAACAAGTTGCCGTTTTCATCACCAGCTGTTTTTGACGTGATTCCTGCCTTTGTTTGTGCGACACGTCTCTCGGGGTCCGGCGTGAATTGATGACGCTGCTGCTTTTGAGTGCTGTTCGAAACGCCGAACACGGGGCAGTCCCCTAACCCATATATAGGGGACTATATAGGGAACGAAATGTAGTGAGTGAGTGAGTGAGCGAACGAGTGAACATTTCGAACACAGCCTCAGTGTTTCATCTAAAACTGTATAAAACCAGTAAATCCAGGTGATGCTGACTGGACTCCATCAGTTTCACCATAGTTTCATTTAGACCAGGTCTGAGGGAAAACCCAGATCTGGATCCAAACCCATTCAGGACTTTGTTCCTCAGTGGCAGGATGGTGATCTGTGCGCCCAGCTGACGTCCAGCTCTCTAGTTAAAATTATCAGCTTCAGCTCAGCGATGCTGTAGCTGGCGTGCGTGTCGAGTGTTGAGCCAGAAACAAGCCAAACGCGCGGACCAGGACGCACAGAGCGCAAACGCTCCAGCTTGGGCACTGATCTCCGTGCGTAACGCGATTGGAAGCCCTGGCCTCACGCTGTGACTAGATGTGGAGGATTCATCACTGGCCAAGTTGACAGGCACAGCGCGCAGGACGGCAAGTTCAGTGGCGCGCTGCATCCAACAAACGCGCTTTGGATGCGACCCGCCGTTTCCACTGGCTGGAATAAACCTATAAGGCTAGAGACGTGCAGTTTCACCGCCGATCCTTTTCGGTTTTTGTGGTGAAAGGACAGAGCAGAGGACTGAGTTTTACGGCGACCGCGTAGACAGGTGAAGCGAGTGGGTCGGGCTGGATCCTCCGAAGGGGGAGCTTGGCACGGGCTGCGTGCATCAAAGGTCTAATTTGAGCATCTGGACAGCAGGAAATGATGCTGACAAGCGCTGAGCCTTGCTTCAAACGCAAGTTGCGTTAATTGCGTTATTTTTTAAACATGCATCATAATTAACGCGTTAAAGTCCCAGCCCTAATTTTTTTATTTTCAAAACTCATCCAGCGGGCCGGATCGAACCCCTTAGCGGGCCGTATGAATGACACCCCTGATTAAAACGGACGCTCACTACTGAGCGTTCCGGGACGCTATGAGTACGTTCTCAGTGTCCCGAGAAGTGGCGGAACGCTAAAGAGCTATTTTTAGAAGTGTCGGTACTGCGTACCGCCGCGTACCGGCCCACTTCAACCACTGCCTGAGACCGTATGTTTTGGACACTCGAGTGAAGAGAGGAGCGGAGCTGTCAACTGATCACCACCTGGTGGTGAGTTGGATCAGATGGCAGGGGAAGATGCTACGCAGACCTGGTAGACCCAAGCGCATAGTGAGGGTCTGCTGGGAACGCCTGGCAGAAGAACCTGTCAAGATGGTCTTCAACTCCCACCTCCGGCAGAGCTTCGACCACATCCCGAGAGCAGTGGGGGACATTGAGTCTGAATGGGCCTTGTTCCGCTCTGCGATTGTTGAGGCGGCTGTTGCTAGCTGTGGTCGCAAGGTAGCCGGTGCCAATCGTGGCGGTAACCCCCGTACCCGCTGGTGGACACCAGAGGTTAGGGGAGCCGTCAGGCTGAAGAAGGAGGCCTACAAGGCATGGCTAGTCTGTGGGTCTCCAGAGGCAGCTGATGGGTATCGGAGGGCCAAGCGGAGTGCAGCAGTGGCAGTTACCGAGGCAAAATCTCAAGCGTGGGAGGAGTTTGGTGAGACCATGGAGAAAGACTGTCGGTCGGCTCCAAAAAGGTTCTGGCAAACCATCCGGTGCCTCAGGGGAGGAAGGCGGCAACTCGCTCACACTGTTTACAGTGGGGACGGGTAGCTGCTGACATCAACTGGGGCTAAAGTCGGGCGGTAGAAGGAATACTTTGAGGAGCTCCTCAATCCCACCGACACGCATTCCTATGAGGAACCAGAGCTGGGAGACCTGGGGATGGACTGTCCAATCTCTGGGGCAGAAGTCGCTGAGGTAGTCAAAAAACTATGCAGTGGCAGAGCCCCGGGGGTGGATGAGATCCGACCTGGGTATCTGAAAGCTATGGATGTTGTAGGACTGTCGTGATCGGACGAGGAGAATCTCGTCTCTTCTTTTTGCAGATGATGTGGTCCTCCTAGCTTCATCAGGCTCTGACCTACAGCTCTTGTTGGGGAGGTTTGCAGCCGAGTGTGAAGCGGCTGGGATGAGGATCAGCACCTCCAAGTCTGAGGCCATGGTTCTCGGTCGGAAAAGGGTGGCTTGCCAACTCCAGGTCGGGAGAGAGGTCCTGCCTCAAGTGGAGGAGTTCAAGTATCTCGGGGTCTTGTTCACGAGTGAGGGAAGGAGGGAGCGGGAGATCGACAGGAGGATTGCAGCGTCTGCAGTGATGCGGACGCTGAACCGGTCTGTTGTGGTGAAGAAGGAGCTGAGCCGGAAAGCAAGGCTCTCGATTTACCGATCGATCTATCTCCCAATCCTCATCTATGGTCATGAGCTTTGGGTAATGACCGAAAGAACGAGATCGCGGATACAAGCGGCCGAAATGAGTTTTGTCCGCAGGGTGGCCGGGCTCAGCCTTAGGGATAGGGTGAGGAGCTCGGACATTCGGGAGAGACTCAGAGTAGAACCACTGCTCCTCCATGTCGAAAGGAGCCAGTTGAGGTGGTTCGGGCATCTTGTTAGGATGCCCCCTGGATGCCTCCCCAGGGAGGTGTTTCAGGCATGTCCTGCCGGCAGGAGGCCCCCGGGTCGGCCCAGGACACGCTGGAGAAAATATATCTCTGGTTTAGCCCTGGAGCGCCTTGGGATCCTGCCGAAGGAGCTGGTAGAAGTGGCTGGGGAGAAGACTGTCTGGAACTCCCTAATTGCCCCCGCGACCCAGACCCGGATTATATATATATATATATATATATATATATATATATATATATATATATATATATATATATATATATATATATATATATATATATACCATAGACAGGTCCTTCTAAAAAAAATTAGCATATTGTGATAAAGTTCATTATTTTCTGTAATGTACTGATAAACATTAGACTTTCATATATTTTAGATTCATTACTGAAGTAGTTCAAGCCCTTTTATTGTTTTAATATTGATGATTTTGGCATACAGCTCATGAAAACCCAAAATTCCTATCTCAAAAAATTAGCATATTTCATCCGACCAATAAAAGAAAAGTGTTTTTAATACAAAAAAAGTCAACCTTCAAATAATGATGTTCAGTTATGCACTCAATACTTGGTCGTGAATCCTTTTGCAGAAATGACTGCTTCAATGCGGCGTGACATGGAGGCAATCAGCCTGTGGCACTGCTGAGGTGTTATGGAGGCCCAGGATGCTTCGATAGCGGCCTTAAGCTCATCCAGAGTGTTGGGTCTTGCATCTCTCAACTTCCTCTTCACAATATCCCACAGATTCTCTATGGGGTTCAGGTCAGGAGAGTTGGCAGGCCAATTGAGCCCAGTAATACCATGGTCAGTAAACCAGTGGTTTTGGCACTGTGAGCAGGTGCCAGGTCGTGCTGAAAAATGAAATCTTCATCTCCATAAAGCTTTTCCAGAGATGGAAGCATGAAGTGCTCCAAAATCTCCTGATAGCTAGCTGCATTGACCCTGCCCTTGATAAAACACAGTGGACCAACACCAGCAGCTGACATGGCGCCCCAGACCATCACTGACTGTGGGGACTTGACACTGGACTTCAGGCAGTTTGGCATTTCCCTCTCCCCAGTCTTCCTCCAGACTCTGGCACCTTGATTTCTGAATGACATGCAAAATTTGCTGAGCAACAGTCCAGTGCTGCTTCTCTGTAGCCCAGGTCCACCGCTTCTGCCGCTGTTTCTGGTTCAAAAGTAACTTGACCTGCATGCGGCTCATGTAGCCCATTTCCTGAACATGCATGTGCACGGTGGCTCTGGATGTTTCTACTCCAGACTCAGTCCACTGCTTCCGCAGGTCCCCCAAGGTCTGGAATTGGTCCTTCTCCACAATCTTCCTCAGGTCCGGTCACCTCTTCTCGTTGTGCAGCGTTTTCTGCCACACTTTTTCCTTCCCACAGACTTCCCACTGAGGTGCCTTGATACAGCACTCTGGGAACAGCCTATTCACTCAGGCATTTCTTTCTGTGTCTCACCTCTTGCATTCATCTTGGGTGTCAATGATGGCCTTCTGGACAGCAGTCAGGTCGGCAGTCTTACCCATGATTGTGGTTTTGAGTAATGAACCTGGCTGGGAGTTTTTAAAAGCCTCGGGAATCTTTTGCAAGTGTTTTGAGTTAATTAGTTGATTCAGATGATTAGGTTCAGAGCTCGTTTAGAGGACCTTTTCATGATATGCTAATTTTTTTAGATAAGAATTTTGGGTTTTCATGAGCTGTATGCCAAAATCATCAATATTAAAACAATAAAGGGGCTTGAACTACTTCAGTTGTGTGTAATGAATCTAAAATACATGAAAGTCTAATGTTTATCAGTACATTACAGAAAATAATGAACTTTATCACAATATGCTATTTTTTTGAGAAGGACCTGTGTGTGTGACCATACACATGTTAAGAAGGTTAAAGAATTGTTAAAGGGGTGGTTTTGTCAGAATTCATTTTTTTCAGGTTTTCATAGTTTCTAATAGGTCCCCCTGAGCCTGTCATGTAGGCCAAACATGAAAACTCTCTGTTCCCTGGTTATTTAGAAAAAACAGAATCTCTGAGAAAAGAATCTTAAAAATGCGGGAGAGCATTTCTGCAATTTTTGACGTCACAAGACTCACAACGTGTATTCGCTGAGATGGTAATGCCTTTCGGTCCGCCCAGCTACTAGCTTTTGTTTTTGTTGAAAATTCAACATGGCGGAACGCAGACGCAGTGTGGCCAACTCTTCGATATAGCTGGCTGCCGCCGGTGATGACTCTCTCTGTTTTTTTCCCTCCCCCTCTCTCTCTCTCTCTGTGTGTGTGTGTTTGAGCCGTTGAGCCGTGCGATCAGCGCCAGGCTGTGCGACCCCCCCTCCCGCCCCTGCTCCGAGGGGAGAGAAGAAAAAGAGGAGGAAAGATGAGGAAATGAGTGATAGCGGGAAGCAGGCTCCCTCAAAGTTGAAACTGTTGGGTTTTTTTCTCTCAAAGCTAATCTTCAGTAAAGTCTAGTAGCTACTTGTTACCTGGGTATTTATCTTTTTCACTCTTTCACTTTCCAAAGTATTGGGACATTTCGGTGTGACAGAGTTCTGAATAAGGAGGCGGAGTAGTGACGTTTCGGTCATCCAATCAGAAGCGAGTGCTGTGCATATCATGAATACTAATGAGAATCCTGCTGTTTTAAATTCAGGTGTCAGATGGGAAACTTCTAAAGCTTATATTATATGCATAAAAGCTTCTTTCTTTATAAAAATTACACAGATAGCATTGAATTACACTAGAGAACAATGCAAAACTATAAAATAACCCAGAAAACCACACCTTTAATACAGACATTTGAATCTGAATTAGGCAGATATCAAAGACTGAAGAAACCACATAAAGTCGCTGACTAGAGAAATCTAATTATTATTATTTATTTAGTATTGATTATTTAATTTTTGTATTAATTCTTAATTTGTTTATTGTTTTTTCTTATTATTTTGTGTTAGAAAATTAAAAATAAAGAGATTTGATAAGATTAGAATTTTTAACAATGCTTTCTTTGTGTGAGCGACCTGAGCCTCACCCAGACTCTGGCTCCAGCGGCCCCCAGCTCATTTGAGTTTGAGACCACTGCAGTAAGGTGTGGCACTGACGTGAGGTTTCAGTAGGACTTACAACATTATATTGAGGTCCGGTCGTGGTCTTAAGATTGATCAGAGGTTTAACGTTCACACTGAGATCCTAGCAGAGCTTCGGATGTTTTCTTAGGAGCATCTGGGAGTTTAACCTGTGCGTCAACGCATTATCAAGGTTTTGTGACAAGAGCTTTGTGATATATCTGAAGGTTAACTGTTACACCGAGACTAGATTGATGTTTCGCCTCTAGGTTCTAGGAACTCGTACATCACATGGACCCCTGCTGAGACCGGGACAGGAGGTGAGGCATCCTCTAGGAACCTCTTTGAGACAAAGGACTGATTCAAACTCAGGAGGAGACGAGGCATCCACACAGACCCTTGAAAAATCAAAGTCAGTACCTGGATCCAACATAGGATGTTGAGGCGAGGAGTCCACACAGACCCCCGTAGTGAGTGGTACCCTGGAACCACCACTGAGGCACTGTCAGGAAAAGCAGCAGCAAAGGAGGACTCCAGGACTGCAGAGGAGTCAGAAGCTGCAGGAGCCGGTGGATCTCGTTCCCCGCAGCAGGTCAGTCCATCCTCAGAAGTGTCCTCCAAAGCAGAGATGTACTCCCACCTCACGTTGGTGTAGTGGTGCTTCAAAGTCGGAGCCGCTGCCAGCCTCGGGTCCTCGGTGAAGAGGCTGTGAAGCAGCTCCACTGCCCTGAGCCACAGGTGAGGACACGCCGGTCCAACGAAGATGCTGTGGAGGGAGTCATCACACATTAGACTCACCCTCCGTATCGCTTCTTCAGGAGGTCCCACGTCGGGAAGCTGGGCTGGTGGTGAGGCGGCAGGTGGACTTTGAAACTGTGGCGATGTGGCAGGAGGACATGGAAGCTGCAGAAGTGGAGTGGTGAAGGGCTGTTCAGGAGCTGGAAGCAGCAGCAGAGCAGAGCTGGACGGCACAGGAGCTGGGGGCAGCGGCGGCGAAACAGAGGGATCTTGGGACCGCCGCTAACGTGGTCCCAGTACTCCACCGGCCGGGCTCGTTGAGGCGGGTCTGGACGGCGGGGCAGAACGACCCCCGCTGCGGGCTGGCCGCTTGATCGCTAGACGTGTTCCCAAAAACGGCGAACTCCGCTCGATCCTCGGCTCAACAAGCTCCTCAAAAGAAAAAAGTCACTTGCTGGGTTCATAATTTGGCTGGTTCGTACTGTAACGGTAAAGGAGTCAAACGAGTGAGACAAACCAACAAGAAGACAAGACACAGGAGGGTTTAAATAACGCCGGGCATACACTGTGCAACTTCAGCTCCGATTTCGCGGCGATTTTCCCGCTCTGCAACTATTTTTATACTTGTGCCGAGTTCAGCATATCATGCGTTGGTGTTCGTGTAGTATACAGGGGGTAGCGAGAAGCAATTTTTCACGTCACGAGGAGCTCCCGATCAGCAATCGTACTCTCGCTGGAAAATCAAACGTGTTTGATATTCTCGTAGGTCCTCTAGGCTCCTCCTCAAGGAGGACCCAGAATTTCTCACACGCGCCAACCTGAAAGTAGTAGTAGAAGAAGAAGGTGGAGGAGGTGAATTTATTTTTTCTTCTTTTTTTTCTATAAATCTTTATTGAAAATGAAGCAGTGGACATACAATTATGTGCACGAACAAACATGGCATAAAACAGTCAAATCGAGAAAACAAAGTATGGTAATTTTCCCAGATAACAAAGAACAACAATAAAATCACTTCCGGAATTTATTCTTCTTCTTCTCCACATTCTGTATTCTGTGTCGTGTGTAGCACGTACAGTGTGAGCAGTCAGCTTGCATCAGAGCATCAGGTCGTATAGTACTCGTGAGTTGTAACCGATTGGATCCTGCGATGCAGGAGCTCGGAGCCATGACTGGAAATTGCATTCACCCGAAAAAAATTAAAAAGCTCTGTTTTTCTAACCTGCGGACTATGTGCAGGCCCAAATTAAATCTTAAATATTTCCACGTACCCCCTGTAATGCGCTCACGTACCACTAGGGGTACGTGTACCCCTGGTTGGGAATCACTGCTACAGACTATAAACAAGAACCAAAATACAATATTTCGTCCCATCCTTAGTACACACCACACAGTTGGTACTTTTTACACCACCAATAATCTCACAGTTTTTTTTAATGAATGTTGGTTTTCATCTTGATAAAATAACATTTTCATGAGTTTGTGACATTTTGGAGACTGAAGCCAATTAAAGACATTCAGAGTCCTTTTATCTCAGCTGCTCCCAGAGTAGCAGTTAGCTCGTCACTCCGTTAGGAGGTAAACTCTATTTCTCTGAACTGAGGCCATTCAGGAATCTTTTTACATGTAAGATAGTAATATCCCTGCTGAAAAAACCAGCATAGACCAGCATATGCTGGTTCCAGCATATGTTGTGTTTTGGTGCTGGTATGCTGGTCCATAGTGATCCATTAGTTCAACCAGCATAGACCAGCATTGACCAGCATTGAATCATGTTGGTCTACCAGCTAAACCAGCACCAAACCAGCATAGACCAGCACCAAACCAGCATAGACCAGCATTGACCAGCATATAAATCAAGACCATCATGATTTGTTTGCTGGTCACTGCTGGTCTATGCTGGTTTGTTGCTGGTCTTTGCTGGTCAATGCTGGTCTATGCTGGTTTGTTGCTGGTCTATGCTGGTTTGGTGCTGGTCTATGCTGGTTTGGTGCTGGTCTATGCTGGTTGAACTAATGGATCACTATGGACCAGCATACCAGCACCAAAACACAACATATGCTGGAACCAGCATATGCTGGTCTATGCTGGTTTTTTCAGCAGGGATGTGTAGAGGAATAAACCGTTGCGTTTATTATACCCACCTTCTGTTAATTATTTCAGTCTATTTTAGGATTTATTGAGCTCTCTCTCTGAGCCTGTAACCTTTGATATAGCTGAGATTAATTACAGATTGACACTAGGTTCTCTAAAACACAGGGAGTTATTTACGCACCTTTTTTGTTGATGAATCTGAGCCAGAGTCGTGAATTGAATCTTATATAGAAAATTTAATTCACAAAGCGGACGATAGTACACACATTTAACAGTTGAGGTAATAAGAACAGTTGCAAGTTAAACACGATGGTAATTGTGTTCTAGTTGGTTAAACTTTGAGATTAACGGCTGAGTCTGTGATGTTATGACTAGAGTTATTAATTTAGGTTAAGGAGTGAGTGAGGGGAATAATCCTGGTGGATCAGCGACGTGTTGGAGTGAGCGGTTAGCTTATCAACAGGCCTCTGAGTTTACCAGCGATGGTTTCTCTCACCGAGTGCCAGGTCCCACTGGATCGCCGACTGGTGGGTTGGAGTAGATCGATGGGAAGCGGGAGACCCCCCTTCGACTCGTCCTGGCCGTGTGGGAACCCTCCGGTCACCGGGCGGCCCTCAGTTGCGTCCGAGATCCGGGCCGTCAGCAGAGCCATGGCTGGTGTGAGGCAGGAGCTCGCATGTTGGTATGGAGCTAGGTGTTGTCTTCCCTCAGGGGGAGTGACAGATCGATCGGCAGAGCCGATCGGGGGTTTGACAGGTTTCAGCTGTGTAGCTCAGGAAAACAGCTGAAGCGTGGCTCATCGAGGCTTGATGAGAACTCACTTGAAAGTCAGCTCGTGGCAAGCTAAGATGGAGTTTTTTGGGATCGTGGACCTATGAAATTACATTATCAAGTCACATGACCCAACCTTTAATGTCAAAGGTACCCGCTAATAAAGTAATACTGGGTTTTACCATTAGCACAGTAGAAGTATGAAAATAATACTGAACTGGATCAACATTCTTAGTGCTGTAAGAGAAAGTGCATTAATCGCATTAAGACATTTCTGTAACAGGTTAAAGTGTCATTTTAGGAAGAGACACTGAGAGTCTTTAGCTTATATAATTATTATTATTAAAAGAGTCAGGTGGATTCTTCCGAAACGACCGACCCTTGAAGGAGTGTTGATTCAGGTTAAACACAGTAAAGATCCATTATAATCCAAGTTATTGGGAAAAGCTGGAGTAGTGTTTTGCGATGATCACGGGGACAGAGGTCAGAGGGTCTATTGATGATGCTACATAGCTTTTATAGCTTTTATAAACACATGTCTAATCTCTTCAAAGTTTGTTGGTATGAAAGGCTGAAGGCTGAATGCATGTTTCTGGTTCACTGCAAGTAGAAGTAAAATACTTTCTTCTTATTACTTTGTTATATTTAGTATTATAATACATATAAATTACAAAATAATGCTTTTAGAAGAAAACTTAAAAAAAAAAAAAGGGTGCTGATACAGCAGATTATGTCCCCAGAACTCAGTCAAACTTTTTCATTTCCTTATAAATGATATATTACTTAATAAACTCTGAAGTCCCAAAAAATAGTTTTACTGAACAGTAACAGCATTTTCCTTCATCTCCTTTTTGTCCTGCATAAGTTCCAATATCTTTGTGGTTTCTTGCAAAGGTATGTGTGAGAATAGAACCAGAATCTGGACATTAAACTTGATCCTGCTGAGCTGCTACAGTCAAACATGCTATGCTAACCTATGTTTCCTCTCAAATAACCTTCTCTGACCTGCAGAGGATGACCCAAATCAATCATTTTGAATACATTTGCAGGAAACCTCAGTGAATATATGGGAACTCATGCTGGGAAGAGTGGATTGTCAGGTACTAAACCTCCTTTTAGGTGCTTTCACTCAGACCTTTTACCTTTCTGTTGTGATTGATTGCATCCTTGAATTAAACTTTTTTCTTTCATTGCATCTGTGCATGATGCCAATTACCTGATGCATCAGATAATTAGAACATTCTGATCCATTTCTTTTTTTTTCCTAGATGGTATAATTGTTCAGGCTTGAGTCAGTTTAAAGTAAAACAGCTCATTATGCAGAATGTACAGGGTTTCAGTGTGGGTCCAGTACTAACAGAATGCATTCATCAACCTGACAGCAGAATGCCTCCTTAATCAGTGTTAATCTAGCTTTAATCTGGGTGTGTTTTCTCTGTTTACCTGTTAAAGGAGGAAAAGAAAAATTCAGTAAAAATACCAGATTAGAGTGCTTGTAGCTGTGTTCTGTTCCAGGATTTGTTCATGTTGTGTTTCTGCCCCTCCTACCTCTTCCCCTCCCACCACTTCTTACAGGGTCAGTAACTGATAAGCCACCCGGACCGCCAACTACTGGTAAAAGAGGTGAGCTGAGACCTGCTGCATGTTATTTGTGCATGATGTTCCTGTTTGTATGGCTGAGTTCAAAATGCCTTCTGACCTGATTTTACTCGACCTGATGTGCAAAGTCCAGTGTGCAACCACAAAGTTCTGCTATAGGAAACAAAGTCTGAAATGAAAACCCTACTTTAAACTAAAACCGTATAAAATAGTTTAATTTGGAACTAATTAAAAACAGTTTTCAACATCTGATTATTTCAAACATCAAAATGAAAGTGTACAGAAAACTTTGGTTTCTTTTTCTTTTCCTTGAAAAACAGGAAGTAAAAGATACACATAAAACATGTCACAAAAACTAAAAGATGCTTTAAGGATTTTAGTTGCTTTATGGACAGGCAGAGATTTGGAGCCATTAATCTCTGACCAGCTGTTTAATTGGTAAGAATACAGTATTTGCTTAACTAATTAACTGTTTTTAAAAGATAAAATACATTAATTAGGCTGTTTACAATACAGTAGAACAAAATCCAGACTCCCCAGCACTGCAGTCAATAGTAGGGAAATGTTCAAATTAGTTTGAATTTTTAAATTTTTTAAAAACAAAATGAAACAAAGAGGTGTTAATAATCCGTGTATGGTTCGTTCTTTGGTTTTTCCGTTTCAAAATACCGGTAAAATCAGAAATAACAATAAACCACATAGTATTTTGATTTTTCAGTTTTTGAAAGCCAAAGTAAAAACGTAATATTTAACAAAGGCAAAAACCACAGTGATGGATTTTTACCTTTTTTAACCTAAAATGCAAAATCCGGTAATTGTTTTAATTTGTTACGACACCGGAAGTGCCGGAAGAACACCGGAAGTTGAATTGTTTTGAGCTAAAGCGCGAAAACTTTGCAACAACGTCTGCACTGGAGCCCTTCACAAACTTGATATGCGAGCTCTTTGAAGATGTCAAACCCCACGCTGAAATCAGCAATGCTTTGCGCCACCATGGAGCTCCATATCACTCTATAATGAGTGTCAGAAGGTTCTGCATGGAGAACAATTTGAGAAGACGCAACTCTGTGTTTTGCGTCAACTCCCACTGAATAACACAAACATGTCCATGTCTTCGCCGTATTCTAAGTGCATGTGCGTTGTTTGTTTGTTTTTTATTGACCAGGTAGTTTCATTACAACCACAAATTTCAACAATCAAAACAAATTGGCATATAATACATGGTTGAAAATGTACATCCAACTTTTTGTCATGAAAAACAACAAAGGAACAACAATGAATCAAAGCACACAAGACAGAGATGAAGGGGTCTGTCTATTCAGTCAAAGAAAACTTTTGAAAAACTCTTTTATCAGTTTTCTTATTAAAAAATTAAGCCTTTTAATAGAGGCAATATACATTTTTAGATCAGATCCTCTAAAGGTGTAAAAGGAAGGGAGTTTACCACCCCATTTCATTTTGTGAATATAGTATTTTTGCTAAAATTAAAAGTAAGTTAATTAGAAACATTTCTTCAGAAGTGAGTTTTTGAAAATAAGAAGTATTTGAAGCTTTGATAATATTACATTTTTGCCAATTTGTCTAAAAAGAAAACTTTGTAAATCAGACCAAAATATAGCTAGGCTACCTTTGAACAATCCACAAACACATGTTCAATACTTTCACCATCACATAGACAAAAACAAGTGCATGCACGTGGAGTCGCCACGAGTTCCGACTGTCACTCGATGATTTCCGGTTCAAGGAAGAGGGAACAAAGCTTTTTTTGTTTTAACCTGCAAATAGCAAAAAATAAGGCTTTTTTTCCTTTGTCTATTTTTTGTTTTTCAAATTTTGTTTTAAAACAAATAATAAGAAAACGAAATGATTGTTTGGTTTTTCTGATTTTATTTTGAAATGGAAAAACCAAAGAACGAACCATACAGGGATTGTTAATAAATGTTGTTATTATCTTAATTTTTGCATTTCAAAAACAAAGTTTGACAACTTAGAAGATTTTAACTTGTAAATATTCATTTAGTATTTTATTATTTTTTATTCCATACAATTCATTGTTCTGGGTTCAGACCAGAAATAAACAGAAATAGAAAAAATGTAGTGAGTAATTTATATTTATTTTACACAGAAAAAAGTATCTAAAAATAAATCAACCATGAAAATAAACACTCTGGATGTGTTTGGACCGATGTTTAGAGCCACCATCTCCTGCTGCAGCTGAGTGGACTCAGGTGAACTCTACAGGCTGTCTCTGTCATCTAATCTGATTGAAGGACTGAACTGTTGGTAGAATCATCCCCAGTCTAAGTGTTTCTGTTTGCTTTTGACTGAGTTACTCTCTAAGGAACGTTCCAGGTTCAACCAAACCGCACAGGGGTGAGTATCCTAGGCCTGTTAAAACTTCAGCTTTTAGACCAGGGGTCTGCAACTTTTATGACTGAGAAAACGTTTTCATGATTGTCAATGGTGTAGTTTTGCTATTGACATTGGTGGAGACGTGCATCGTGCTGAAACAGGAAGTACAGAATAAAGTGATCCTTCCAGTAACACTGGTCCCAGTTCGGACCAGCACAAAGTTACCATCACTGGGAAAATGCATGATTGCCAGTCCTGCCCAGTCCACCCAGACCCAGAGCAGGTGCCATTGGCGTAAGTGGATCGGCACGGGTCGCAATGGGCTCGCACCATTCAATCCAGACCCGTAGCGCCTCCTTATCTATCCACGCACAGCGGCACAGCACCTGGGCCACTGGGCTGCACATATTATTAGTGGGGATGCAGTGCTATTTTTGCACCCTTGGATTGAATTATTGGTGGGGATAATTCAATGCCAAATCTACGCCTCTGATTCTTCTGAACTCTGATTCCTCTGAACTGTGATCCTTTTGAACTTTGATTCATTTGAATTCTGATTCTTCTGACCTTTGTTTCTTCTGAACTTTGATTCATTTGACTCTGATTCTTCTGAACTTTGATCCCTGATTCTTCTGAACTCTGATTCTTCTGAACTTTGATCCCTGATTCTTCTGAACTCTGATTCTTCTGATCTTTGTTTCTTCTGAACTTTGATTCAATTGAACTCTGATTCTTCAGAACTTGTTTTCTTCTGAACTCAGATTCTTCTGAACTTTGATTCTTCTGATCTAGCGGGCCGCCAGTTGCCAACCACTAACATGCAGCAAAGTAAAGATACAGCAAAGAAAAACATACAGCTAAGAAATGATACAGCTAAGAAAAGATACAGCATGAAAAGATACATCAAAGAAAAAATACAGCAAAGAAAACATACAGCTTAAGATACAGCATGAAAAGATATAGCTAAGAAAAAACACAGCAAAGAAAACATACAGCCAAAAAGAAAACATCCATCAAAGAAAACATTCAGCATGAAAAGATACAGCAAAGTAAAGATATAACAACGAAAACATACAGCAAAGATTCAGAAAAGAAAATATACAGCTAAGAAATGATACAGCAAAGAAAAAAAACTGCAAATTTGTTTCTTCTGAACTTTTGATCTCTGATTCTTCTGAACTCTGATTCTTCTGAACTTTTGATCTCTGATTCTTCTGAACTCTGATTCTTCTGAACTTTTGATCTCTGATTCTTCTGAACTCTGATTCTTCTGAACTTTGATCTCTGATTCTTCTGAACTTTGATCTCTGATTCTTCTGAACTTTGATCTCTGATTCTTATTAACTCTGATTCTTCTGAACTTTGATCTCTGATTCTTCTGAATTCTGATTCTTCTGAACTTTATTTCTTCTGAGCTATGAATCATTTGAACTCTGATTCATCTGAACTTTGATTCTTCTAAACTTTGATTCTTCTGAACTCTGATTCTTATGAATTTTTAAAAAACTTTTATTCATTTGAACTCATATTCTTCTAAACTTTGTTTCTTCTAACTCTTTATCATCTGATCTTTGATTCATCTTAACTTTGATTCTTCTGAACTTTGTTTTTTCTAAACATTGATTTTTCTGAACTTTGATTATTCTGAACCTTGATTCTACATAACTTTTTTTCTTCTGAACGCTGATTGTTCTGACCTTTGTTTCTTCTGAAATTTAATTCATTTCAACTCGGATTCTTCTGAACTCTTATTCATCTGAACTCTGTTTCTCCTGAACTCAGATTCTTCTGAACTCTGATTCTTCTGAACTTTGATTCTTCTTTGTTTGTCCTGAACTCAGATTCTTCTGAACTCTGATTCTTCTGAGTTCCAAAATCTGCATGAGGCTTTTACTCGGGAGTCCTCTGATCAGCCGTGCTCACACAGTCATTCCATCTCCTCCCACAGAATGTCAGTGCCATGATGTGCCATCTTCAGACATTTCACTCCATAACTCTGTATTTCTTGGCTTTCTGACAGCTAT
The DNA here is from genome assembly GCA_006937965.1 of Callopanchax toddi. Taxonomy (NCBI): domain Eukaryota; kingdom Metazoa; phylum Chordata; class Actinopteri; order Cyprinodontiformes; family Nothobranchiidae; genus Callopanchax; species Callopanchax toddi. Next base: position 153,849 of record SSNR01000458.1, read on the forward strand.
TTTATGCTTCTGCTGCATTGACTACCATCATCCTAAAATTAGCGTTGAAACTCTGCCTCAGCTTTCTGTTACTGTAACTCAGCCCACGTCACTTAATCTAGTCTGTTCCGGTTGGCCCCGGCTATGCTTTTTACAAAACGCTGCTGCCCTCTGCTGTTGTGGTTGTGTAATGACCCCAAAATACTAGACCCAAATTTTAAGACAACCCCACATTTTCACATTATGAACACCAACAATGAAAAAAACTTAATCTTATATTTGGGTCAATACTTACTTACTTTTAATATATTATTTAATTAGGGCTGGGCGATATGGCCAAAATTCCATATCCCGATATAGCTCATTTTATATCCCGATAATGATAAACATACGATAGACCACCTTATGAATCTCCTCCTCCACTGTGACCCGACATGCATCATATAAATCAGGTAACAGGTGACTTTAGTGATGTGTTTTCAGCTGGGCATTTCATTTCTCAGTTTGAGTGCAACTCACAAAACTCACGTTTCTCCACCGTGTAGATTAGAGCCATATCTTTGTATACTATGTGTGCCTGGTAACAGCAGCAGTAACCTCCTTCCTTCCATCCTGATCAGCTGGCAGCTATAGGAGCTACATGATGTGCTGCAGGTAAAAACTTGTTGCGGCGTCTGGAGTTTATTATGAGCTCTTACGCCAACACTCAACGTTGCTTTTGCTCTTTGACTGTCTCTGTATTCTTCAACGTGGTTTTTGTGCAGGTGATAAAATATATTAGTGGCGTCAGAGTTCGTTGTTGGGACCGGGAGTCGGCGAACTTTATAAACAGCTGTTGTATGGTCCACGTCGGTGTTTTTATATTTAAACCACATCCATGAGACAGAAGTTGTCCCTCTTTTAGGTGCAAGCACCTCGGTTTGAGTTACAGGGCTGTACTTTAACTTTTTTAGCTCATAGCACTGGTGCTACAAAGGTTGCAGGTTTTGTAGCACAGAACAAAAAGTTGTAGCAAAAATTCAGCTACAATCTCTAAAGCCAAAATTAGTACCCATCGTTTTAACACACTGAGAAAGTGCTAATTGTGAAAACACAATAACAAGAAATATCTTCAAACATGTTTAAATGTCAATGTAATTTCAAGAAGAACATTTATTCATTCAAATTAGTGTAGATTTTTTTCAAAGTGCGAGTGTGAGCTGAGAAATGTGTGCACAAAACCACAAAAACAGATGTTTTCAGCTGTTATAATCTTTGATTTATTAATAAAATGCAGAAACTGTTATAATTCTACTTTATATTACTTATTTTATGAACTTTGACTCATCTATTTTAAGCTTCTGCTCTGTAGCACTTTGAGATTGTGAAACATAAAGTGCTATATAAGTTAAATTTATTATTATTATTATCATTATTAATTTCGATGTTGAAAGCAAATTCACAGGCAGACAGTTTTGATGGTGTACAGTGAGACTGTGATGTTTTAAAATGTTCATTTGTCTCCTGATTTTGAATCTGCTGCATAGTTCTTGCTAAACAGATTTTATTTCAGTAAATAAATGTTATTAAAACTTTGGTCTGCTGTCCATTGCAGTCCAAGACTGCAGAGCATTTAAATATAATTTAAATATAATGACCTTTTACTGTGCCACCCTTCTTTGCCCCTGCCTGGACCCCCCAAGAAAAAAGTTCTAGATACGCCCCTGGGGCTGAGCTGCGTTTAGCGGGGTCAGACTCCGGTGTGAAGCCTCGTCTCCCCCTGACTCGGACCGTGGACTCGTTAACAGACATCAGTGTGACCCGTTCAGATTTATCAGTTCCTCTGGTTTAATGTGTGTCTGAAGCAGAGGGAAACTTTCAGAGTCACAGAGAGTTTTTTTCCGAACAGCTAGAACTGATGGAACTCCGTCGCTAGACTCGCCAGTCGACATGACGCAGAACTTTAATCCATACAAGTGCGCAAATATAGGCTATATATATATATATTTAATATGCTTTACATTGTTTCAAAGTCATCATCACGGCTCCTGCGAAGGGTCGGGTGTCGTCCCGCACCAGTGCGTTGAGCCTGGGTGTTTCCAGTATTGGCGATCTTGTGCCAGCTGCGCCACGGCATGACGGC
>SSNR01000458.1:161952-174534 GCA_006937965.1 Callopanchax toddi
CAAATCTTCTGAAAGTTATCGATGTGTCTGTTTTTATTGTGTTTCAGCCGAACAGAGACGGCAGGAGGCGAGCTAACGTTAGCAGAGCTAATTAGCTAGCTAAGTCAGCTAACAGCATGGAGGAGCTGCACGAGGTCCCAGTGTCGATTTTAAAGGTAATGTATGCAATTTTATTATTTAACACATTCATTAAAAATAGTTTTTACTCAGATATATGAACACGGAGGTGTGTAAATTATTTTACTCATAATGTGGTCTATGATGTAGTGACTGTTCACCCTCCATTTCTGGTAACAAACATGGAGGCTCATGTGATGGAGGATTTCAGTGGAGTTGCTGAGATATTTATAATGAGATATAAATAATGTTTATTTCTTTCCATAATTAGGGTCAAGTTTATTTATATAGCACATTTACTGTTGCTTATGTGACCCAAAGTGCTGTACATGATAAAAATAACTACATAAAAGAGATAAAACAATTATAGTTAAAAATGAATTTAAAAAGTAAAACCATGAGCAGCAAAACACATCTGTTGTTACTCAAGCAACCCAAATGCTGTACATAATAAAAAGACAGCTTCATAAAACAAAGATTAAAAAAATGAATAAAAGGATAAAACCACAAGCAAAAAATTTTCAAATGAACACAATGTTAGAGTAATATCAGACCATCATAAAGTCTAAGAGAGACTTTGTCTAGTCTCACAAAACTAGACAAATCAACCTGTACTAAAAGCCAGAGCAAAGAAGTGGGTTTTAAGAGATGATTTAAAATGCTCCAGGCTCTGTGAGGTCCTAAGATGTGGTGGAAGGCTGTTCCAGAGCTAGGACCAGCCACTGAAAAAGATCTATTACCACGAGTCTTAAGCTGAGTCTTAACATAATGTTATTTTCCAGATTAATTAGTTGCTTTATTAGTAAATTGTTAAAAATTTGTGATCAATCNTTGAGAACATTTTCCTCCTACAATGTCTTTGTCCACATTATTGATTGAATAGTGGAAAACTAATTGATTAACTGACTAATCTTTGCAGCTCTACAAAGAGGTACCATCATGAGCAGCAAAGTGACAAAGAAGAAATGGATTCAAGTGACTCAACGAATTCAAGTGACTCAACAATCCTTCTGGATCCGTCCACAGAAGCAGCCCTGACTCAGGATGTAAAGATAATGGATTAAAAGGTGAGTTTTAACTTCGTTTTTGCAAACGTAAATCAGATAAACCCATAATACTGAGTCAACATGACAGTGCTGACATGACAGAAGTAAAAGGCTTTAAAACAAGTATCAGAGGGCATGTAATTACATTACATTGTGCTTTTTAAAAATCAATTTATTAACATTACTGAAGCTGACGGTTGAAGCTGTTTGGACGGCTAATGCTGTTGACTGAAGCTCGCCTATTTTGAACCTCTGTTCAGGACATTGATTCCCATCAAGCAGCTGCTGTATGATTTTAATGCACACCCAGCTGTATGTGAGCAGCTAAATTCTCACGGTGAGCGAGTGTTGACTGGCTGAAAGCATGATCCAGTCAGCAGCTGATTCATCACTCTTATTATTGACACATAAAAGTCTAGATATTCAATATAAGTTGAACAATTTTTGTCAGATGAATTTACATAAATAATTCTTTCTGGTATTCAAAACAAAATGGTACTATTCTTGGTGGCACAGGGTTTTTTGTGAAGCTGTCAGTCAGATTTAGTCAGGGTAATGTTGAACTAAAAGTAGATTTTATTTTGTTCCAGTGAAACACAACATAGCCCTGTTCAGGGCACTCCCCACGCTCTTCCCATCACCAGCTGCACCCCCCAAGAAGCTGGGACATGCCAGTGAAGCATTGCTTCATGTCCTTCAGGTGAGTTTTTTTCATATCGGTTATTGATTGCTGACAGTTATTGATTGCTGACAATCTAACCCAGCTCAGCTCTGGCTGGGTTAGATTGTCGTTGTGTCCTTGGGCAAGACACTTCACCCAACTTGCCTGTGTGACTGTGTGTGAATGTTGGTGGTGGTCAGAAGGGCCGATGGCGCAGAATGGCAGCCTCGCTTCTGTCAGTCTGCCCCAGGGCAGCTGTGACTACAGACGTTAGTCGTAGTTTACCACCACCGGTGAGAATGACTGTGTGAATGAATAATGTAACTCTGTAAAGTGTCTTTGAGTGACCTGAAAAGCGCTATATAAAACTGATGCATTATTATTATTATTAATGTATGTCTGCAAGTGTTTTCATTTTGTATTTTGACAATCTAATTTAATTCAAATTAAATTGCCATATGATCTCTTTTTGTGCATCCCTGCACCTAAAAGCAACAGTCAAAACAAAATACACTTGTAAATTTAAACTAAAATCACTGCAGTATGAGTCACATGACATGGCCTACCAAAAGTCAAATGGCATGCACACTACTAGGAATAAAAGTAAATAAAATTACTCGCTAAGCTAAATTTAAGAAATATTTAACAAAATAGTTTTCATATCAACCTAAAAAACAGAAGATATTATAGTAATAATACGCTCTGTACCACCTGTAACTGTTTTTGATTTTCGTAATGGATCATTATTCATTCATTCATGAAACTACAGGAAATCTCATTTACCTTCAAATTCCTTTGTGTCATATACTGTCAGTCATTGTACTGTTTTGTTGTGCCATGTGTATGTTTTGGAATATTTGTGTGATTACTGATTATCCATGTGAATGTATACTTTTGTGTGTGTGTGTGTGTGTGTGTATAATATACACAATTTATTTAATTCGATTTACTGTTTTTTTTGGTTTGTGTAGATATTTTATGTTGTGTTGCTTTTGCCATGTTGTCATTTTGTTTTGCATAGAAAATGTTTGTTTATCTTGGCTTATTGGCATTATTGTTACTAAAGGAGGACCTAATTGAAAACAAAATGTGTCATCACAAGTGGTATATCCTCATAAAATATAAGTTAATAAACAAATATAATTTATGGTTGTGATCATGGACAGTGTCGGTAATTGTCTTAGGTATTTGGACTGCACCAGTAGCTTTTCAGATTCTCTGTTCTACTCTGAATAAATGTTTTTTTTGTCCTTTTTTTCTTTAGCCAACAGAAGATCCAGCCGTGTATCTCCAGAAGAGACCCCTCTTAGGCCCCGTTTTGCTGTTTGATGGGTCACTCTGTCTTGTGGCATTTGAAACCCCTCCCATCACCACAAAGAAGACCTCAGTCAAGGTTTGCTGTATCTCATGGCATACTACTACAACTTGCATCTCACCTACCCAAAGTGTGTGGCAAACCTTCTGCCTGTCATTCAGACTGAAGTTTTAAGGGACGATATCCATGAGCAAAACACCACAGACCCGTACCAAGGCAGAGGGGAAAAGTTTAATTGAGAAGTAGGGCTGTTCGAGCTGTCATTTTTGTTTTGAAAAGTTATTACCCAACATGTATGACTGTAAAGGAGACATTTACATATAAATACTATTTTTCTGATACCAAATGCTTTCTTTTTCCCCCCCAAAAAACCATCTGTCTGGAATGTTCAGCTTTTAAAACTAAATTTTAGTAGTTTGAAATGTTGATCAGTTCATTAGTCTATCACGTGTTAACTGGACACAGATTAATGTTAATAATATCTGTTTAGTAACTCATGCACCTGTACAATGTTTGACCAAATTTTTGTTATTTGGAGAAAATTTTCAAATAAAAGGTTGTTGTTTATTATAATGTGTGCCAAATTTCTTTATTGTAAATGCTTTCTTATTTTAAGACAAAACTTAGTGATGAATCTTAAATGAAGAAGATTAATCTTGTTAAGTTGCTTGTTTTAGGATCTTTCATCTCAAAATGAGAGGGATAAAACACTGAAAAAAAGCACAAACAGGCTAGTTTTAAGTTAATTTGACTTAATTAAGCACTTGTTTTAAGGTTTTGCCACTTGTCTTAAGATTAGATATTTTTTCTTATTTCAAGAAGTCTTACCAAGTGAAATTATCTCGCTGCACTGGCAGATAATTTCACTTAATTTAAGATAATTTTGACTACATTCAAGTACTTTTAAACTTATTTTTAGAGGGCTAATTTTTGCAGTGTAGTGACTGTCTTCACTTGTGCAAAAGCATTAATGCACCCTTATTAACTATTTGGCAAAAGTTTAAATATTTTTCTTTGCATCTTAACTTTTGGATGGCTACTCCTGCAGGTCTGAAAATAACTCACACCGACAGATCATCTGAAGCGGATGGTGTTTTAACTTTAGCAGCTGTACATCATGCATCATTTGAGAAATGAGTTTAAATATTCAGCTGTTTCTGGAGCTCTTCATTACTTAGAGCGTACTTACAATAAAAATATCTTTCAAAGTTTTAACAGGTAACAGAAGGTTGGACTTTAAATGTCCCATATTCAGCACTTTCTGTCCCCTATGAATCATTTTACATCTCAATAACAAGTAAAAGCTCTGCATTAGTCAAACTGACCCTTACTTTAAGGGCAGCTGTTATTCTTCCACCCCCTCATTCAACCTCCTTGTCACTGCCCAATCCGTACCGGAAACCCAATCGGTTCTGCGCATGTGCGAATCTTGTCTACTTCTACTGAAGCTTTTTACGGTAGTTACGGGTCAGAGTACCTTTTAAGGTGTTAACATGTACTGTATATGTTAAATCTAAATACATAATGTATTAAAATGTTTAGACACATAAGTATCCATTGTTTAAATGGTCCTTGCAGTCAAGAAGCAGGCAAAGCTGTTGGGAAAAGCTAAGGGCTAACTGAGAGCTAACTGTCTCATTCAAAAGACTTGAATGTCGCAAAGTTGGCAAAGAGAGGAAGTGACGTAAGATTTGCACGTGCGCAGAACCAATCGGGTATCCGGTACGGATCAGGCAGTGACAAGACGGTTAGCTCTCAGTTAGCCCTTAGCTTTTCCCAACAGCTTTGCCTGTTTCTCGACTGCACCGACATTTACAGTTTTTCTCAATAACTTTGGCGCATTTCTCACAACTGAATTAAAGTTTTCACAACAGTTAGTGCAACCTTCACAACATGTAATTATTTGGCCACTACCTAGTGTCAGTTTCCTGTTCATTTCATCCAATGGTCACTGTTTTAGGACATAAAGTAATTGAGTTAGTACAAATATCTGCAAAATGATCACTTTTTCATTTGCTTTTATCATGTCTGTCAAAATGAACTCTACATGTAGCGGCTGAGTAGTCATTGTTCATACAACTAATAATCTTCATTTCATTCATTGTGCCGTTGCACACAATTGTGTTGATCATGTTGTCAAACATTTCATACATCCAGTTTCTAAATCTTTGTAATGTTTCCATGAAAATGTCCATAAATAACTTTTCTCAGGTGAACCTGATCTTCCACTGAGTTAGAGGCTGTGTGAACATTTATTGCTACCAGTGAGACCAGTCTGCTGTGGTCAGCCAGTGGTTTGCAGCACATGACAGGATGCTGGTGGAGTATCTTCCACCCTACTCTCCATTCCTAAATCCGATTGAGGAGTTTTTCTCTTCCTGGAAGTGGAAGGTAAATGACCGGCGTCCACAGAGCCAAATGACCCTGTTGATGGATGCAGCTTGTGATGACATCACAGCAGAGTCCTGCAGAGGGTGGATTCAGCACTCAAGAAGAAACTTTCCTCTGTGCATTGACAGAGCTGACATTCATTGTGATGTAGATGGAAATATGTGTCCAGACAGACAGGAGCGTCTAGATGTCCATGACTGATCTGCAGCACCGTCTGGTTTACAGTATTTTCAGTTTCAAACCTACTACAGTCTGGTTTACTGAGACAAAGGGAGTTTATTCTTTTTGTGAATGTTTTTCTTTCAGTTGAACAATGCTGTGAAAAGTTGTAAATTTACAGTATAGAGTAAAGTGTATTCAGTGTCTTGGTCTTTCTTTTACTTCTATTTTTCTAAATGAATTTTCTATTTTTCTAACGCTGTCTGGACATTACACTGGGCAGCACTTCCAGAGTAATCTGTCTCAATGAAAACATGACTAAACCATTGGACCGTTGTTTATACAATGCTGGTGTCAGAACTTGTCATTTTGACAACACTGACACTTTCATTGACATAAAGACTTGCTTTTGAAAAAAAAATCTATTTTGATTAAGAAACTTGCTTTTTGCAAAGGTGACTTGCTTTTGCAGGTTATCTATTATGTTTTGCAGTTTGCACCAATTGTTTTGAGAAATGTCTTAGCAGTGGTGAAAACTTTAATTCTGTTGTGAGAAATGCGCCAAAGTTACTGAGAAAAACTGTAAACCAGGGATTCCCCCAGGGGTGCACAAGCTGCGACTAGGGGGTGGTCAAGATGGAAAAATGTAATGGCGGAAAAATGTAATAATTACATATTTACAGTGTTTTTTTCTCCACACAATAAATAAATGTAAATAAACATTTATATCATTATGGTGTGGAGCTGTGGGACAATATTTGGATGAACTCTTGAGTTTTTTTTCTGTCAATCATGTGAACTCCTTCAAGCAGACCTTTATTTTGAAGGCAATAACTTTCACTATTAGTTCCAGGGCGATGTTGCGCTGAGCTGTTGGACTGTTTACCTCATCAAATGGATATTGTTATTCAAAGAATCCTTCTTGACACCTTGTGACAACTCTGCCGATTGATTCTATATGTGTCCTTGTTTAATCAGCTCTATGTTGAGTTGTTTCTTTTGTTTTACTAAAGATGTGGTGCTATGTTCAACCGCCGATGAGCTAATTGCTAATGGAGCTGGCTTTGAATTTTTGCATTATTTAAAAAATGCTAAGCCATTAATTAAGCGAACCACCAGCTTAATCCAGTGTTGCAGCCTCTGCTCACTTCCAAGCATCTGACCCGCACCCCCACACACACCCGTCTTTATAAGATACGCACAATCACATGGAAATGCCAGACAGGTGAGATGGTGCTTTCACTGACCATCATTGGCGCAATACTCACAGTAACCCCTGATTACATTTAAAAAGTGATATATTTAATTATTAAACCTATCAAAAGTATCGAAAATTGGTAGCATTAACGATTCGTAGGTACCAGGAATTGGTTCAAATGGAACAATACCCATCGCTAGGGGGATTGGGGGTGTGTGAACACAGCTGGGACATAGAAGGGGGTGCGTGGCAAAAAAAAGGTTTGGGAACTGCTCATTTAAAGAATGGATACCTACGTGTAGAAATATTTTAATACATTATGTATATAGATTTAATATATACTTGTTAACACCTTAAAAGATACTCTGATCCGTAACTACTGTTAAATACTTCAGTGGAAGTAGACACGTTTTACACATGTGTATTAAGGATCGGGCCGTCCTGAACCGTAACTCCCTTTTTATTTTTATTTTTTTCGTCGACATTGTATGAAATGTTTTCATTATTATAAACATTTTAATAAATACTTATTATTGTTAACATCTTAACAGATACTCTGACCCGTAATTACCATAAAAAGCTTCTGCGGAAGTAGACACGATTCACACATGCCCAGAACCGATCTGGTTTCTGGTACGGATCGGGCAGTGACACGTCTCATTCAAAACACTTGAATGTTTGTTGATGAATGTTGAATGACACTTGAATGCCGCAAAGTTGGCGAAGAGAGGAAGTGACGTAAGATACAAAAAACAAAACTAAAGCAAAACTTAAAGCAAAACCTAAAGCAAAACTTTCCTTTCTAATGGGTGGGGCAGTTGGGGAGCTGAGCGCCTCTCCCACCAGTGCATTTATGGTCAAGCCCCCACTACCTAAAAAAACTCCTCACCTCCCTGACCACACGCATCCTTCTCTCCACAAAAACTAACTCTTCAAACCCCCAGAACTAAGCTCTGCAGCATGGGAGATCGAGCCTTTTCCTCTGCTGCTTCGAGGTTGTGGAACACCCTGTAGCAACCCAAAATGTAATAACGGCCAATAATGTAATAACTGCCAACAATGTAACAAATATAGCCATTTTAAATGTAATAAAGCCAATAATGTAATAACTTGGCAATAATGTAATAAAACCTGTGAGCCAATAACGTAATAACCTTTTGCCAATAATGTAATAAGTTATTACAGCATTGGCTGGTTATTACATTATTGGCTTAGCAATAAAAAAAATACTTTAACAATTTTAATAACTGCTGCCGATAATGTAATAATACATAAATATGACTGTGTTTTTTGGAAATAAAATACTTATTTGCATTTTTTGTGCAGTTTGCTAATCAAAAATAGGTATAATGAATGGCGTAGCTGTCATATTTATTCATGTTGTTATGATTCATGTCTGTTTGGTTTTAGTTTGTGCCTATGTTTTGGGTTCATTTATCATGCCTGTTTTTTGTCTGGTTCATGTTTAATTCATTGTTTGATCATGTTCTGTTTTACTGCCACTGTTTACTTCATGCTCCGTCCCTGCTCTCCACTCCTCCCTCATCCACTAATTGGTCATTGTCCTCACCTGATCCTTGTTCTCCTGATTTGCCTCTTCGTGTATTTAAATCCTTCTGCCTTGTCACCCATTGTTGGATTGTCTTCTATTCTGTTTGCCTGTTATACCATGCCAAGCCAAGTCCTCAGATTTAAAGCCGCACTCTGGAGGATTTCATCAGGAGAGCAGTTTTTGAATCTAGTGTCCAAAGGCTCCTCCTCAAAACATCTTGACACGCACGTCCGGTCGAGTGTGCGCGCATGCACGCGGCGCATATACTTCGGACATGAACTGTACCACTCAATGTGTAGGGTTTAATCACTCACAGTTCACAATCTTATTCCAACAATACTATGAGGGTCTGATGAGCCCTCTCTGTCCCTGCTGCTTCTGATATTAGCTCTGTTAGCACCGAGCTGCTGCTGGACTCTGAAGCTGAACTTGACTTGGCCCTGGATGAACTTTCTGACCAAAATAAACGCGGAATCCTGTCAAGCCTTGCCATTCTGTGAGGTGAAAGGTTTAAAAATAAAAATAAATCCATCTTTAGCTGGAGAATGTGTAGGTTTTTAGTAGAAATGAGCTGTGAGGGCCTGTGAGGCCCTCCTCAGCAGAGACTATCCTCCCTGGCTGCGCCTCGGCATTGGTGGTGCCTTTCTCCAGTGGCGTGCTGGGGTGTCTCGGGGTCTGGGGCTGGGTGCTGGGGGCGTCTGCCTGCTCTTCTTCCTGTGGCGGCCTGGTGGGATCTGGGCCCCCGGGGGTGGTCGGGCCTCTGCTGGGGCTGGTTCGCTCCTGGGTCTCGGGTCTCTGGTTCCGGCTAGATCTACCCTGGATGGCTGGCTGCAGGCGGTGCCTGTGAGCTCCTAGCCGCGGCCCCCCAGGGGCTCTAGCGCGGCGACTGCCGGGGGCCCACGTGGGGTGAGCCTCTGCGCCCTCTGGGGGAGAGTTTAGCGACTGCCCTGACGGCGATCTCCCTGGGGTGTCCGTGCCCTGGGTGGCCTCTGGACGTCTGGGGCCTGGACCTCCTTCGCGTCCTCCGTGGGCCTTGGGGACGGGTCTGTGGCTCCTCGAACTTATTATTGAATGTTTCAATAGAGAAACCTTACATAAACAAGCGCGTATATATACACACAGGTGATCACAAGGTGCTCACATAAAGACGGACTCAGGTGTTTTCAGACACATTGACTGGGGCTGTGGTTGACACTGAACTCTCTTGAACTGGTGTATACGTATACATTTGAAGAATATCACAACTGTTGTATATTCATATGCTGTTTGTTGCTGTTGTATCTTTTCTTCCTGTTTTGTTTGCTTGTTTGTTTGTGCTTTATTTACAGGTCTAGAAGTGGACTCTTCACGTCTCTTGTTCTCTTCTTTTTCTGTTTCTTTCTCCCCCATCCCTCTTCTGTACCCTTCCCTTCACTTTCAGGCTCCGTGTCCAATCAACCATAAAAATATTCTAATAAAGATTTTGGGGGTTATATTTAAACAAAAATCAGGAGGAGTTTTATAGCAGTGGCTGTAACCTCTCACCTGAAACAGCAACACTGTTGGGCTTGTTTTTGGCAAATTTAAAAAAAAAAAAAAAAAGAAATGAGCTGTGAGTCCTCAGTGAACGGCTGAGATGGCAGAGAAACACACGGAGCGTCCTGTACGACAGCGCCCCCTACTGGTACAGGTTTGGTCGATGCGCGTGAATGTTGAGAGAATGCAGAAATAGACCCTGTGCACGAGAAAATGCTAACTTTTCGGTTTGAGACCGGATGTACTGTCTTTCGTTTCCTGTAGCTGTATTTGACGGTAAATCCTTACTGCGAAGATGGACTACAGAATCATGTCCAGATTACGAAAAGGAAAGGATCAGGTTAAAAAATGGTTGTTGTATATCAGAGGTCGCGCTAGACTTTTTGGTTTTCCGTCATTTTGACTGACAGGGTTAAAAAATCCGGTCATAATCTATTTTTATCCGTCACTTATTAATTTTAAAAATTATAATAATTACATTTTCAGTAGCATTATTACTCAAACACCGGGCCCATTTAGCACATAAATCCATAGGATTAGACTCTAAATGAGTCGATCAGCCAGTCATCCTATAGACATTTCTAAAAACTCCGTTTGGAGTCGAGCGCCTCGCAGCGAGGTGCAGCTCTGTGCGCTCGACGGGACTCTGATTACAGAATATTAACGTTCATTATGAGATCATGAGAGACAGTGAGAGAGGGATGAGGGGTTCACATACGTATTTTTCATTGAGATACTCAGGGGAAAACCTGGCGCTGCTGTTTAATGCGGACCTCCTCACGTTTGGAGTCCAGTTCTATGTGCGCGCAGCTCGCGGAGCAGATTTTGCGTGTCAACAAGCCTCCACAGCCTATGAACGCTACTCTGAGGGTGCATTACAACAGGAAGTGTAGTTAATCCATATCTGATCGCGCACTGAGCACCGGATTGCAAAGGGGCGTTTGAGCGGTTCGGGTCTGACACCTGATGCGCTCTGGAGGACCAGTGTTCTTCTGCTGCAGAGCGCAGGACGTCTGGATCACAGGTCTGCGCTCAGCAGCACAGAACCTCAGTCTGGGCTGCAGGTATTGGTGGAGATGCTGCACTATTTCTGCATCCTTGGTTCGAATTATTAGAGGGGACAATTCAGTGATTTCCTATGACGGTATGGATGGGCAGGCTCGTGCGCAAACCTGTCAGAATGACCGGCGCCCTTCAGATCTTTCCGTCAAAGTAAAAAAAAAAAAAAAAAACGGTTAAATACGGGAAATTTCCGGTTAACGGGACCCCTGCTATATATTAGGATTTACGTTGGGGAAGGTTGTGAACACCTCATCTCTCTCTCTCACGAAATCATAATGAACGTTAATATTATACAGAGTCCCGCAAAGCGCACAGAGCTGTGCCTCAGCTGCTGCTGCACTGCGCTCCACTCCGGAGAGTTTTTATTTCTATATGATGACTGGCTGATGGACTAATTTAGTGTCTAATCCTATGGATTTATGTGCTAAATGGGCCCGGTGTTAGATCAATTGAATAGGAACCGAGCGATCTGCAGCTTCTAAACAGGTTCTCCAAACCGTGACCGTCAGCGGAGGATTACACAACATGTAAACAAAGCGTAAAAAAGCCACAGCATATACACAAATAATTTACGTTGGTAAGGGTCTCAAACTATAAGTATTGACGATGGGGAGGGTTGTGACTTACCTTCAAAATGAGATAAATCCTGCGAAATATAAAATGTGAAGCCTTTCTCTCGTTTGCTCTTTGGCGCAGGGAAAACTATCAACAAGTCGGTGAACATCATCAACAGAAATATTAGGCAAATGCCCCAGACATCTAGAAGAATTTAAATCGCCGCTTAGTCCACTCATTTTGTCAACTTCTTCGGGAATACAAGACAGTAAATAGGGTGCGACCAGGCGAGAATATCAAACCGGAAATAAAACACTGGACAGGAGTCTTCCCACCGGAAGTAGCATTTGCTAACGTGCACAGGGTCTATTTGAATTTCATTGGCTGAAAAATGTCGGCGGCAAGAAATAATGGAAAGGGGGCTCTAGGAGGAAGGAGGGTCTTCATCAGAATGACAGATGTTGTGGAACTCAACCCATAGATCGGCAACTGGCGGCCCGCGGGCCAAATCCGGCCCACGACCCACGTGTGTCAGGCCCGCCACGTGTTTCCCGACTGTTTATTTATCTGAAACACGTGTTTCCCCGACTTAAATCAGCCCACAACCACAACGTTCTGTTTATTTACCTGAACCAGGTGTTTTTCTGTTTATTTATCTGATCCATGTGTTTCCCTGAGTTTGTGTTTATTTCTGACTGAGTTATTGTGCATGTGGTCATGCCCTATGCTTTATCAGTAACATTTTAACACATAACGAAAATTTGGTCAGGGCCGGGGATCGAACCCAGACCCTCTTGCTCTGAAGTATAATGGTTATAACTCTTCTTTTTCAGCCTTTCAAGGCTGACACTATGAGAGAAGACTGAGCTACATTTATATTTCAAACAGTTTAAACATCATCAGCTCTCTGCCTTTAAAGTCAGGTTCTATGTGTCTCATTATTTTAAGCACCAGCACCCCCTGCGTGCAACGCCAACCCCCCCCCCCCCCCCCCCCCCCCCCCCCCCCCCC
>SSNR01000458.1:181485-199355 GCA_006937965.1 Callopanchax toddi
CTTTTTTTTTTTTTTTTTTTTAACCAAATGTGCGTCACACAGGAACAAAGCGACATGATGACGACCCAACCCAGTGTCCGTGGGCCGCTGATCTGGCTTTATGGACCGGGCAGATCAAAGTATGAATTTAAAAATGTTGGGACTGTTGACCAGGAAACAGAGCCAGTTCAGGACTGGTTCTCCTGACCGGTGGCAGCGGGTCCGTGACCGCTTGCCTCCCCCTCCTCCTCCTCGCCGGACCACAGACTTGGTCCAGTTCGGGGGAGGAGGCGTGCAGGGGCCGAGCGGGCCGCGGCGTCTCACAGCACATCTCCTCCTCCTCCTCGCCGAACCAAGTCGAACCACAGACCAGGTTCAGTTCGGGGGAGGAGGCGTGCCGGTGCCGAGCGGGCTGCGGTAGCGTCTCGCAGCGCGCTGCGCGTCTCCCCAAAGCGCACACCCTGGACCAGGTCCAAGTCTTGGATTTGCTGTGTGGTCTGACTCCAAACAGAACCGGAGTCTGCCATTTGGTGATGGCTGGCACAGACGTGCGATAATGGAATATTATTAGCAGATAATAATTAGTTTTCAAAAAATATCTTTTAAACCAACAGGTGAATTTGAATAATTTCCCGCGGCACACCTGACGATCTCTCACGGCACACTAATGTGCCGCGGAACAGCGGTTGAAAAACACTGGTTTAACCCAAAAGAAAATCGGGTACATTCTCTCCTCTTTTCATTCCCTGGTGTGCCGTTTATATAGGAGACAGCCAGCAATACTTTTGAGTTGTGTTTTTGTTTTTTCTCTCAATTTTGTTTTGTTTGCATTTTCGTTTTTTACTCTGTCTTTTGTCAGCAATTAATACGTACATTTACTTTATATTTAAGGTACAAGGTACTTGGTATCCGAGCTACAGCTTTCGCAATTTCACACAGCTATGTAAACCTTGTTCTCTTTTAGTATGTACGTATGTTTCTGCTTTCTATTTTGTATTAATCCAATTGTGTTTGTACCTTTAAAGTTCATGTTAATGGAGAAAATTTCAATAAAAAAAGTTAATCTAAAAAAAAAAAAAACCAGCCTACAGCGACAGCTTATCTTCATCACCATCTTCATCATCAATCTAAAACGGGCCCAAAGTAGAGGTATTTAATTTTTTGAAATGTAATCCAGTTATTGAGTTATGTTGTTTCTGTTCTGGGCAGTGGGGGGGGGCGCAAAACCCTTTTTCACCTAGGGCACCATACAGCTCAGCTCACTGCATCTACGAAGCAACTGCCATGCTTTGCTCGTAGCTTCACCATGACTGTTTGCTAATGTTTTTGAGGATGCATTCTCCCGTCGTTTAAAAGGCGTTTTGTTGGTGGACTCAGGTAGCCAAAGGTGCTCGTGATTGGCTTTGTCCTCTAGAGAGGAGTGGTCTTTTCCTTTCTTGACATCAGCAGGGGAAAGATTTAGAAACCACCCGTTTTAGCATTAGCTCAAAATACTTTTCCCTAAAATGAGAATAAGGAAGTGAAAACAGTGAAAATATTTTTACATTTTAGGTCTCAGACACAGTCTTTGTGACTGATATGACTGTTAAAAGATTTTTAGAAAGTGAATTTTGCAAAATATGGGACCTTTAGGGGACTGAATTTATATTTCGACACATTTTTACAGTCAGAGCTTTTATTTATTTTTGGGAGATTTGTAGATTGTTTAACTTAGAGTTTGATGATGTCACACACACTAATTAGTCATCTAAACATTTCATTTTTTTTATAAACAAACACTTTTAGGTCCCACAATCTTTACACTTACACAACTTGTTCCCAGATCCAGGTTAAAGAGCAGAGGTACAAACAACCTACTTCTCCTCATTAGATCAGAACCATAATCATTAAATAAAAACTTAAAACCCCACTTCTATTCACTGGCTAAACTGACAACCTGATCCTGTTCTTGTGCCTTCTTTATGTTTCTGATTGATAGTATAGTATTAAATACATTGTGTTACTCATGGTTTTTGCATTTCTGCTGTAAAACACTTTGGTGGTAGTTAAAAAATGCTATAGAAATAAAATCAACATTGACAACTTATTCAATAAAACATACACATTTAGGCTTCTTTTATCCAGGGGATCTCTCACAGCTGAAGAGCATTTGGTTTCCTCTCTGGTCACACACCTAAACTCATCTAGACCTGTTGTGTCTTCCACTCACGGATAAAAATATGGTCACCAGTTATGTCTGGCTCTCGTGGTTAAAGATGTCCATCCATCCATCCATTTTCTGTAGCCGCTTATTCCTTCACAGAGGGTCGCGGGGGGGCTGGTGCCTATCTCCAGCGGTCAAGGGGCGAGAGGCGGGGGACACCCCGGACGGGTCGCCAGTCCATCGCAGGGCCACACAGAGACGAACGAGACAAACAACCACACACCCACTCACACCTAAGGACAATTTTACCAGCCCAATTAGCCTGACAGTCATGTTTTTGGTCTGTGGGAGGAAACCGGAGTACCCGGAGAAAACCCACGCATGCACGGGGAGAACATGCAAACTCCATAAATCCTATATCATTTAGGAAATGTAATCATAATTCCCCTTTTAACACAAGACCTGTATAAAAGCATCAACATTCACTGCTTTAAATTATAAAACATTTTAACGGTCAAGAAGAGGTTTTAACCTGGAGTTTCAAAATAAAAGCTAAAAATAAGTAAGTAAGTTAAGTAAGTAAAATTTATTTATATAGCGCTTTTCACAGATATACATCACAGAGCCCTTTACAACATAAACAAAAAACAAAACTGAGAAAACATTGAAAATAAAAAACTAAACAGAGATTTGGGGGTACCAGATACAATATTTGGGCAAGATTTGGGGTACCATCAGGGAATCTACATTGTAAATTATGAGATTAAGTGGGACATTGGCTTGTGTAAGGAACTAAAGTCTTGGGCAGACAGAAATATTGGGGCAAACTTCAATACAATATTTGGGCAAAAAAAAAAAAGATGGGAGCAAAAGAAAATGTAAACAAAAGGGAGGGAGGGAGTAGCATATTACACACAGTCACAACAACCAAAAAACACATCAAGGAGGGTGGGTGGGTCAGGATCTCCACCAGCAGCAAGAACACTCAGCACAGCTGACCGACCTTCACTCCCAGCAGAGGGGAAGGAGAGTTAGGGTGAGAGAGCGTAGAGAGGGGGGCTGAGCAGCCGCTTCATTCACTCTGCTGAGTGGGAGTTTATCTTCAGGGTCACCAGATGATAACAGAATGTGTTTGGAACAGGCAGTCCTGTTTGTTTCAGCCACCTTAAATGTCTGTTACATTGCCTTCGTCCCTTCCAAATTCCAAATCCTGGCCAGTCCCATCTGAAGATCAAGTAGTTCGACACATCGATCGTAATTCACTCCGCGCCAGAGTTCGTTTGCAGACAGTCCTACGAGACAACTCAGTCCTCGCGAGCGTTTCAGTGTTCAAAGCTCCCATTGAAGCACAGGAATCCTGTCAAATTCACCTGTTGGCTCCATTGTTTTCCGATAAACCAGGTCCATGCAGATTCCAATGAGCGTGCACCTGATCATCATTAATCCAAAGTTGTAGACTTCCAGAGACAGACTTGCAAGACCCGCAATTTGATCCATTACGAACCCCACAGCTCTTGTCTCAGTCAGCCGCGGAGTCCCCTCCTCTGTTTTGAGAGTGTAAAAAATGTTATCAATTTTGTTGAGAAGCCAGCAAATCAAAGTCATACCAAGAAAAATAAAAACATTTAACCAGAAGGAATGAGGAAAATGCTCAGAAGACAAAAACAGCTGCAGGAGTAACACACAAGGGAGAGAAGGAACAGAGCGACTGCTCTCAACAGAAGCCGGAAGAAAAGAGGAAAAGAGAAAATAAGAGTCTGGGTTGGTCACTGCTTTTATTATTACAAAGTAAATCCCAAATTACTGTTGGGCTTAAGAAGAAAGTAGATGTGAACTGGAATGTTGAGCTGGTGCTGCTCTGCTTTCCAAACATCTTGTCATGTTATGGGGTAGTGCAGGACCCAAATGCAGGAGGAAGGAGGCAGGGACTGGCAACATGAACACAAAACAGCTTTATTGCTACCTGAACTCAGGAGACATAGGACACATAAAGCTAGGGATACTGCATAAAGAACTGACAGAACTAAACAGCAAATATAGGCAGGGAGGTGATCAGGGATACGAGATACACCTGTGGAGGATTAGTGCATGGAGACACAAGGAGGAACAGAAGCACACAGGGAAGACAGGCATGAACTGGACACAAGGAGGCAGGACATGACAAATCTTCAGAAAAGTTCTAATCAGTTTCTGTCTTTATGTCTCTGCAGAGATCACGGCTCCAACACTCTGGAAAAAACAGCTGGTTTCTCAGGAGAATAAACAAAATAGCTCCACTTCAAGAAAGCAAGGTGAGATCAGGAGATCCTTACTGGTTCTTCTTCTTGATGGCCCTAAATCATTTGATAAGAACAATCTGTCTTATTTAGATTTGTGGGAAAGCTTTTAAAGCATTCAGACTCTTGCAGAGGCAAGACTTAGTAAAGTGTTTTATTAAGATAAAATGTAAATATTTAAAGAGAATCACACTCAGCTAGGATGTTTTAGTGTCTTCTACTTCATATTGTACTTTACTCACTATTTCTGTCTCCAAATACTTCTCAAAATGTTCACCATCCTTCAGGCTGCTGGTCCACTTTCACTTTTTTCACCAGGTTAAGGAGTGAATGGGGGGGGGGGCAACTCAGAAGGAACAACACACACTCACACTACTGACACTTTAGAATCCTATAACCTGACATGAATGATTTTTAGTGGCAGGATTTCCCAGAGAAAAATGAAGTTTCATTCCAAATAATAATATGACAGCTGCTGATCGTCCCAGAAGTTCAGGCCGAGGTCAGACCTGCATGGCTCAGAGAAATGACAAAAAGCCCCCAAAAACTCTATCTTCAGAAAGTCTTCAGTCAGGACTCAAACTGAAGACCTTAATGCAGTAAAGTCAGTGCTTTAATTGGGAAAAAATGAACTCCTGAACTGGACTGTACGAGGTTCATAACCCGTGGCAGAACTCCGACCACGCTCCTCATCAACCAGGTAGGGACTGGCTGTCTGGGTTCCAGGCATTTTGGTGAACCGACGTGCTATTTGGGCCGACAGTCTCAGCTGTTAATAAAGTGAATGTGGCAGCGTGCGCTGCTCAAAGCATAACTTACAGCTAAACATTCAACAAATCAAACAATACCAACACTAAAACACATTGATCTGTCAGTGACTTTATCAGAGGGTTGTCTTTAATTTTCAGAGACTCATATTAATGTTTAAATCCCCTAAAGTGGTTTTATTTAACAAAAACATGATGACACAGCCCTATAGGATAATGTGAAATAAACAGAGAAATAAAGACATTTTAAGGCAGATTTAATCCATTACAGATAAACTGGATGATACAATCACTTTTTGATAGGTAAAAAAATCAGTTTGAAGTTATTTGATGTGGTAAAAAAGAAAGTTGATGCTTTAATCAGGTGACCTGTAAACTAAATGTAATCCTTTACTGTCAGGAGATGAGAAGGTTTCTACAGTAAAACTATTAAAACAGAGTGAGCCTTAGAAAACAGCTGTAAAGTTTCTCGTCTCGTCTTCTTCCGCTTATCTGGGGCAGCATCCCAATTAGGGAGTCCCAGACAGTCTTCTCCCCAGCCACTTCTACCAGCTCCTCCGGCAGGATCCCAAGGTGCTCCAGGGCTAAACCAGAGATACATTTTCTCCAACGTGTTCTGGGTCGACCCGGGGGCCTCCTGCCGGCAGGACATGCCTGAAACACCTCCCTGCTGAGGCATCCAGGGGGCATCCTAACAAGATGCCCGAAACACCTCAGCTGGCTCCTCTCTACATGGAGGAGCAGCGACTCTACTCCGAGTCTATCCCGAATGTCCGAGCTCCTCACCCTATCCCTAAGGCTGAGCCCGGCCACCCTGCGGAGAAAACTCATTTCGGCCGCTTGTATCCGCGATCTCGTTCTTTTGGTCATTACCCAAAGCTCATGACCATAGGTGAGGATTGGGAGGTAGATCGATCGGTAAATCGAGAGCCTTGCTTTCTGACTCAGCTCCTTCTTCACCACAACAGACCGGTTCAGCGTCCGCATCACTGCAGATGCTGCCCCAATCCGCCTGTTAATCTCCCGCTCCCTCCTTCCCTCACTCGTGAACAAGACCCCGAGATACTTGAACTCCTCCACTTGAGGCAGGATCTCTCTCCCAACCTGGAGTTGGCAAGCCACCCTTTTCCGACCGAGAACCATGGCCTCAGACTTGTAGGTGATGATCCTCATCCCAGCCGCTTCACACTCGGCTGCAAACCTCCCCAGCAAGAGCTGAAGGTCAGAGCCTGATGAAGCTAGGAGGACCACATCATCCACAAAACGCAGAGACGAGATTCTCCTGCCGCCAAACTCGACACCCTCCACACCACGACTGCACCTAGAAATCCTGTCCATAAAGGTTATGAACAGGACCAGTGACAAAGGGCAGCCCTGGAGGAGTCCAACCCTCACTGGGAACAGGTCCGACTTACTGCTGGCTATGCGGACCAGACTCACACTCCTCTGGTACAGGGACTGAATGGCCCTTAACAAAAGACCATCCACCCCATACTCCTGGAGTGTCCCCCACAGGGTGTCCCTGGGGACACGGTCATAAGCCTTCTCCAAATCCACAAAACACATGTAGATTGGTTGGGCATCTCCCATGACCCCTCCATCACCCTAGAAAGGGTAAAGAGCTGGTCCACAGTTCCACGACCAGGACGAAAACCACATTGCTCCTCTTCAATCTGAGGTTCAACTATCTACTGGACCCTCCTCTCCAGTACCCTGGAGTAGACCTTCCCAGGGAGGCTGAGGAGTGTGATCCCCCTATAGTTGGAACACACCCTCTGGTCCCACTTCTTAAAAATGGGAACCACCACCCCGGTCTGCCACTCAACAGGAACTGCCCACGCAATGTTGCAGAGACGTGTCAACACGGGAGCCGTAAAGGGGTGAAAGCTTAGGAAGATTCTAAGGGCCCACGACTCTTAGGGGGCCCAAAAAAGTCTCTCATTTAAAAAAAAAATTAAGTTTAAAAATCTCAAGTACTTTACTCCTCAGTATTATGTTAAAAATGAAGACATTAAACAAACAATATTTTTGTCTTCATAAAATGTATATCACAAGTCTCTACTTTATTTATAAAAATATAATTTTAAACCCCCCCTTACATCGGCATGAAATGGTATAGTCCTGCCCGAGTCACGTCTCCTCTTTGACTGAAGTCAACACGGAGCAGACCGACTCTCCAGTCAGAACGTCCGCGGTGTTTGTCCTGTCAGCACCGTAGAAGCTGCCTAACAGTCGGTGTCACTTCTCTCCAGGACCTCGCTAACAACTTTAACACATATGCATCCATTAGCAGAGAGTTAGAAGGCGTTTTGCCATAAAGTGAATGTTCGTCACGGGAGCGCGCACCGCTTCTAGAGCGCGCAGCTTCAGCTGTTTCTCAGCGCGACAGGTTGCAGCTTCAATTTTGGCAAATCATACAATAAAAACCACATTTCTCTGTCAGGACTTCAGCAGAGCTTTGTTTTCCTTTAACCTTACAGCTGTTTTCAGAGACTTTTTGTGTTTTTAATAGTTTTATAGTAGAAACCTGGTCATATGACCCAAATCCTCCATTACATTACCATGAGTTACTGTCAATAAAGGATTTGTTTTGTTTTTTTTACAGGTGACAAGTTTAAAGCATTAATATATTTTTCTCCACATAATTTATTAAATACTTTATTTTCCTCATCACAACAGTCCAGATTAAGTTCTTAGCAATAAGTTAAATACCTCAAAATAGTTTCACCTAAACATGATGCAAAGACATGCTGTGATGTGGATAAACAGAACTATTAAAAAACAGATAAAAGGTAATTTTTTGTGATAAACACATTTTTCCACACAATGATAATTAGATGAATCAGTAACAACTTACAGTCTGTGTTGGATGCTGGGCAGGTTGAAGCATTGTTATTAATGTTACAGAAATTACTGTGAGATTATTATTATTACATACTGTGAAGAGCCTTTTTAGAGGAACTAAAGAAAACCTTCCACTAAATGCCTTGAAATCAGATGTTTTGATGCTGACTGAATTATGGGAGGTCTCATAAGGGGCAGTTTGTTTATAGCTTTTAGAACACAAACCAAAAATCCCAGTGATTGTCCAAGAATTCACCAGAGAGAGGAAAATGAAACAAATTCTCCTAAAAATTTTAGTTTATAAACTTTATACGATAACCTTGAACACAATAAAATATACAATCTAGGGTTCATGATGGACAACAACAGCCGATATCTCATATATATTATATATATTTTCAAAAATGTTCTCCCTTCACATCAGGGAGGGTGGAGCCCCAGCGCCCAATATGGAGCCGCCACTGGGCCCAATTTGATATTTTTTCATGGGGCCCAAAATCCCTGGTGGCCCCCCTGCGTGTCAACCACGACAGACCTACAACATCTATAGCTTTGAGATACCCAAGGTCGGATCTCATCCACCCCCGGGGCTCCGCCGCTGCATAGTTTTTTGACTACCTCAGCGACTTCTGCCCCAGAGATTGGACAGTCCATCCCCAGGCCTCCCAGCTGTAAAGTTAAAGGAGATAAACCTCTGCTAACAGATCAATGTGTTTTAGTGTTAAAAATGTTTAATTAGACAAAATTCATCCTGATAACTTTATCAACCATCAGAGGTTAAAATGAGCTCAGATATCTGACCTGGTGGTTCTGGTTTATGACTCAGGTCTGGGTTTTCTGAGGGAAGTTCTGACAGGTTTAGTATTTCTTGTTAGGTAAGTAACAGCTGATCCAAACAGTGGATCAGGGAGAGTCAGGTTCAGCTGCTGCCTCTGTTTAAACTAGGGATGTCCCGATCAGGTTTTTTGGCCCCCCGAGTCCGAGTCATTAGATTTTGAAGATCTGCCGATCCCGAGTCCCGATCCGATCTTTTTAATATGTTGTTGTGATCAACTTTATAATGCCTCCAGACCACAGACATACTCACACTTTCTGCTTCAAGCTGCTTCTGAGTTCTACTTTGTCGATGTTTAACTATAATAAAAACAAACAAGCCACAAAATGATGTCATGCTGCAGACATAAATCCATCCATCTGTATATTCTATCATATCCATATATGTTTAAATACTTAAACATATATTCTCTGTGCACAAAATTAGTTTGTGGTTAAAGTAACTTTTTGAGGAAAATCTTTTTTTCCTACAGCTGTTCAGGTGCAGAAAAAATGTCAACATTATTTTAACACTCTGGTCCATTTTTTGCCCAGAAAGAACAAACTTGTTTACTGACAATGACCCGGATCATTTCTTAAGTCATCAGCTCCTCCTTCACTCCTCCTCCTGCTTTATCCTCTGACTGCAGCAGCTCTGAACAACTTCTTAATTAGACTATTTGGAGAAATCCGTCAGTGTTTGCGTTTTGGAGCGACATTTAATCAGGAAACTCCTCCTCAGAAAGCGCTTTTTAAAAATCTTAACATCGCTCAATTTATTTCCAGACGGGGGGCGGGTGTTGTGCTGCGCACGGAGCAGAATCTCCTCCTGAGGCAGGAGGGAGACGCGACGTAGGGGGAACGAGTTAGCGCGGATATGACTCGCTCCACGCCGGCCTCGCCGCCTCCTCCAGACCGAGCACTCCCGTCGGTGCTTACTTTCCGTTCAGGGGGAGGACGAATCCTGGCGGCGGGTGTGGAGTGAACGGCGAACCCAGTCGCTGCTCCATAAGCTGCGTGTCTCCCGGTCCCGGCCCCTCCCTCCTCCTGGACCGGCGGAAACTGATTAAAACTCTGATTATGGTTAAAATAAGTGCACAAATATAGACTAGATATAAATCCCATGTGCTTTAGATTGTTTAACATATATTTAAAAACCCAAACTTCCTTCTGAAGGCGTAGCGGCTTTTATTTTGGCGGGGCGGGGCGCATGTAGAGGAAACCCGAGTCAAGATCGGGAGGTGACGTCCGATACCGATCGAGTCCAAAATCAC
Organism: Callopanchax toddi; assembly: GCA_006937965.1. Lineage (NCBI taxonomy): Eukaryota > Metazoa > Chordata > Actinopteri > Cyprinodontiformes > Nothobranchiidae > Callopanchax > Callopanchax toddi. Next base: position 191,582 of record SSNR01000458.1, read on the forward strand.
GTGATCGGGGCCGATTTCCGATCACGTGATCGGATCGGGACATCCCTAGTTTAAACTCTAGACTTGAAGTATACGATTCTTCAGCCTCATGCTCATTCACACCGGTATTATGAACCTAGGGCATGCAATATGACAAAATATTTCGTCTGGACGATAGAAAATGTCTACCATCAGATAAAAAGCTCTATCGTTAAAGCCACGATAGAAGTTTTACAGCATAATGCACTTTACAGGATGTTCATGAACACACCACGCAGCAATGCATTAACAAGCATGGAGGCAGACGGTAGTGGACAGGTAGTGGACCAGAGTCAACAGGATAACCAGCTAACTCAAACTGAGGAGCTTATTCCTAAAAGAGGGACAACTTCTGTCTCATCGATGTGGTTTAAATATAAAGACTGACATGGACCACACAACAACTGTTTGTAAAGTTTGCCGACTCCCGGTCCCAACAACGGACTCTGACGCCACTAATATATTTTATCACCTGCACAAAAACCACGTTGAAGAATACAGAGACAGTCAAAGAGCAAAAGCTGCATCGAGTGTTGGCGTAAGAGCTCATAATAAACTCCAGACGCTGCAACAGGCTTTTACCCGCAGCACGTCATGTAGCGCCTAGCTGCCAGCTGAGCGGAATGGAAGGAAGGAGATTACTGCTGCTGTTACCAAGCATACAAAGATATGGCTCTAATCTACACGGTAGAGAAACGTGAGTTTTGTGAGTTAGACTCGAACCCAGATATGACACGCCCAGCTGAAAAAACACATTACTAAAGTCATGTTACCTGATTTATATGAAGCATGTCGGGCCACAGTGGAGGAGAAGATTCATCAGGAGGTGTTCTATCATATGTTTATCATTATCGGGATATGAAATTTTGGCCATACCGCCCAGCCCTATCCTAACCTTTTGGAAAAATTTAAATGAGCCATTTTATTTTTTTTAAATAATGATTTATTGTCTTTTAGAAACAAGACAAACAACAACAATCCAGCACAAACAGATCCAGTTCAAAAGCCAACAATCCGGTACATGAGTTACAGATGTACATCTTCTGGTCAAAACACATAGTCCACATTGCAAGTCAAAGAGAATGAGAAAAGAATTTAAAAACCAAATTTGATCCCCCCTTATTTTTTATTTTTTACTCCGTGTCCTGTCCGGCTGTGGAGCAAACAGCCCCTGTGTGTGGATCCCCCCTTATTAACTAACTCGGCAAGCTCTCTAGGCAAGTAATCAATTAAAGGCTGCCAAATACCATAGAAGATATCACAGTTACCCTTTATAATAACACTGAGACGCTACAATGGTAACACCTTGAGTATCTCCCTGTACCACTGTGTAACAGAAGGGGGTTATACCCGAATCCATTGAAACAAAATACATCATCGTCCTAAATGTAAGAGTTTACATAACAAAGTCATTCGTCTAGAGGACAAAAATAGTCCTTCTACAGGAAGACCAAGGCCAAACGGTACAGGATTCAGCAGGATTATTTTATGAAAGATCGAGCAAAGTTCCACAGTGATGTTTTTCCAAAATCTAGCAATTAAAGGACATTGCCAAATGCAGTGGTAATAAGTACCTACATCCTTATTGCACTTGACACATAAAGGAGAAATCTGCGGATATATTTTGTTTAAGAACTCAGGGGTACGTTGCAATCTGTGTAAAATTCTGTATTGGCTTTCCTGAAGTCTGTTACATGTAAACAATTTCTTAACCGATTGAAAAGCTTTGGACCATGCGTCTGCGTTAAGCTCAATATTCAGGTCTGTTTCCCACCGAACCCTGACACTGTCAATTGTAACAGAAGGCAAAGAGAGCAGCTCACCACAAAAAATAGAGAGGAATTTCTTATTAGTAGACACATCTTCATTAAATTTGAGAAGAAAACTTTCAACAGGATTCAAGACTGGCTGATCTCTTGGAAATTTAAGAAAGTTTACAAAATGTCTCACTTGCAGAAATCCAAAAAAGTGTTTATGTGGTAGACTGTACTTAGTTTGCATTTGTTCGAAAGACATAACATACCACATTCGAAAAGATCACCCACAAACCTTATATTTTTGGAGTACCAATCATCAAATATGCTATTGCCGATGTCTGGAGAAAAAGCTCTATTACCAACAAGTGGCTGCAGAGCGCTAGAAAAACCCTTTCTTCCAGCATGGGCAGTGATATTATGCCAAACCTTAATTGTACACTTCAAAATAGAATTGTTTCTGACCCCCAGTGGAAGGTCAGTTAAATCAGCGGATAAAAGGCTAACAATAGAGAGAGGGTCACAGCACCAAGAATCTACAGAAAAGTTGTCGTGATGTAAAAAGGAATGCAACCAGTCCAAAATTATTTGTGCATGACAAGCCCAATGATAGTAAAGAAGATTAGGAAGCGCCTGTCCCCCTTTATTCACAGGTAATTGTAAAACCCTAATATTCAGCCTAGATTTCTTACCATGCCATATAAATTTAGAAAAGTATCCCTCAATCTCTAAAAATGTCTTCCTGTTAATTCTAAGAGGCAACATTTGCATAGGATAAAGTATCCTAGGGAGGACATTCATTTTAATCAAAAGTATCCTTCCCATCCAGGATAACAGGAGGTCAAACCATCTGTTAAGATAATTTTTGATTGAGGCCACGGCTGGTTTAAAGTTCAACTTGTATAGCATCGATGTGTCAGCAGATACCCTGATACCTAGATATGTAAAACCTGCGATCGACCATCTAAACAGAAAGTTAATAGGGGTGTCCCAGCCCTCCCGGTTGCCAAGTGGCAAGGCCTCTGATTTATCTTTATTTACTTTATATCCTGAAAAGAGGCCAAATTGATCAATAATAGATATCAAGGTAGGGATTGATGTCTCTGGTCTAGTAATAAACAACAGTATATTGTCCGCATAAAGCAAAATTCTGTATTCAATGTTACACAAGGTTACACCAGCGATTCCAGGGTGGGTCCTTATACAGTAGCTTATGCTAGTGGCTCAGATGCAAGCGCAAACAGCAGAGGTGAGAGAGCGCACCCCTGCCTAGTCCCTCTGCCGAGACAAAAAATATCAGAGGCCAACCCATTTACCAAGATTTGTGCAGTGGGAGCTCCATATCAGTGGTTCCCTACCTTTTTTCCAAGGGACCCCTATTTTACCTGTCAATTTTTGGGGTGACCCCACCACCACCACCACCCCAAACACACACACACGCACGCACACACACACACACACACACACCTCCCACTTCCAGTAAGAAATTATAAAATAGTTCAAGCACTTTTTAATATGCTTTGATTTTTTTTTTAAATACAGTGAGTGCAGAATTATTAGGTAAATGAGTATTTCAGAAGACCCTTTATGAAAAGTACATCAAAGAGTCTGAGTACCCGGCCCGGAGGGTTACCGGGGTCCCACCCTGGAGCCAGGCCTGGGGTTGGGGCCCGTGGACGAGCGCCTGGTGGCCGGGCTTTCGCCCATGGGGCCCGGCCGGGCCCAGCCCAAACTGGAGACATGGGCTCATCCAACTGTGGGCCCACCACCTTCAGGAGAGTGAAGGGTCCGGTGCAATGTGGATCGGGTGGCAGACCGAGGCGGGAGCTTTGGCGATCCGATCCCCGGACGGGAAAACTGGCTATCAGGACATGGAACGTCACCTCTCTGGCGGGGAAGGAGTTGGAGCTTGTGGAAGAGGCTGAGCGATACCGGCTAGATATAGTCGGGCTCACCTCGACAAATAGCATTGGCTCTGGAACCCAAGTCCTTGAGAGGGGTTGGACACTTTTCTTTGCTGGAGTTGCTCCAGGTGAGAGGCGGAGGGCTGGGGTGGGCTTTCTGTTAGCCCCAAGACTCTCTGCCTGTATGTTGGGGTTTACCCCGGGGGACAAAAGGGCAGCTTCCCTGCGCCTTCGGGTTGGGGAACGGGTCCTGTCTGCTGTTTGTGCTTATGCACCAAATAGCAGTTCAGAGTACCCACCCTTTTTGGAGTCTCTGGGACGAGTGCTGCTCCGACAGGGGACTCCATTGTCCTGCTGGTGGACTTCAACGCTCACGTGGGCAATGACAGTGTGACCTGGAGGGGCGTGACTGGGAGGAACGGCCCGCCCAATCTGAATTCGAGCGGCGTTCTGTTATTGGACTTCTGTGCAAGTCGCAGTTTGGCCATAACGAACACCATGTTCGAACATAAGGATGCCCATCGGTACACCTGGTACCAGGGCAGCCTAGGTTACAGGTCGATGATTGACTTTATAGTTGTATCATCTGACCTGAGACCGTATGTTTTGGACACTCGGGTGAAGACAGGAGCGGAGCTGTCAACTGATCACCACCTGGTGGTGACCTGGATCAGATGGCAGGGGAAGATGCCGCGCAGACCTGGTAGACCCAAGCGCATAGTGAGGGTCTGCTGGGAACGCTTGGCAGAAGAGCCTGTCAAGATGGTCTTCAACTCCCACCTCCGGCAGAGCTTCGATCGCGTCCCGAGAGCAGTGGGGGACATTGAGTCCGAATGGGCCTTGTTCCGCTCTGCGATTGTTGAGGCGGCTGTTGCTAGCTGTGGTCGCAAGGTAGCCGGTGCCAGTCGTGGCGGTAACCCCCGTACCCGCTAGTGGACACCAGAGGTTAGGGGAGTCGTCAGGCTGTAGAAGGAGGCCTACAGGGCGTGGCTGGTCTGTGGGTCTCCAGAGGCAGCAGACAGGTACCGGAGGGCCAAGCAGGGTGCAGCAGTGGCAGTTGCCGAGGCAAAATCTCGGGTGTGGGAGGAGTTTGGCGAGGCCATGGAAAAAGACTATCGATCGGCTCCAAAGAGGTTCTGGCAAACCATCCGGCGCCTCAGGGGAGGAAGGCAGCAACTTGCTCACACTGTTTACAGTGAGGACGGGGAGCTGCTGACGTCAACTGGGGTTATAGTCGGACGGTGGAAGGAATACTTTGAGGAGCTCCTCAATCCCACAAACACGCATTCCGAGGAGGAACCAGAGCTGGGAGACCTGGGGACGGACTGTCCAATCTCTGGGGCAGAAGTCGATGAGGTAGTCAAACAACAACGCAGCGGCGGAGCACCAGGGGTGGATGAGATCCGACCTGGGTACCTCAAGGCGATGGATGTTGTAGGTCTGTCGTGGCTGACACGTCTCTGCAACATTGCGTGGTCATCGGGGGCAGTTCCTGTGGAGTGGCAGACCGGGGTGGTGGTTCCCATTTTTAAGAAGGGGGACCAGAGGGTGTGTTCCAACTATAGGGGGATCACACTCCTCAGCCTCCCTGGAAAGGTCTACTCCAGGGTACTGGAGAGTAGGTTCCGGTTGATGGTTGAATCTCGGATTGAAGAGGAGCAATGTGGTTTTCGTCCTGGTCGTGGAACTGTGGACCAGCTCTTTACCCTCGCTAGGGTGATGGAGGGGTCATGGGAGTTTGCCCAACCAATCCACATGTGTTTTGTGGATTTGGAGAAGGCTTATGACCGTGTCCCCAGGGACACCCTGTGGGGGACACTCCAGGAGTATGGGGTGGATGGTCTTTTGTTAAGGGCCATTCAGTCCCTGTACCAGAGGAGTGTGAGTCTGGTCCGCATAGCCGGAAGTAAGTCGGACCTGTTCCCAGTGAGGGTTGGACTCCGCCAGGGCTGCCCTTTGTCACCGGTCCTGTTCATAACCTTTATGGACAGGATTTCTAGGCGCAGCCGTGGTGTGGAGGGGGTTGAGTTTGGTGACAGGAGAATCACGTCTCTGCTTTTTGCGGATGATGTGGTCCTCCTAGCTTCATCGAGCTCTGACCTTCAGCTCTTGCTGGGGAGGTTTGCAGCCGAATGTGAAGTGGCTGGGATGAGGATCAGCACCTCCAAATCTGAGGCCATGGTTCTTGACCGGAAAAAGGTGGATTGCCAACTCCGGGTCGGGAGAGAGGTCCTGCCTCAAGTGGAGGAGTTCAAGTATCTCGGGGTCTTGTTCACGAGTGAGGGAAGGAGGGAGCGGGAGATCGACAGGCGGATTGGGGCAGCGTCTGCAGTGATGCGGACGCTGAACCGGTCTGTTGTGGTGAAGAGGGAGCTGAGCCAGAAAGCAAGGCTCTCGATTTACCGGTCGGTCTACATCCCAATCCTCACCTATGGTCATGAGCTTTGGGTAATGACCGAAAGAACGAGATCGCGGATACAAGCGGCCGAAATGAGTTTCCTCCGCAGGGTGGCCGGGCTCAGCCTTAGGGATAGGGTAAGAAGCTCGGACATCCGAGAGAGACTCGGAGTAGAGTCGCTGCTCCTCCATATCGAAAGGAGCCAGTTGAGGTGGTTCGGGCATCTGTTAAGGATGCCTCCTGGACGCCTCCCTCGGGAGGTGTTTTGGGCATGTCCTGCCGGCAGGAGGCCCCCGGGTCGACCCAGGACAAGCTGGAGGAAATACATCTTCAGTTTGGCCTGGGAACGCCTGGGCATCCCAGCTGAGGAGCTTGTGGACTTGACCGGGGAGAAGGTGGCCTGGGCTGTCCGACTTGGAATGCTGCCCCCGCGACCCGGACCCGGATAAGCGGAAGAAGGCGAGGCGAGAAATATTTTGACCACATCATCCTCTTTATGCATGTTGTCTTACTCCAAGCTGTATAGGCTCGAAAGCCTACTACCAATTAAGCATATCAGGTGACGTGCATCTCTGTAATGAGAAGGGGTGTGGTCTAATGACATCAACACCCTATATCAGGTGTGCATAATTATTAGGCAACTTCCTTTCCTTTGGCAAAATGGGTCAAAAGAAGGACTTGACAGGCTCAGAAAAGTAAAAAATAGTGAGATATCTTGCAGAGGGATGCAGTACACTTAAAATTGCAAAGCTTCTGAAGCGTGATCATCGAACATTCAAGAGTTTCATTCAAAATAGTCAACAACGTGTGGAAAAAACAAGGCGCAAAATAATAATAATAATAATAATAATGCATCAGTTTTATATAGCGCTTTTCAGGTCACTCAAAGACGCTTTACAGAGTTGCATTATTCATTCACACAGTCATTCTCACTGGTGGTGGTAAACTACGACAGACGTCTGTAGTCACAGCTGCCCTGGGGCAGTCTGACAGAAGCGAGGCTGCCATTCTGCGCCATCGGTCCTTCTGACCACCACCAACATTCACACACAGTCACACTCACATTCACGCAGGCAAGTTGGGTGAAGTGTCTTGCCCAAGGACACAACGACAATCTAACCCAGCCAGAGCTGGGGATTGAACCGGTGACCCTCCGGTTACCAGACCGGCCACTCTCCCAACTGAGCTAATGCCGCCCAAAATAAGTGCCCATGAACTGAGAAGACTCAAGCGTGCAGCTGCCAAGATGCCACTTGCCACCAGTTTGGCCATATTTCAGAGCTGCAACATCACTGGAGTGCCCAAAAGCACAAGATGTGCAATACTCAGAGACATGGCCAAGGTAAGAAAGGCTGAAAGATGACTACCACTGAACAAGACACACAAGCTGAAACATCAGGACTGGGCCAAGAAATATCTCAAGACTGATTTTTCTAAGGTTTTATGGACTGATGAAATGAGAGTGAGTCTTGATGGGCCAGATGGATGGGCCCGTGGCTGGATTGGTAAAGGGCAGAGAGCTCCAGTCCGACTCAGACGCCAGCAAGGTGGAGGTGGAGTACTCGTTTGGGCTGGTATCATCAAAGATGAGCTTGTGGGGCCTTTTCGGGTTGAGGATGGAGTCAAGCTCAACTCCCAGTCCTACTGCCAGTTTCTGGAAGACACCTTCTTCAAGCAGTGGTACAGGAAGAAGTCTGCAT
>SSNR01000458.1:202150-216432 GCA_006937965.1 Callopanchax toddi
TAAAAGAAGGAAAACTAATGACATGGCCTCCTTGTTCACCTGATCTGAACCCCATTGAGAACCTGTGGTCCATCATCAAATGTGAGATTTACAAAGAGGGAAAACAGTACACCTCTCTGAACAGTGTCTGGGAGGCCGTGGTTGCTGCTGCACGCAATGTTGATGGTGAACAGATCAAAACACTGACAGAATCCATGGATGGCAGGCTTTTGAGTGTCCTTACAAAGAAAGGTGGCTATATTGGTCACTGATTTGTTTTTGTTTTGCTTTTGAATGTCAGAAATGTATATTTCTGAATGTGGAGGTGTTACATTGGTTTCACTGGTAAAAATAAATAATTGAAATGGGTATATATTTGTTTTTGTTAAGTTGCCTAATAATTATGCACACCTGATATAGGGTGTTGTCATTAGACCACACCCCTTCTCATTACAGAGATGCACATCACCTGATATGCTTAATTGGTAGTAGGCTTTCGAGCCTATACAGCTTGGAGTAAAACAACATGCATAAAGAGGATGATGTGGTCAAAATACTAATTTGCCTAATAATTCTGCACTCCCTGTAATTACAAATAAAACTAATAACAGAGCATTTTTCTAAACAGATTATTTCCTGTAAACACAGATCAGTCTTAATCTCAATAAACTTTTGACACATGAAAAAAAAAGTGAGCCAAATTTCGGCTACTTCAACATGTGTTTGACTTTTCTCAACAGATTATTTCCTGTAACACTATTATTTCAAATATTATTTTAATTTAAATACAGGCTGTTTACCAGTTACTTCACCTGCTAAGATGTGATACAAGAAATCAGATGTAGCATCCATTCTGACTGACAGGTTGAATCATCAGTCTTCAACATCAAATGATTTCTCTCCTTTAGTTCTGCTCATCACACTAGGACCTTTTCATCATCCTATTAAACCCCAAAATGTCTAAAGCTGGACTTTTTCTGACAGACTATTAGTGTCATTTGCAAAACCTAATGTTTTTCAGAATGCTCAACAAATGTTCTTGTAGCGACTTCCACAGTCGCTGTAGAGGTGGGATGGGTCCAGTTCTAGTTGTATGACGCGCTGTCAGCTTCTAATTAACGCACGGACATGAAAAGCCTTTTCTTGGTTTATTAAGTCTTTTACTGTTACAGGAACTCCTTGATTTAGGTCCAATCCGTAACATAACGTGACCATATAAACGAGATCAACTTTACTACAGTGTGATTTATGGTAAACTTTAGCGTGGCTTTAGCGGTCAACAAAACTACAGCTACCCATCCCTCCTCTCTAACTGTCAAAATCCAACACACCAGGTGACAGAATGACAGCTCCTCTTAATTGCGACCGCCCGCACCATGTGACCCCTGTTGCACATCACCATTACATTCAAAACATTAAACCCAGTGATAAATACTCAATATGTATTTAGTTATGGCTCCTACACACCAGCCCCTAATTATTAGAATCCCTCCTAATAATTACCCACATGAAATCGAGTAGGAGACATAAAGCATGCAAGCAAAGAAAGGTCAAACAATCATCACCCCAAAATTCATCAATATTACCCACTGAGATCTTTCCGGTAACCTTAAAGTCCACCTTTAAAGAAAGCAAAACACGATTTAACGTCCAACACAGTTAACAAAGACTGACATCCGGAGCTGAAGAGTCTTCAAGCATGATCAGCCTCCAGCAGCAGACACAGTTTAGTAATAGGCCGATCCAGGCAATTAGTCTCAGTCATGATCCAAACTTGTCGAACAAATCCTCTTCGATCTGGAAAAGTCTCCATCATTCCCATCGGCCATGAGTTTCGAGGTGCCGAACTGTCCATAATAAGGACAAGATCTCCCACGACGAGGTTCCTCTTCACTCCGATCCATCTATGATGTTTCTGTTGCTGCAGTAGGTATTCCTGTACCCATCTTTTCCAAAAAAAGTCAGATATGTATTGGACTTGTTTCCATCTTCTCCTTGCATATTGATCGGTGGGTTGGAACACACCAGGAAGCATGGCTGGTAAGGTCTTTAACAGAAGAAGGTGGTTAGGAGTTAAAGCTTCCAAATCATTCGGATCCATGGAGGCTTTGGTAAGTGGGCGGCTGTTAATGATGGCTTCAACCTCACAAAGTACTGTATGAAGACCTTCTTCATCCAAGTTTTGTACTTTCATGATGGAATTGAGCACTTTGCTAATCAACCTTATCAACCGCTCCCAAGAACCTCCATGATGTGAGCCTGCAGGTGGGTTAAAGCTCCATTTAACTCCCTTCTGCAGAGCAGCATCATAAATCTTTGACTGGTTCCACTGCTCAATGGCGATTCTGAGTTCACGTTCTGCTCCCACAAAGTTGGTTCCATTGTCAGAATGCAGCTCTCGAACCTGGCCTCTTCTTGCAATAAATCGTCTCAATGCATTAATGAAAGAATCAGTGTCCAGTGATGAAAGCCACCTCAATGTGAACAGCACGGCTGGCAAGGCAGGTAAATATTACACCATACCTCTTCACCATGCTTCTCCTACATTTCACATTAAAGGGTCCAAAGTAGTCTACCCATACTCGTGTGAATGGAGGTTCATCTGGAACTATTCTTTCATTGGGCAAATCCGCCATCTGCTGATTTCCTGGTAGAGCGTTAAGTCGTCGGCACTCAACACATTTGTGCAGCACTTTCCTGATGGCTGTACTGACTCCAATCATCCAGTACTTTTCACTCAGCTTTGATAACATGTGGTTACGACCAGCATGTCCCATTTCCTGATGTACATGTCTGAGCAAAAGTTCTGAGATATGTTGATCCTTGCCTAGTATTACAGGATGTTTCACCTCAGCTGGCATTGATGATCTACTGAGTCTCCCACCAACTCTTAGAATTCCATCCTGCAACTTTGGGCAAAGTCTGTAGAGAGGACTGGATTTTGTGATGGGCTGTCCCTTTTCCAGGCTTGTCAGTTCAACAGAAAATCTTTTCCTCTGACAGCATTTAATGATGACAGCTTCAGCTCTGTCCAGTTCTTCCACTGAAAGATTCTCAGAATGTGATAGACTTGAACATAATCCTCTCCTCTTCTTTACTAAGGACAGGAGCAAGTCCTTAATCCTCAACAGCCATGCCACAGACCTTTTAAGACGTGTCCAGGTGGAAAAGTGTCATAATTTTGACCAGATCCTGGAGCCAACACAACTGAGGACACGATTAAGGTAAGAGAAAAAGTTTTTATTAAAAGATTGTGCTGGATCTTGATGGGTTCCGATGCCGGTCAGGATCTTAAAGAGAGGAGAGGCTGGTGAACGAGAGCAGGGTAGATGATCTTGCGATGATAATAACAGCATGAGAGGCTTACTGTGTCCGTGAGGTAATGGAGCCTGGAAGAGTACTGGAGCAGGGTTGAGGACTGCCTGGAGGGAGGCTGGTGAGGAATTGGTTGTTGATCCAGGTAGACTGAGGACTGGGTGGATGGATCCGGAGGAGCGAGGAGTGAGGACGGCGTCGTGGAGAAGAACTGGGAAAGTAGATAGCAGAGGATGAGCACGTGGAGTAACAACAGAGAGAGAAAAAGGTAAACCTGTGTACCACAGAAGTTGTGGAACGGGCTGACGACGTCCCGTTGTAGCTCCGCTCCTCTTAAGCTCCTCCGGTGATGAGATGATGAGGTGCAGCTGGAGATGATTAGTGGTGAGAGCAGCAGAAGGTGATGAACGGTGGAGGAGGGGAGTGAGAACCTGACAAAAAGTACTCAAACAAGCAAGTAACAGGATCTTCTCCAGTCTGCACAACACTCACTGTGGCAACTGTCTTTATCTCAGGATCATCAGATGAAGGCAGATTGACATCGTCAGGAAGAACAGGCCAATCACTCACCAGACAGCCATACTGTGTCCTTCATGAAAACATCCACTTTGGCTCCTCTTGAGGCCATGTCTGCTGGGTTGTTGGCAGTTTCCACATATCTCCACTGAGAAGAGGATGAAACTTTTAGGATTTGTGAAACCCGGTTTGTCACAAGAACCTTGAAGCTTCACTTCTGATATATTTAAGAACAGAAGTACTATCTGTCCGAAAAACAGAATTCAGAAGTTCCATCTGCAACTCTTTCCTCCAGAGCACATCGATTCGGCTGGCTATGGTAGCAGCGATGAGCTCCATTCTGGGAATGGTGAGAGGCTTGAGGAGCAACACGAGCCTTGCCCATTACAAATGCACAGTGCAGTTTTGAACAAATGTTTTCAGTCAACAGATATGTCACTGTTCCATAGCCATCTTCACTGGCATCACAGAAATGATGTAATTGAGCTCTCATGATTTCTCCAAATCCATCAGGTTTCAGACATCTACTGACCTCAAACTTGTCCAACAGGTGGAGCTGTTGCAGCCATTTTAACCATCTTTTGGAGAATGGTTCTGGCAGGATATCATCCCAACCAATGTCTTCCTTACATAGGTCTCTTAGGATCTTCTTTGCAGTTAAGACCACAGGACTTAGCATTCCAAGGGGATCATAGATGGAACTGACAATTGAGAGTATTCCCCTTCGGGTGAGTGGTCTGTCCTTGATTAATATCTTGAACTTGAAAGGGTCTGATTTTATGCTCCACTCTACACCCAGCACTTGTTCAATAACTGGGGAATCCAGCTCCATGTTCAACTCTTCCATGACCATCGCTCTGTGACTTTCCAGGATGGTCTCCAGCACCTCAGGTCCGTTGCTTATCCATTTTTTAAGAGAGAATCCTGCCTTTGAGCAAAGAGAAACCAGCTCATGATGCATCAACACTGCTTCCTCTTCAGTTGCAACAGACACCAGACAATCGTCTACATAGAAACAGTGCAACAAATTCTTCACAGTTTCTTCCCTGTAGAGGTGTCCAAAATCCTCTGCACACTTTCTGAGTGCAAAATTGGCACAACTAGGAGAAGAAGTTGCCCCAAAGAGATGTACTTTCATCCTTTCCATTCAGATGGTGGCTGTTCCACATCACCTTCAGGCCACCAGAGAAATCTCAGTAGATCCTTATCCTCAGCTGGGATCATAACTTGATGGAACATGGTCTCAATATCTCCCATGATTACAACAGGCTCCTTCCTGAATCTTGTGATCACTCCTATTAGAGAGCTTGTAAGATCAGGTCCTTGTAAAAGTTGAGCATTCAAGGAAGTACTTTGATAACTCGCTCCACAATCAAACACAACTCTGAGTTTCCTTTTGGTAGGATGGTAAACACCATGGTGTGATATATACCTTGCCATATATATATGCCATATAAATATATATATATAAACCTTGCCATCGTTCCAATCCATCTCCTCTTCAGGCACCTTTTCATCATATACTTTAGCCAGAAGTTCATTCATGAAGATTTTGTATTCAGTATGAAACATTGCATTCTTCTCAAATCTCTTTCTTAGTAAGTGCTGACGTTGTTGAACAACTTTCTTGTTATTTGGCATACTGATTCTGTCGTTACGAAAGGGTAATGCTATTTGGAAGTGACCATTTACGTGTTTGACAGAGTTATTAACAGATTCCAGAAATCTCAGATCCTCTCTTGACATTCCAGTCTGCTCATCGTTTTTGTTCTCTGGAAAGTCATTTTTGAACTGTTGCTGCCAAAGCTCATCCAGGGTCACAACTGAGACTCTATTGACTGTAACATGTGGCTGTTCCATTTCTCCACAGTCTCCTGAAAGTGGTCCATTTATTGTCCAGCCCAATCTGGTCCTTACAGCGTATGGTCCTCCTCCAACACTGCACACAACTTCTAGAGGTTCAAGGGCCTTAGGAATGTTAGTTCCAATCAGGAGTTCTACTCCAGCATTTATTTGAGGTAGGTTTATATGGTTTAAATTTGACCATCCTTTTATATCTTCTTGTGTTGCGATATTTCCTACATGGACGGGCATCGAAACCTGGGTATACACCTTTGGCAGCTCCAGAAAATCATCTCCTTGAAGAGCTGCAACTTCCAGTCCTGTTACAGTGTTGCTGCTTACAACTCTTTCCTGGCCCATTGTTCTGAGGAGAATATTTCCTTTCCTTCCAATGAGGTGTAGTCTGTGCATCAGGCTTTCAGTACAGAAAACCGCTGTGCTCCCTTGGTCCAAAAAGGCATATGTGGTGATAATTTTGCTTCCTTTCTTTGACTTTATTTGGACGGGAACTATGGGAAATTTACAGTCCTGATCTCCAGCCCCTGTAAGACCACTTGACACTAGCGTGTTCACATGTGGCTGCGTGTTCCCATCTTTCAGCTCATGATGGTTAGTGTCTTTGTGGAGGATTGTGGGGTGTTTTCGGCTACATTTGGAACAGGAAATCCTCTTGTGGCAATTTTTACTAATGTGTCCCACACACAAGCAGCCAAAACAAATGCCGTTTTCCTTTAGGAAGGTTATCTTCTTCTCATGAGCCATTTTTACCATCTGTGCACATGTGTCCAACACGTGTCTTCCTCCGCAGCAAATGCACATTTTCCTTCCTACTAGAAAACTTTTGGTTTCAGTTTTCACAGGCTTAGAGATGCTCTCCACAAGTTGCAGAGTGGTGGCAAAACTTGCTCCTTTATTTCCTGGTCGATATTGGGTTTTGGGATTGCTCATTCCTTTAGTTTGTACTGAATCTGGAGAATCTTGAATATTACCAAATACAGGATCAGTTAATATTCTTATTTGCGTATCCAGCAATACATTCAAAACATTAAATCCAGAGATAAATACTCAATATGTATTTAGTTATGGCTCCTACAGTTCTTAATCTCTATTAATTTAACCTGGTTAATTAAAATAATTTAAAACAAGGATTTCAATATTGATATAATTTATTTTTGTATGTAGTTGACCATATTCTAACTGCAATATCATTTGTTACAACTTAAAACTTTAGTTTAAAAAGTTGTTAGTTCTTTTTAGGTCTATCTATCTCTGTCAGCTTCTTTCCTCGGTGACGCGCACACTCACACGCGCGCGGGCCGGCGAGGGGGAAGGAAGGGGGGTCAGGTCTGCACACACACAGAGAGGAGAGGCTGTCTGTGACTCAACTTTGCTGCGTTTTTGCAGCTTTTAGGAGGACAGACGCCCGAGGAGCCATGACAGATTGTTTATTTATTTATTAGAAACGTCCTGATCATTGGTATGATCACAGAGCGGGTCAGGTTTAGCGGCGAGGAGACCAGGAGATCTCCTGGTTGCCAGTCCGTTTCTGGCAATGCTGTTGAAAGTTTACTGGATGTAGGACTGTCCAGGCATCTCGCTGACAACTTTAGTTTATCCAACAGGGAGGAGGGCTCTCTGCAGCATCTGCATGCGTCGCTAGACCTGTGTGTTCATATGTAAGATTCGCACATGCGCAGTACGATCGGGTTTCCAGTAGAGATCACTAGTGATCTTTAATTTTTTATTGACTCAATAATTATTACAAAATTGTCAAGACTTCCTTACGTTACACAAACATGAAATAAATGCCTCGCCTCGCCTTCTTCCGCTGGTCCGGGTCGCGGGGGCAGCATTCCAAGTCGGGCAGCCCAGGCCATCTTCTCCCCGGCCAAGTCCACCAGCTCCTCAGCTGGAACGCCCAGGCGTTCCCAGGCCAAACTGAAGATGTATTTCCTCCAGCTTGTCCTGTGTCGACCTGGGGGCCTCCTGCCGGCAGGACATGCCCAGAACACCTCCCGAGGGAGGCGTCCAGGAGGCATCCTTACCAGATGTCCGAACCACCTCAACTGGCTCCTTTCGATATGGAGGAGCAGCGGCTCTACTCCGAGTCTCTCCCGGATGTCCGAGCTTCTTACCCTATCCCTAAGGCTGAGCCTAGCCACCCTGCGGAGGAAACTCATTTCAGCCGCTTGTATCCGCGATCTCGTTCTTTCGGTCATTACCCAAAGCTCATGACCATAGGTGAGGATTGGGATGTAGACCGACCGGTAAATCGAGAGCCTTGCTTTCTGGCTCAGCTCCCTCTTCACCACAACAGACCGGTTCAGCGTCCGCATCACTGCAGACGCTGCCCCAATCCGCCTGTCGATCTCCCGCTCCCTCCTTCCCTCACTCGTGAACAAGACCCCGAGATACTTGAACTCCTCCACTTGAGGCAGGACCTCTCTCCCGACCTGGAGTTGGCAAGCCACCCTTTTCCGACCGAGAACCATGGCCTCAGACTTGGAGGTGCTGATCCTCATCCCAGAGACGTGTCAACCACGACAGTCTTACAACATCTATCGCCTTGAGGTACCCAGGTCGGATCTCATCCACCCCTGGTGCTCCGCCGCTGCATAGTTGTTTGACTACCTCAGCGACTTCTGCCCCAGAGATTGGACAGTCCGTCCCCAGGTCTCCCAGCTCTGGTTCCTCCTCGGAATGCGGTGGGATTGAGGAGCTCCTGAAAGTATTCCTTCCACCGTCCGACTATAGCCCCAGTTGACGTCAGCAGCTCCCCGTCCCCACTGTAAACAGTGTGAGCAAGTTGCTGCCTTCCTCCCCTGAGGCGCCGGATGGTTTGCCAGAACCTCTTTGGAGCCGATCGATAGTCTTTTTCCATGGCCTCGCCAAACTCCTCCCACGCTCGAGATTTTGCCTCGGCAACTGCCACCGCTGCACTCCGCTTGGCCCTCCGGTACCTATCTGCTGCCTCTGGAGACCCACAGACCAGCCACGCCCTGTAGGCCTCCTTCTTCAGCCTGACGGCTCCCCTAACCTCTGGTGTCCACCAGCGGGTACGGGGGTTACCGCCACGACTGGCACCGGCTACCTTGCAACCACAGCTAGCAACAGCCGCCTCAACAATCGCAGAGCGGAACAAGGCCCATTCGGACTCAATGTCCTCCACTGCTCTCGGGACGCGGTCGAAGCTCTGCCGGAGGTGGGAGTTGAAGACCATCTTGACAGGCTCATCTGCCAGGCGTTCCCAGCAGACCCTCACTATGCTCTTGGGTCTACCAGGTCTGCGCGGCATCTTCCCCTGCCATCTGATCCAGCTCACCACCAGGTGAGGTATTTAATATTAAGGTCCGAATAAATGAATTTTGGTAAACTTTATAAAATATAAATAAATACATTTTAAACCCCTCAAAGTGGAGAGGTCCTGGCGAACCCCTGAGAGGCTTTGGCGACCCCTAGTGGGGGTCGCGACCCCCAGGTTGGGAATCACTGCTTCTTATAATAGCTTTATCCATTTAATGAATTCAAATCCCAGACCAAACCTTTGTAAAACATCAAATAGATACTCCCTCTCCACCTGATTGAACGATTTTTCTGCGTCCAATGAAATGGCAAGAGCTTTACAATAATTATTTTGTGAAAATTGTATAATATTAATAAATCGACGCATATTGGAGTGGGAGCACCTATTTTTGATGAAGCCCGTCTGATCAGGCTTCACCAGTGTTGGCAAAACCCCCTCTGAACGAAATGAGCCATTTTAATCTAGATTAATTTCAAGATTATGGTGAGATTAATCTAGATTTAAAAAAATAATCTATGCCCACCACTAGTTTATATTCAAAATAACAGCGCAGGTGCGATGTGGCGCAGCGCTGATGTGCCCGACCGGCTCACAACTTCCACTGCTTGTCCAGCACAGCGCTGACCACTGGTTACCAGTAGTACACCACTCGACTGCTGGTGTTATGAACCGGTCCAGTCAGCGGTGTCTGATGGAAGACACAGACGTAGTTTGGGGGGGTGCAGGGGGTACATGTCCCACGCTCGTTTTTAAAGTCAGTTTTGATCCCTGTAGTTTTTACTGTGTAAAACAATGTTCCACTATATTAAATGGATACTGGCTGTTGTTTTTAGGTGTAGGTTTGATATCATGGCTCTGTTTAAACAGTTCAGCCCCTCTTCTCCACCTCCTCCCACCCCTATATTCAAGTTTTACCCCCCCCCCCCCCCCCCCCCTCCACACTCACACACACACACACACACACACACACACACACACACACACACACTCACACACACACACACACACACACACACACACACACACACACACACACACCTTTGAAATGTAAATTTCATTCTTGGTGGAAGATCAAATCAAACTTTATTCGTAGAGCACATTTCCTGCAGAGCAACACAATGTCCTTTACAGCAGATAAAACATAACCTAAAATCAGATGAGGGGTTAACAGAGCTGCTACTGGAGTCCACTGACCAAAGTAATGGTTGCACTGGGACTGAATCTGTTCAAGTCTGTTAAACATCATAAATGACTTCATAAAGACACTCTTTGTTGTTATATATCAATCTATTGGTCTGACACAATCATTTAATGAATTTAAATGACAAAAACTCAAGATGAAGGCTTTCTTTAGCTATTTCTTTAAATGCGATAAAAAATGTAATTAATTAGATTAATTACAGATCATAATTAATTAATTGCACAATTTTTTTAATCGCCTGACAGCACTAATTTTTATCATCTACCTCAACAGTTCTCCAACAGGAGGAATGTTTGGAACAGAGTTAAATTTATTAAATTAAAGGAGATAAACCCCTCCTCCTGTGTGACCTCTGGTATTGGGTCAGCCCTTTGCTTTAGTGTTTGAGGTCCAAGTCCAGAGAGTGAGACACTATCCTGTTGAGAGATTATCTGATCAGACAGATTTTACCTTCAGTTTACTTTTCTTTAAACAAAGAAATCCATAAACTGACACAAAAAGGGTTAATGAAAAGTCACTCAGCCCCATCTGCTGCTTGTGTCCAGAATACCACGTTTGCAACTTCTGAGTCTCTGGTCCGGTGCCCTGAAGTCTCACAAAGTCATGTATCTCACGAGGGTTAGGCTAACCCAATGTGGCTAGTTGTTATGCTAGTGCAAGAGTGTTTTTAGCTCATGATTCCTGATTTTTTTTTTCCATCTCTCCCTGCTTGAACACAGTTGATTTATTTAAATGAGTGATGAACCGCTCCAGTTCAAAGCAATGAAGGCTGAGGAGATATTTCAACAGTTAGATTTAGGTGTTTCTGAGCATTGTTAACGTTTTTACGACACTGATTTAAAATGGACGCTAGGGGGTGCTAAAAACAAGCCAAAACTGCATAGTGTGCCTTTAAGAACGTGAAAGTCTGAGCTGCTCATAAAGCAACACTGTTCATTTACTGACTGTCTTTGGATAGCTCATATCTGTGATGTGGACTCAGTGTTCGTCTTTACTGAGGCAAACTACTGTAATGCAAAGTCCATTGTCCATTGTTTGTGTCAAACAGACACGTTGCTGCCAAATGGTGACATTCTTCTGTCTATAGCTGAAGAAGCCTCACTGATCACAGGTCCTCCTCACAACAGGAGAACATTGAAGGGAAATAATGTGATCATGTCCTCTCAGAGAGCGATTCTGTCTAAACATCCACCGTCCTAAAAAATGAACTTAGAGTCTTTTAATCCTCTTGTTATGACTCGTGGGGAACAGGACGCATCTCTGTTTTACATTTTAGCACAAAAAGTGAAGACAGCAACAGAATCCAATAAATGATGTGTTGAAAGATAACTACAGCGCTGAAAGAAGAGGTGACATTTTCTGACTAAACCCTTCACCATCTTTCTGTTTTTGTTGTTACGCTGCCAATAAAACACGTGCGCTCACAAGCCTCCTCGCAGAGTTCCCCATTTCCTAGCATTTCAGCTATTTTAACTGCAGAGGAGGCTTCCTAGAAACAATATTGCAGCGATTACTTCACAGCTGAAAGCTATTGGAGTGAAGTGAAGAGGAGAAAGTGGAGATGGGGGGAGGTGTGCAGGTCTGGAGAGCGTGGAATGAAAATGGAGGAAAGAAGGGAATAGAGGAAAAAAGTGAAGGAGAAAGTACTGTATGAGGGCAGAGGGGGACAGAGAGGTATAATGGTTTTTGTAAAATGAAGATAAAAGATCATTACAAAAAACTCTCCCCTGGCTCTTAGCCTGAATAATAATGGCCAAAGTGGAATAAATAATAGCGACCTGCATCTAATCATCTTTTGTCTATTATCAATTTGTCCTGAGGAAAATCACAACAACCAGAAAACTCTCACTACTCATCAAGGCCTCCACTTGTGTGGGTTTCCTTTTTTGTTTTTTCACAATAATATGTGTTTTTGAAGAGTTTGTTTGTCTCATCTTTCAGTTCCTGCAAAGGCAGGAAAAAGAAACAAAAAAAAATAAAAAATACAGCAGAAAAGCAGATGTTCAAAGCAGATTGAATTTCCCAACCATGCACACCTGAAGGGTGTTCAGCCTTTTTCCATTTATGTGTAAAAACTATTTTCTTTTGGGAATCTTGGTGCCTGGCACCAGCATAACCTCTGTGTAATAAACAGTCCTAAGTAATTTGGATGTGAAGAAACCTTGGAGAACACTTGAGTGTGAGTCTTCATAGGAGAAAAGGCTTCAGCTGGAAGACACCTTCAAAAAATTTGACCTCTGAACCTCCTTGGCTACTGGATCTGCAGATACCTTCATCTCATTCCTAATTAATTATGCTGTAAAGGAGGATGATGTAAACTACCATTGATGTTTTGTATATTCTAAAACCGCAATAACCTTCAATCCTGCTCAATATAATGTTACAGAGGGTTGTTGGTCTACTAAAGTGAACTTAATTTCTGTCAGAACAAATTGAATAGAATTGACTTATTGTGCTATTTTTTAAAAGAGCAGTGGGCAGGATTTGTAAAAAATTAATCATGCATGTTCAGTTTTTTAAAGTTAAAGCAGCACTCTGGAGGATTTCATCAAGAGAGCAGTTTTTGAATCTAGCGTCCAAAGGCTCCTCCTCAAAACATCTCGACACGCGCGTCCAGTCGCGTGTGCGCGCGTGCACGCGGCGCATATACTTCTGACATGAACTGTACAGCTCAATGTGTAGGGTTTAATCACTCACAGTTCACAATCTTATTCCAACAATACTACGAGGGTCTGATGAGCCCTCTCTGTCCCTGCTGCTTCTGGTATTAGCTCTGTTAGCACCGAGCTGCTGCTGGACTCTGAAGCTGAACTTGACTCGGCCCTGGATGAACTTTCTGACCAAAATAAACGCATAATCCTGTCAAGCCTTGCCATTCTGTGAGGTGAAAGGTTTAAAAATAAAAATAAATCCATCTTTATCTGGGGAATGGGTAGGTTTTTAGTAGAAATGAGCTGTGAGTCCTCAGTGAACGGCTGAGACGGCAGAGAAACACACGGAGCGTCCTGTACGACAGCGCCCCCTACTGGTACAGGTTTGGTCGATGCGCGTGCATGTTGAGAGAATGCAGAAATTTGAATTTCATTGGCTGAAAAATGTCAGCGGCAAGAAATAATGGAAAGGGGTCTCTAGGAGGAAGGAGGGTCTTCATCAGAATGACAGATGTTGTGGAACTCAACCCATAGATCATAGTTTAGACCTGAAATATCATTTAAAACATTTAGAAAACTTTGATACAGAGAAAAATGCTCCAGAGAGCCTCTTTAATGGGTGATGAAGGGTTTTAAACCCAAAAGAATGAGGGCACCATGTATTGTCTTGAACAGGCTGTGTTCTGTAAAATGCGCTGCAGTTTGGTACAGAATTTCCTGTGCTGCCCGACAAATGTGATGTCAACTGACAACTACTTGCAGGTTCTCAACAGCTTCAAACCGGAAGAAAATGTACACGTTAGGGGCCAGTAATTCACTTTAATGTTGCGTGCCAACCACCATAAAAATCGAAGAAGAAGAAAAAGAATTCTTACTTGCTTTGTTGCTCAACATGTTGCTTTTTTTCATAATACCGGTATAAGGGCAGCGTTCTGGCAGTATGTCACTGTGAAGAGTTTTTTTTCTTTAGTGAGGAATTTGTGTGCACTCCCGCGCCGGGCACGTTGCTCATGAGCCTTGTTTCTTCATTCAGCCCCCTGCTCCTTTAACCTGCATCAAAGTCAAATGACAGCTTGACAAATGTTTTGGTGTCAGGAGGTCATTTTTAACTAAAACCAAACCCTTACTCAAAACTACTCTAATTCACAACGCCTGGACAGATTTATTTACTATTTCACATTATTTACAATTATTTCATAAAATGATTAAAGGGATACTCCACCGATAAGTTATATTTTGTCTATTGCCATATTCCTCAGAGTTAGATAAGTGGACAAAAACAATTTGTAAACAGCCCAGCTGTTTTCCTGATCCGGCAGGAGGATATTCACTTCCGGCGATACTCCTTTAGCATTAGCTTAGCGTAAAACACTGTAAGTGAATGGCACCAACTAGCATGCTATTAGGTAATCGAGTCCCACCACTAATATATATATATATATATATATATATATATATATATATATATATATAT
>SSNR01000458.1:230638-241880 GCA_006937965.1 Callopanchax toddi
CTATTTGGTGCATAAGCATAAACAACAGTCAGGACCCGTTCCCCAACCCGAAGGCGCAGGGAAGCTGCCCTTTCGTCCCCCGGAGAAAACCCCAACATACAGGCAGAGAGTCTCGGGGCTAACAGAAAGCCCACCCCAGCCCTCCGCCTCTCACCCGGAGCAACTCCAGCATACAAGAGAGTCCAACCCCTCTCAAGGACTCGGGTTCCAGAGCCAACGCTATGTGTCGAGGTGAGCCCGACTATATCTAGCCGGTATCGCTCAGCCTCTTCCACAAGCTCCAGCTCCTTCCCCGCCAGAGAGGTAACGTTCCATGTCCCAATAGCCAGTTTTTGTGTCCGGGGATCGGACCGCCAAAGCACCCGCCTTGGTCTGCCATCCGATCCACATTGCACCAGACCCTTCATGTTCCTCCTGCAGGTGGTGGGCCCACAGGTGACGTCTTCTCTTATTTACAAACTATTAGCAATAGTTTGGAATTCTACAACACTAAAACAGGTGTGTGCATACAGGGCTGGAGTGGGACTCATTTTCAGCCCTGGAGTTTCAGGCCTCAGACCGGCCCACGTTAGACTCACGACCTATTATAATTAAACCATGTAATCATAACCTTATATGTTAAATCAACAACAATTAATTCAAAAGCACACTGTTCTGTAAAACCTTGTGATTCTGTGTATTCTGCAAAAATATTTCCTATTCAGTGCAGTAGGGTTTCTTCATAAAGTAGGTTTACTTCAACATCAGGTCACGTCTCCAACAATATGCTTAACAACATCCTTTTTTAACAATATCAGAATCTATATTCTGTTCAAATAGGTGTTCAGGGGTATCCAGAACTTCAAAATAAAATAAACTAGAAAAGCTGCATTTCTTGCAAAAATGCAAAGTTTGAATGCATTTAATGCTGAATGAGACAGCTGAAATTGCCGATAACCAGCTGAATGAAGCTCAAATGAGCTGAAATTTAGCTAAACTTAAAAAATTTGCAGAAAATTTTGAATTGTTGACGTTTAATCTTGCTTAAAGTTGTTAAACTTGAATACATTTGTTGAAAATATCAACTGTTGAAATGCCATTGTACAAAATTGCTGAAAAAGTGTCATTTAGCTGAAAAGATTGCTTAAAGTTGTGAAAAAAGCTAAAGAACAGTGTAAAAGCTTCATCTAAGCTGAAATGTGTAAATACAGCTAAATCAGTGAAAGATAGACTGAAAAACATCTGAAGAAAAGTTAAAGTTGGCAATGATAAAACCTCTAAAATGGTTGAAACCTGCATCTAAAGTGTCAACTAAGCTAAATTAAGAAATGACAGTAAAATCAAACAGGGCCAGGAAGAGACTAAACAGTTGAACATAGCTGGAACCTGATTTAATCGAGATGAACTTAAGCTAAAATGACGTTGAAATGTCACAAAAAGCAGAATATTTTATTAAAAGTTGAAGTTTAAGCAGAAATGTTTTAAATAATTTAGTGAAAGAGTTTATCTCAAGCTAAATTACAGCTGAAGATCCAACATTAGCAGAAATTTTAAATATTTGAAATTTAGGGAAGCTTAGTTTAATTTCAGTTGAAGAGTTTAAAATACCTGATTTGTAGAAATTTACAGGTTGAAAATTGTTTAAAAAAGTCAAATTTTGCTGAAAAGATTGCATAAGACTGCTAAATATGCTAACAACAGAGCTTAAGTGTGTAAATAAAGTTAAATCAGTGAAGGACAAAGTGAGACATGGCTAAATGTCAAGTTGACATTGGTTAAAAATGGCAAAATCCTCTGAAAATGTCTAAAGACCAGAGCTAATGTTTAATCTAAGCTAACTGTGACATGAAATTTTAATCAGTGAGGGACATACCAAGAACAATTGGATGAAAAGTTTAAGGTTTCAACGTGTACGTCTCTCCAATCAGGAATCTGTCAAACCTTCAAAAGTGGAGGCAGATTCAATCATTTAATGTGGTTGTGTGGCGAGTTAGCTGTTGATTTGCAATGTGATCAGAAAAAGATGGTCCAAGATTCCAACATGGTTCCTCAATATTTTTTAGTCCAAAGTCTCCTGATTATTTTCAAACAAGAATAAAGTTCCTATGTCAAACTGTGTCAACACACAAGCTCTCAAACATTAGTATGTTTTAGCAGAAATTCTATGGTTTAAACACTGTCAAGGCGATTTTGGACGTAATCTTTTGTAAATAACTTCACCATAGTTTATCAGA
This sequence comes from Callopanchax toddi, assembly GCA_006937965.1. Taxonomy (NCBI): domain Eukaryota; kingdom Metazoa; phylum Chordata; class Actinopteri; order Cyprinodontiformes; family Nothobranchiidae; genus Callopanchax; species Callopanchax toddi. Next base: position 232,852 of record SSNR01000458.1, read on the forward strand.
ACACTATGAAACTTTGAACCAGACATCACAGGAAGAAGCCGGTCGATTTGATTTATAATTTGTCTGGGTTCAAGCTCCCAGTCACATGCAAAATGTGCAAAAATTCAATTTCAAGCTAACGAGTTAGCATTAGCATGCTAATATGCTAATGGCTGGGGTGACTTTTGCCATGCTAAAAAAGTAAAAATGTCATTATTAGCATGCTAACATGCAAAAGCTACCTTTAATATGTTTACATGCTAATGCTAATTTTAGCATTAGCATACCTGGTCCAGGTTTTAGTTCTGGCCTTAATCCTGTTCCAGATTTCTGTTCTGGTTCAGGCTTTAGATCAGGTCCTGGCCCTCATCCTGTTCCAAGTCCTAGATTTGGTCCAAATCTTTGTTTGGACTCTTGTTCTTGTCCAGGTGGTGGGTCTGGACCCAGTTCTAGTCCTGGTCCTGGGTCTGGACCTAGTTCTGTTATTGGTCCAGATCCTGGGTCTGATGTGTTCCTGGTTCTGGCCTAAGTCCTGGGTCCAGACCCTAGAGCTGGTTGTGGTTCTGGTCCTTGTCTATGTCTTGTGTCAGGTCCTGGTCTTGGTTCTGGATCTGGCCAAGGTCCTGGGCTTAGGCTACGTTCACACTGCAGCCAAATGCGCTTCAAATATGATTTTTTTTCCCTCATGTGACCCATATCTGATTTTTTTTAAGACAGTCTGAACGGCACAGATCCGATTTTTTCAAATCCGACCCAGGTCACTTTCATATGTGGTACTGAATCGGATACGTATCTGATGTTTTTGGAAGCGACTCCAGTCTGAACGGACATGTCGCATTGAATCTGCCTCGTACGTGACCGACAGGAGACAGACCACTAAATGCGCCGGCGGAGGGAAACGCTCCAACACGTAGAGCTGATACTGGAGACGGAGGCAGTCGGTGAACAGAAAGTGAGGTTTTGGACTTGATTAGTAATATATTACGTGACAATTCTGTTCAAGTGAACTTAGCGCCGTGGCGTGGACTCGCGTTTCTGGGAAGCGCTGTGGCGGTCCCGTGTGATGAGTGATCTGATGGACTAACATGGTTTTTAATCAAAATAACGGTGCGAGCGCAACGTGGTGCAGCGCTGATGTCTCTGGTGTATTTCAGCCTTAAAGAGATCTTACCGTAATTGGGCCATGGTCAAGTCTATTGCAAAAGCCATTTTACTTCCGTAAACAGAGCACGTTATGTGTGACGTCTTGTCATCGTCTGCGCATGCGGGCCGCTTTGGCCGGACACTGGAGACTGTTTGCTGTCACATTTCAGTTGTAGTGTGAACAGCCAGACAAAAAAATCGGATTTGATTAAAATATCAGATTTGAGCATTAAGACTTTGATGTTATTGTGTCCTCCTGATGTGTAATTGTAATGTTACTTGTGACCACATGGTGGCACTGTATTATACATTGACAATTGGGTGATAGGACAGGGTATAAAAGAAGAAGACTTGTACACGTATGGAGGAGAAATGTTTGCTTGGTGAAGCCGGTAATAAAGAAGGCTAAAAACCGCAACGCAAGACTGAATTACTTTGTCTAAACAAAAGACAAACAAAACATGGTGTCAGGAGTGGTGCCGGGGTGCGTCTTTCCAGTTGGAGGTGTGGGATCCAGGGCCTGACGTGGATTTCATGTGATCGTCTATCCTGAGGCTAATCATGGAGAGCCTACGACAGCCGGAAGGACTGAAACTTGCTGGTAATGTGGACAGCAATTGGAGGTGCTTCAAACAGCAGTTCGAGCTGTACATGGCGGCTATCGGGTTGGACTCCAAGCCGGATGCCAGGAAGATCGCCTTGCTGTTGACGGTGGCGGGTCCTCAGGCCTCAGTCCTCAGGTCCTGAGGTGGCGGGTCCTCAGGTATTCAACACGTTTGAGTTTGATGATGCCGGCGACCGGAGCAAGTACGTCAAGGTGATCGAAAAGTTTGATGCACATTGCTCACCACAGAAGAACGCCGTCTACGAAAGGTATGTCTTCCGCTCTCGGATGCAGCACCCGGAAGAAAGTTTCGATAGCTTTGTGACAGACTTGAAGCTAAAAGCACAGTCTTGTGACTTCGGGGAGCTGAAAGAGTCCATGATCCGTGACCAGATAGTGTACGGGATCACCGATAAAAAGACTCGAGAACGTCTGCTTCGCGATGCTAAGCTGATGCTAGAAGAAGCCGAGAGACTTTGTCATGCCAGTGAATTAGCGCAGCAACATGCTAAGACGTTTGCTGATGCTGGAAATGCTAAGATAGCTGACGGCGAGAGGATTGCTGTGGTGAAGGCGCTCAGACCGGGGAAGCTCAGCGATGACGTAACTCCAGTCAACTTGTGTAAACGTTGTGGTGGCAAACATGCACTGAGACAGTGTCCTGCGTTCGGGAAGACATGCTTGAAGTGTAACGGCAAAAATCATTTAGCAAAGCAGTGTCGCTCTAAGACCAAGCCAAAGGCTGTGCGGCTGGTTGAAGAGACGGACTTAGAGGATACGTTCTTTGTGGGCGTGGTTACACATGAGGAAGACGATGATGATGATCGCTCAGAAACTAAAACTGATGATGCGTGGGTTGTGTCGCTTCCGATAAACGGGACAGATGTGACTTTTAAAATAGATACAGGTGCACAAGCGAACCTGATCAGTTGGACAGCGATTAAATCTATGAAACCGAGACCTCAGATACACAAGAAAAATGTTAGCCTTAAGGATTACAATGGACAACAGATCGCCTGTAGAGGGCAGTGTATATTGAAGGTGAATGTAAAGAACGTGGTTTATAATGTGCTGTTCAATGTGGTTTCTGAAAACTGTGAATCACTTTTAGGTGGTATTACATCCAAAAAATTGGATCTGGTTAAAAGAGTGTATTCTGTTCAGAGTCAAAGAGTAATGTCTGATACCTCAGAGTCTGTAGATTCTATTGTGCAGCGTTATGATGACCTTTTTGAGGGATTGGGTTGTCTTCCTTATACCTACAGTATCCGACTGAAAGACAATGCACAACCTGTCATTCATGCTCCAAGGCGGGTCCCAGCCCCGTTAAAGGACCGTCTGAAAAACGAGTTGGATAGAATGTTGCAGTTAAAGGTCATTACAAAAGTCGAGGAACCGACAGAGTGGGTGAACTCAATGGTGTGTGTCGACAAACGTAATAAAAACAATGATCTAAGAGTGTGTATGGATCCTGGGGATCTAAACTGCAACATCCAAAGAGAACATTATCAGATTCCTAAACGTGAAGAAATCGTTAGTGAAATGGCTGGAGCAAGTTACTTTTCAAAGCTGGATGCTGCTCAAGGTTTTTGGCAGATTAAACTGGATGAAACCAGTTCAAAGTATTGTACATTCAATACTCCCTTTGGGAGATACAGGTTTCTCAGGATGCCATTTGGTATTATTTCAGCATCTGAAGTTTTCCATCATGCCTTGGATAATCTGTTGGAAGGTCTGGATGGTGTTCGTTGTTATGTTGATGACATCATCATCTGGGGTTCCACATTATCTGAACACAACCAGAGGTTAAAAGCGGTGTTGCAGCGAGTAAAAGAAGGTGACCTGAGACTGAATCGTGCCAAATGCAGTTTTGGTGTTAGAGAAATCACTTTTTTGGGTGATAAGTTATCTGCACATCGGGTTGAGCCTGATCAGTCTAAAATAGAGGCCATAGCTGCCATGTCTCGCCCGACTGATAAGAGTGGCGTTCTACGTGTTTTAGGCATGTTAAACTTCGTGGGGAAGTTTATTCCCAACTTGTCAACGAGGACAACCGCCTTGCGAGGTTTATTAAGAGACTCTGCAGAGTTCGTGTGGATGGATGAACATGAGCGTGAGTGGGACGATTTTAGGTCTACACTAACAACCAAACCTGTGTTAGCCTATTATGATCCAACTAAGCCGTTGAGGATTTCCACTGATGCTTCGAAGAATGTATGGGGGCTGTTCTTCTTCAGCATGAGGCAGGCAGTTGGAAACCTGTAGCATATGCTTCTAGAGCTTTGACTGACACGGAAACAAGGTATGCTCAGATTGAGAAAGAGTGTCTGGGTGTGGCCTATGGGTTGGAGAAGTTTCACTGTTATGTGTATGGTTTACCTACATTTACTGTTGAGACGGATCATCGTCCTTTTGTGTCAATTATAAAGAAGAACTTAGTTGACATGTCTCCTAGAATCCAACGAATGATGATGAAAATGCAGAAGTACTGCTTTGAGTTAGTTTACACTCCAGGTAAACATTTGGCTCTGGCAGATGCTCTGTCAAGGGTTCCATTGAAGAGCAGTGTGGGTTCGTCTGAGTCAGACATTGATTATCATGTGAACATGATTATAAACTCTCTGCCAGTTTCTGATGTGATGATGAAGCAGTTGTGTGATGGAACCATGGAGGATGAGGAGCTCCAGACGGTGATGGGGTACATCAATGAGGGTTGGCCTAGAGGGTGTTGCTCTAAATACTCTCATGTCAGGTCTGAGTTGTGTGTGTGTGATGGTTTGTTGTTGAGAGGTGACAGGATTGTGGTTCCACAGAAATTGCGACCACTGATCCTACAGAAAATACACGAAGGACATCTTGGAATAGAAAAATGTAAACGACGAGCCAGAGGAGCTGTGTACTGGCCAGGCATCAATAAAGATATTGAGAGCCTTATTTCAAGATGTGACACTTGTCAAAAGTTCCAGTCTAGACAGTCTAGAGAACCGATGATAGTTTCTGATCTTCCTTCAGCGCCATGGCAGAAGGTTGGAACAGATCTATTCCATTTTAATGGCAAAGTGTATTTAATCGTGGTTGACTACTTTTTGAACTTTCCAGAGATAGCGCTGTTGTCTAACGCTACTGCCACACAAGTAATCACACACGTGAAGTCTATTTTTGCCAGATATGGTATACCACACACTGTTGTAAGTGATAATGGTCCATGCTATAACTGTGCAGAATGGATGGCTTTTGCAAGAGAGTATGGTTTTGTCCATATTACATCTAGTCCTCATCATCCTCAGTCGAATGGTCAGGCGGAAAAGGGTGTTCATGTTGTCAAGCAGCTCCTGAAGAAGGCTGTAGACAGTCGTTCTGATCCTTATTTAGCTCTTTTGAGCTATAGGTCCTCTCCTCTTGCCAGTGGTTTATCTCCTGCTGAACTGTTGATGGGGAGACAGCTGCGGACAACTTTACCTGTTCGTGTGAGTATGCCACATGATGTGGAGATACTTAAACGTCAGCAGAGCATTAAATGGGAGCAGAAAAGGCAATATGACAAAGCTACAAGAGAACTGAAACCTCTAGTGCCTGATGACATCGTTAGGATTCATGACCAGAACCACTGGGGCACCAAGGCCACAGTTCTTCATGAGGCAGGTCCAAGATCTTATGCTGTGAGAACTGAGGGGGGTCAGGTGTTTCGCAGAAATCGGCGTGATCTATTAAGAACTGGTGAGACGTTTCCAAAGGTTGATGGTGAAGTTTCTGTACCTGATACTGATCAGACATGTCTTGAACCTGATGTGGATGTCGGTGTTAGTTCGGGTCCTGTGCTTAGAAGATCTAAACGTACGATCAGGGAGCCTGATAGACTTAATTTGTGAGTCTTGGTTGCTGTTTTTGTATTATTGAGCCCTGTATATGATTTGTATTTATATATACTGTGAATAATATTTATTAATAATGATGATGTACCTGATGAATGTTTATAGGTAATGCACTGTTTTTCCTGTATGTGCAAACTGTCAATGTTTTCCTGTTATTACTTGAGGGTGGGGGGATGTGATGTTATTGTGTCCTCCTGATGTGTAATTGTAATGTTACTTGTGACCACATGGTGGTACTGTATTATACATTGACAATTGGGTGATAGGACAGGGTATAAAAGAAGAAGACTTGTACACGTATGGAGGAGAAATGTTTGCTTGGTGAAGCCGGTAATAAAGAAGGCTAAAAACCGCAACGCAAGACTGGATTACTTTGTCTAAACAAAAGACAAACAAAACAAAGACCTGCAGTGTGAACGTAGCCTTAGACCCAGTCCTGGTTCAGGTTTTTGGTTCTGGTCCTGGATCTGGCCTAGGTTCTGGGTTAGGACCCATTTCTACTTCTAGTCCTGGTTCTAGACTCTGTTCTAGTACTAGTTCTGGGTATGGTCAGGTCCTGGGCATGAACCCAGTTTTAGTCCTGTTCCAGGTTGAAGTCCAGGTTCTGGTCCTGGTCCAGGTCCTGGATGTTGTTGTGGCTCTGGTCCCTACTCTGATCCTGGTCCTGCATCAGTCATTTCCAGATTAAAACCAGTGGAACTCTGTCCCTTTGATCTCTTCAGTGTTTAGAAAGGCTAACAAGCTGATGATGAAGATGATGGACACCTGTGACACTGTTAAAATACAGAAGGAAAAGGCAAGTTGTAGGGCTCGAACAAATCACTGTCTTTAGGAAACCGTTTGACCAATTTAAAAAATTTAAAATCCATGAGTGACAGCAGGCTTTGGAGATGTTAAGTCTAAATTTTTGTACACCTATGTTAAAATTTGAAGGAGATATGGCGATAGAAAAACCATGTTTCGTTCAGAAACTTCTAGAAATCTCATGAGGCATTTAACATAGGAAAGAGACCGAAAATGAGCTGACTTCTCCTGGCTTTGAGGTGATTTATGAACGAGCCATAATACCTATGGCCCAAACAAGCAGATATTCTGAAAGTAGACAAAAATCCCAACATTTTAATGTATAATTGGTTGATGTTCTTTAAACTGAGTGACAGTAGTTACAGTTTGAAAGAAAAATTTTTCCTAATCCAAAATGAGCTGTCAGTTAGAGGGCGGTGATGACATCACTAGAGTGGGAGAGACGTTTCACGATTCACCTCCGAACAAAGTTGTCCTGCTCACACATTTTTCACAGCACATGTATGAATACCTCTCTGATTAGAGATTTTTGTTAGCTTTCAGAAAATGTAACTCTGATGTCTGTGTGACTTACGGTTATCTCACAAATCGACCTAGTTGGCGCAGAACCTGCCTTTCTGCTCCTATCTTTTTCATTATATTTTTGATGATTTTTTTTGTCTGACGTCTGAAATGTTCCTCAAGTTTAACTTGTCATTTCTCAAGATTGGTAAAAGATATCAAAAAGCTTAAACATACGGTAATAGTTGAATGTCTTGAGAGTTGTTTAAAAGTTGAATTAAGTTTCTAAGTTGAAGTATGCTGAAGTAGTTAAACTTGGAAAAAGAGTGGAATTATTAGAAAAATTTGAAGAATTTCAATGTTTTTCAATGGGCTGCAGAAAAAGGTGAATAATTTGAAAAGTTTAAAAGATATCAATAAGAAAAGTCATAGCCGGCATGTCCTGAACAAGCTGAACGATTTGAGGTATAATTTGTTGAAATCGATTGAAAATTGCAGAAGAAGAAGCGAGCCAAAGATCATACAGGAGGAATTCAATAGTTTGAATGCATTGACATGCATTGAAACCAATGAATGCATTGACATGCATTCAAACCAATGAATTAACTAGATAAGCTGCATTTGTTGCACAAATGCAAAGTTGGAATGCTGAAAGCTGAATGAGACAGCTGAAATTGTCCAAAACCAGCTGAAAGAAGCTCAAATGAGTGCAGATTTAGCTAAACTTTAAATATTTGCTGAAAATTTAGATTTGTTTAAGTTTAATGTAGCTTAAAGTTGTTAAACTTGAATAAATTTGTTGAAAATACCTGAATTGTTGAAATTATTGTACACATTTGCTGAAAAAGTGTAATTTAGCTGAAAAGATTGCTTAAACATGTGAAAAAAGTGAAAAAAACTGATTAAAAGCTTAATCTAAGCTGAACTGTGTAAATACAGTTAAATCAGTATAAGACAATTAAAACAGTTAAAATTGGCTGAAACCTGATGTAATGAAGAAGAACTTTAGCAGAAATTAAGTTAAAACGTCATAAAAAGCAGAATCCTTTTTAAAAATTTGAAGTTTCAGATGAAAAGTTTTAAATAATTTAATGAAAGAGTTAATTTGAAGCTGAATTTAAGTTCAAGTGCCAACATTAGCAGAAATATCTTAAATATTTGAAGTTTAGAGAAGGTTAAAAGAGTTTAATTTGATTTAAATAGTTCAAAATACCTGATTTGTTGAAATTTAAGAGTTGAAATTTGTTTAAAAAGTGCAATTTAGATGAAAATATTGCTTAAACATTCACATGGTTAGCTAAATAAAAAATAGCAAAAGGCAATAACTTGCAAAAGGGTTTACACCAGCAGACAAAGTCACAATTCTAGCAAAACCTTAAAAAAGATTTGCTAAATGGTACAAGATTAGCTAAACAGTAAAGTATAAGAAAGACATTAAAGTACTGCAGAATGGTAGAATGTTAGTTAAAATATAAATGGATAATTGTAAAGCAAAGAGTTAGTTAAATAGACTGACAGAGAAACAGCTCAATCAAAAGCTGACGTCAGAGAAAAACAGCTCAAACATCTGAAAATGTCTAAAGAACAGAGCTAAAATGTATTCCTAGCTAAACTGTTTGAAGAAAGGTTAATTGGTAAGGGACATACAGAGAACACCTGAATAAGTTTAAGGTTCCAAGGTGTAAGTGTCTCCAATCATGAAGCTGTCAACCATCTAAAATGGAGTCAGCTTCAATCATTTAATGTGGTTGTGTGGTGCATTGATTTGCAATGTGATTAGAGAAAGATGGCACAAGATTTCAACATGGTTCCTCAATATTTTGTAGTCCAAAGTCCCCTGATTATTTTAAAACAAGAATGAAGTTTCTATGTCAAAGTGTGTCAACACAGCAGGCTTTAAAACATTAGTACATTTTAGCAGAAATTCTATCGTTTAAGCCCCGTCACCGTGATTTTGGACGTAGTTTTTTGTGAACAACTTCACCATAGTTTATCGGAATGCTATGAAATTTTCAACCAGACATCACAGGAAGAAGCCGATCGATTTGATATATAATATGTCTGGGTTCAACCTTTCGATTGCGTGTGAAATGTGCAAAAACTCAATTTTAAGCTAACGTGCTAGC
>SSNR01000458.1:242214-253197 GCA_006937965.1 Callopanchax toddi
TGATGAAGATGATGGACACCTGTGACACTGTTAAAATACAGCAGGAAAAGGCAAGTTGTAGGGCTCGAACAAATCACTGTCTTTAGGAAACCGTTTGACCAATTTAAAAAATTTTAAATCCGTGAGTGACAGCAGGCTTTGGAGATGTTAAGTCTCAATTTTTGTACACCTAGGTCAATATTTGAAGGAGATATGGCGATAGAAAAACCATGTTTCGTTCAGAAACTTCTAGAAATCTCATGAGGCATTTAACATAGGAAAGAGACCGAAAATGAGCAGATTTCTCCTGGCCTTGAGGTGATTTATGAACGAGCCATACTACCTATGGCCCAAACAACCAGATATTCTGAAACTAGACAAAAATCCCAACATTTTAATGTATAATTTGTTGATGTTCATCAAACTGAGTGAGAGTAGTTACAGTTTGAAATGTTTTGTTCCTCCAAAATCCCAAAGCCCTGACTGTTAGAGTGAGGTGATGACATCACCAGAGTGGGAGACAGGTTTGAGATTTTTGATCCACCTCCGAACAAAGTTGTCCTGCTCCCACATTTTTCACAGCAAATGTATGAATTATACATCTCTGATTAGGGATTTTTGTTAGCTTTCAGAAAGTGTAACTCTGATGTCTGTGTGACTTACGGTTCTCTCACAAATCGACCTAGTTGGCGCAGAACCTGCCTTTCTGCTCCTGTCTTTTTCATTATATTTTTCATGATTTTTTTGTCTGACGTCTGAAATGTTCCTCAAGTTTAACTCGTCATTTCTCAGGATTCGTAAAAGATATCAAAAAGCTTAATCATACGGTAATAGTTGAATGTCTTGAGAGTTGTTTAAAAGTTGAATGAAGTTTCTAAGTTGAAGTATGCTGAAGTAGTTAAACTTGGAAAAAGAGTGGAATTATTAGAAAAATTTGAAGAATTTGAAGAATTTCAATGTATTTCAATGGGCTGCAAAAAAAGGTGAATAATTAGAAAAGTTTAAAAGATATCAATAAGAAAAGTCATAGCCGGCATGTCCTGAACAAGCTGAACGATTTGAGGTATAATTTGTTGAAATCGGTTGAAAATTGCAGAAGAAGAAGCGAGCCAAAGATCGTGCAGGAGGAACTCAATAGTTGGAATGCTTAGTCAGCATTCCAACTAATAACAATATTGAATATCACATTAGTTGCACTTTCTATAAATATTTTATCTTTTTCCTCTGCAAGGAAACAGTTCATCACAAGTTAGATGTCATAGAACCTGAGTTAAACAGAACAGGTTAAACCTGGACAAATAAAACAGAAGAGGTGGAAATTCCAGCTTTAGGTAATAATGACTGTTGGATAAGAGTCTGATTATTAGTATGACAAACTGTTGATGTGTCTGAATTAGTGACTTATAAAACCTTAGATTTTGAAAAAGATCCATCATATAATTATTACTTAATTTAATCCATTAACTAAAAATTCATCTGAGAGTGGAAGAAAAATCTGACAGCTTGAGAGCCATGCAGAAGAAAAACATCAAGATTTCAGTTGAAACACTGAGAAATAAATTCTAAATAAATAAATTATTATTGGTTCCAGACCAGGATTCAAACCCAGCTCACCGCGGTGACAGCTCAGAATCCTAACCACTAGACCACCAGGGATTGTTTTGATTCACTGTTTGAAGAACAGAAGCTGCACGTGGTGTCACGCTGATGCGCAATAGTACCGTGGAAAGAATATAAACCCCTGGATTTACTGTCTGGTCCGGACAGAACCAGCAGCACCTGGACCGCTTTTACAAAGAGAAGGTCTCAGCATTATTATTATCATGGGTGCACACAATTTTTCATCATATGTTCTCAAGGGAGGACTTGGCGCTCTTGTCGGGGGGGGGGGGTTGTTGATGATGGTGATGAAGATAAGCTGTCGCTTATCGCTCCTTGCTTAGGAGGCGTGACAATCAAGGTGTTCTGATCGCGCCTGACTGAACACCGTTAGTAGCCTATTAATGTTCATTAGCTCGTATAAAAATCCAAAACAACACGCTATCTTAGACAGAAATAGATTAGTCTGGTTGCGCCATCAGAGCGGACATCAGCTGACAGAGAGGGATGGAGGTGCCACTCCGTGCATGCACAGCAGAGATTGGATCAGAAATTGATCAGTGATCCTTTGTTCTGGTTAACTAAAATGACTGATTCTGATAGAGAGAACTTGATATGTGATGACAAAATGAACGCCTTTCTCAGAGGGGAATTATTTATCAGCAGATTCAGAGCGCAAGCTGTCGGGTCAGGGAGGATTTAGCAAACACATGAGCGTTGCTGGATCCGTGAACCCTGTCCCGCATAGAGGGTGATATGTATGGATCACGGATCTATTGTGACCCATTGCACCCCTACTGGGCATGTGTGAGTTGCGTGCGTGGGTTGGATGTACTGTGATTGTGTTTGTGTTAAAGAGCGCGTCAAAGGAGCTGTGCATAATGGCGTGGTGCCAATGCGCATTGGAGATGCTGTGAGTGTGTGTGTGTGTTGGAGGTCCTGTCATGTGTGTACACTAGCTTCAGAGGTCATGTGAGCACTCATTCACTGAGCTGCAACAGGATGTGAAACTCGTCAGATCGAGGGGTCTCCCATCGGGACCACGGAAGCGCTGGTCCGCAAAGGCGCGTTCAGGCAGGCGGTTCTGGTACGCATGAATGAAATTCTGTCCTGATGAGGACAGCGGACTGCTTATGTGCAGGCCTGATTATTATAATCATTTTTATAATATTCACTCAGTGAGTAATTCTACCTGCCGATGCTTGCTGCTGATCTTGCTTCTGACTGCGGGGTTATGACCGCAAACAGCACGTTGTAGTGAAAAATGTGCTACATGACCTACAAGTGGCCATAGAGGCAGCCTGGGGACAGCGTAGCAGTGTGATCAACCCATGATCGGCCCAAACATCAGAGAGGCCCACTGGGATGCAGACCCTCTCGATTAGCCACTCCGGGCCTGTTTGCATGTGTGTGTGATAGTAGCAGAGAGTGTGTGTTTTCACAGTGAAGACAGATGAAGGTAGTGATAACATCTCCTTGTTTCATGCACCAGCTCATACTTCTCTGGATGGACTCAGGTGTTTTTGTTTAGTTGAGCTTCAGGCTTGTTTGATCTCCTTTATTTCCTCTGACTGAGCAAATCTGTCAACATGGATGATACATTTATTTGATGTTTTTATCCCTCACTTCAACTTCATGTTTTATTTTCTCTATAACAGGTACAAGACACCTGAGTGTGATGAAGATGCACGATCCCAAATCATTGGTGCATATGATCCATTCCAAGACAGATCTCTAACAGGTTTCTTCTATTTCTTTCTGCATAATTTTGCTTTAATAATTATAGAAACTTTATTTATTTAAAAAAATTAAAACAGTTAGTTATTGGATGTTTTTGATCAAACTTGATAACAAATTAACATTTTTCACCACATATTTACCAACTGAAAGCTTTAAAATTGCTTTGATTTAACATCATGACTTTGATGGAAGATAAGAGCACATTTTGAACAAACAGTGAGATAAAACTGGGAGAAATTGTAGGAAAGATGCAGTCTTACATGTGAACCGTTAGTGTAAAGTACAAAAGTTTGTTAAAGTGCCCATGACATGGTTTTCCATGTTTTCTGACTTATCTATCATGTTGCAATGTTGAGTTCTCACCTTAAACATGCCAGAAAGTACCAAAAACGGCGTCCATCTGTCTCCTAGTACAGCCAGTGAGAAGCTCTTCAAGATTTCAGACCTAGGTTTCAAACCGTTTTTTTCACTCCAGCCCGCTATGAGGTCAGTGATCCGGACTTGCTTATATGGTAAATTCTCCGCCCACATCCACGTTCACGACACCTGGAGCGAGGAGAACGCCAGTGCTGCTGCCACCATTGACCATAGACCGTGTATAGTGTTTAGTTTCAGTTTCGTTTCTCTTTCACGCGACGGCACTGCCCCCTACTGCAGCAGAAGTGCCAGGCTGCCAAATAAGGAGAAACCCAGCAGAACCGGAAGGCGGCGCATTTTTCTGATCTCTGAGTTGCTCGTTAGGAAATAATTACAGCGTATTTTGAGTTATAATGGTGCAACGCTAATCTAGAGGCATCAAAGATTACATCTGTTTAATATAAAGTGATTTAATATCGAGTCATGGGCACTTTAAGCTTGCAAAAGTCAGATTAATGCTAATTAAACCTTGGAGGTTGCTATTAATTGAGTATGAAGATAGATTTAGCAAAAAAGAGCTATTTCTTGGCAGCAAAGATCTCCTTTTTCCCACGCCTCTGTTGTTTTTGTTCACTTTTGTCTCCCTACTGCTTCTCCATCATTTAAAGCTGCATTGTAACTCTTACTTAATTCCCCATCTGGTGGCTTTACAGAGTAGACCCTACTCCTGACTGTGCAGCAGATGTGGGGCATGTTTTATAGAAGGTGTGAGAGTTAGGGGCTGCTTGGGGTGTTGAAGATATTTTTATGTACTGTAGAAAGATGTTTGACTCACCACAACAAAGCAGAATATTTCATGGCCATTACATCAAAGCAGCGGGAGTAGAGAATACCTCCAGTTTATGAACAGTGTGCAGCTACAGCGTTGAAGTAGCACCTCTGTCAGGAAAAACATGCAAGAAATTCTGTCTCAATGTAAAAAACTTGAGACCCATCAACGATTACAGGATGAGGAATCAACTTTTAAATAAAATATAATGAAAATAGTAATAAAAAGTCTTCATGTGCTGTTCTTTCAAAATACATTGGTATTTGGTCCTTTTAGAATGTCTGTGTAATAGTTATGAGTATTTACTATTTGACCCTTTGTAGATAGCTTGTTGAATGGCCTCTGGAGAAATACAGTTCACATCCAACAAACAGGACGGATGAGTTAACAAGTCGTGCAGTCAAAACTATGGTATATTGCTGTCACCTTAAAAAAGCTCCAATATCCTTTAAAGCAGCACTCCGGAGGATTTCATCAGGAAAGCAGTTTTTGAATCTAGCGTCCAAAGGCTCCTCCTCAAAACATCTCGACACGCGCGTCCGGTCGCGCGTGCACGCAGTGCATATACTTCGGACATGAACTGTACAGCTCAATGTGTAGGGTTTAATCACTCACAGTTCACAATCTTATTCCAACAATACTACGAGGGTCTGATGAGCCCTCTCTGTCCCTGCTGCTTCTGATATTAGCTCTGTTAGCACCGAGCTGCTGCTGGACTCTGAAGCTGAACTTGACTCGGCCCTGGATGAACTTTCTGACCAAAATAAATGCATAATCCTGTCAAGCCTTGCCATTCTGTGAGGTGAAAGGTTTAAAAATAAAAATAAACCCATCTTTAGCTGGAGAATGGGTAGGTTTTTAGTAGAAATGAGCTGTGAGTCCTCAGTGAACGGCTGAGACGGCAGAGAAACACACGGAGCGTCCTGTACGACAGCGCCCCCTACTGGTACAGGTTTGGTCGATGCGCGTGCATGTTGAGAGAATGCAGAAATTTGAATTTCATTGGCTGAAAAATGTCGGCGGCAAGAAAAAATGGAAAGGGGTCTCTAGGAGGAAGGAGGGTCTTCATCAGAATGACAGATGTTGTGGAACTCAACCCATAGATCATAGTTTAGACCTGAAATATCATTTAAAACATTTAGAAAACTTTGATACAGAGAAAAATGCTCCAGAGAGCCGCTTTAAGTTTCATTGTTTCATGCAAAATTATTTTATAAATCATGACTTCGCTAATTTTGTATTTTACCGATATTTACAAGGAATTCTGTGGTTTTTACAAGCATAAACATCAACAGCAAAATGAAGTTCTTCTGTTGCATCCAGGAGTCTCGTATGGCAGGTATTTAACATTTCTGGCAAAATAACCAATGCAAGATGAAGGCAATGACAGTGAAAAGGTTTATAAATACATTTAATCAGCTGCTATATTTTGGTGATTGGAGCTGTTTTAAGAAGACAGCAATCATTGAATATGGGTTCATTTGGACAAGCTGGTTTTTTATTAGTCAGTATCCATATTGGCCCAACTACAAGTAGATCAGTTAAAACATTTGTTCAGGTTGTTTATTTTTCAGACATGTAGAAATTGAAAGACAATAATCTCTACATGCTGTGTTGGACTGGAGACCTGTCCATTGTGTCCTCTAACTCTCACCCTGTGATAGACTGGAGATAGACACCAGATCCCTGCTACCCTTAATGGGTGAAGCGGTTCAGAAGATGGATGGAAAATCTCTACATGTCTGAAAAACACCTGATAAAACAATTTTGGGGAAGACAGATTGAACCTAGTAAAGTGATAAATTGCTGCCATTAAAAAATCTTCAGTCTGCAAAATTTCACAGTGGTTCATGCAAACAATATCCAATAATCCTTTACACAGACATTTTATTTATGTCAGAAAGGTGTGTACAAGGTGAACCCAAATGCAGAGGTGACAGATGAGGAGAAGGAGGTAAAACTCAAAAGGAGGATTTATTACAAAAAGGGATCAAAAATACAAACTGAGGGATGGAGATGAAAAGGTAAAACTAAGTAAACTAAACTTGGAGCAACTAACTATGACTAAGACTAGAGATGAGGATTGTGAGACCGTGGCTGTGTTCGAAATGTCCACCCGTTCACTCACTACATTTCGTTCCCTATATAGTCCCCTATATATGGGTTAGGGGACTGCCTCATGTTCGGCGTTTTGAACACCACTCAAAAGCAGCAGCGTCATCAATTCGCGCAGGACCCCAAGAGACGTGTCGCACAAACAAAGGCAGAAATCACGTCAAAAACAGCTGGTGATGAAAACGGCAGCTTGTTTCTTGTTTGTTTCGGATGAAACAAAGTTGGAAAATGATTTTCTCATTTCGGATTTAAAATAAAACCGTTATTTACCCGTAGCTGTTTTGTTAGCATGTTTTGACCCAACACAAGCGCTGACTGTTGCAGGAATTTTCATCAAGGCTGGATTAATATAATAATAATAATAATAATATTGCATCAGTTTTATAGAGCGCTTTTCTAGGTCACTCAAAGACGCTTTTACAGAGTTGCATTATTCATTCACAGTCATTCTCACTGGTGGTGGTAAACTACGACAGACGTCTGTAGTCACAGCTGCCCTGGGGCAGACTGACAGAGGTGAGGCTGCCATTCTGCGCCATCGGCCCTTCTGACCACCACCAACATTCACACACAGTCACACTCACATTCACACAGGCAAGTTGGGTGGTGTCTTTCCCAAGGACACAATGACAATCTAACCCAGCCAGAGCTGGGGATTGAGCCGGTGACCCTCTGGTTACCAGACTGGCCACTCTCCCAACTGAGCTGATGCCGCCCCCAATATAGTTATATATATAGCTAATATAGTTTGCCCGTCACGAGCAATACAACTGTCAGTTCACATGCACTTTTAAATTTTTTTTTACAGTATATAGCAGCTTCTGCATCAATATTTTTCAAAGTTTGAAGTGGAAAATATGGCTGTGGCAGTAATTATAAATATTATTTTCCATATTCTCCTCCTGAGGCAGAGGAGAAGTGCCACTTAAAGGTTGACACATGCGAGAAATGCAGTTCTCACCAGTTTAGATATAAACAGATAAGAACTTTAGCATGTCACCATGTCAAATAGTATTTTTTTTTACCATGACGTAAATAACCATTGTCAAGTTTTTCGAAATATTTAAACAAAATGTGCCAAAACTTTAACTTTGTTTAAACACATATATACAGTATACAGTGTGTGTGTGTGTGTATGTATATATATATATATATATATATATATATATATATATATATATATATATATACACACTGTATATATGTTTACACACATGTGTGTAAACAAGTTCATCTGACAAGTTTTAACTGTCAGAAAAAAGTTTCTATTCTAATAAAGAGGATCTTGGGCCTAGATGTCAAAACACCATTTTAATCAAACGTTTGACTGAAACAATAGAGTTCATAAATGTTAATAAAGCAAAGAAATGATAATAACACAGAAGAGAAGTTCTTTTTATTTTTACCACACTTTCTATTACAGAGCAGAGCTTCAGTGAGGTACTGAAATCAAAATGAACACCTCACTCCTCACAATGTTTTTGGTGGATTAACTGACATGAAGCCTGACTAATGAGTAGACAGACAAACCCTGAACAAGTTGCTTGCCATGCTGAGAGCTGAGCACCATGGGAGCTCTGGAAGGGATTTGAGCTTAAGCTACTAGTGTTCTTGTTCTGACTTGCAAGTGCCACCTCCTACCAAGTTGTGTCATGAGCTTTTAACATCCCACGAACAACTGTGCATGACATTGTTCACAGGATGTTCAATAAAATAATTGGACTGATGGAGAAAATAATTTCACTCCCCCAGGCAGATGAGTTGGATGTTATAAGTAATGAATTTGCACAACTCACTGGGTCACCAGTTTTACCCCCTTCAGGAGATGAAAACCATCCAGATGTTCAGCAGCAGTCAGATCCAGTGAGGGAGCAGCTCCTGAAGAGCTGGTGGCTCCACTGGAACACCTTTAAAAACAAGACATTCATCAAAACATACATGATGTCACTGATTCACTGAGCTTCATCTGCAGACAGAGACTGGCCCACTTTATTGACCTTTTATTAATCTAAAACAAGTGAAAGTTGGTCAATATTTCTATGTTTTGTAATTTAACTGTTTTCCATAAACACGAGCATATGAACTGTAGTTGCTTTAGAAGAGAATCAAACTAGTTTGGTTAGACTGACCCCCCCTCAACCCCCTGTGTTAGTAAAATCACTTTGTTGTTTTTATGACATTTTGTAACTCACTATATAAATGTGTACATTTTGATTTGTGAAGTTGAAAGGAATTTATAATTGATTTTAGTTCTGAGATATTAAAATGCTACTTCAAACTGGTTATTGTGAATTCTAAATTTGAGGTCATACTTATTTCAATTACCGGTCATTTTTAAAAATCAATAGCAAAAACAAATTAATCTAAACAGTAAACAAAATCTATTTCAACCTTTATAATTTGTCAGCTATTTTTTCCAGATTGGAAATAACATTAACATTTAACATTTAAACATAACACTTACCATCACCCATACTGTGAGTTATTTCTGCAGCCAGAGAAGAGATCCTTGTATCCTTGTGCTGATCTCTCATCCTGATCAGGTTCTTTCTCAGCAACCTCATCAGAACCTAGAATGAACGACATTAGTCTGGGGATCATTAAAACATATACTTCACGCTGTTTCTAGACCAAATGTCTCGTTGTCTTTAACATTTTCAAAAATAACATTAAAGATGTAATCGGATTGTACTCTAAACATATCTTGACCCTGTATTCTGGTTGTTTTTATGTTTTCTACAGAGGAAAGATACAGAACAATCGTTCAGTTAAAACACTGACATTATGATCACATGATCTATATAAAAATTACTAGCAAGACAACGGTGCCTGAACTATTGAATAATATATAATCACTGCTGCGTAAAGGTCCCTTTTGCATATAAATCTAACAAGTAGTAAGCTTTATACATTTGAGTTAGCATGCTAACGGTAGCATATTACGGTGGCTAGGTAAAACGGCTTCCTTCTACGATGAAACCCATTTATTCATGTACAGATCCATTAAACCAACAAAACAACATGGTTAGACTTTAAATAGATGAATAAACTATCTAAAAATTACTTATATGTATATGCTGCCGACGTGCCACCATCTAACGTTTACGTCCTGACCCGCAAAGCATTATGGTCTATATCTACCGGTGAAGTGACCATCTGTACTGTACACTACTTTTATCGTACCACGTGACATGTTTCTAGGGCCCCATATAGGGGACGACAAAATGTAGTGAACATTTCGAACAAGACTACAAAATGGCTGACTCACTATATAGTGCCCCATATAGGGAACGAGTGAACATTTCGAACACAGCCTATGACTAGAGGAACAAGACGAACCAGCACAGGGACAAGACACAAATAGGCTTAAATAGCAAGGGGTAATCAAGGGAGAACAAGAGGCAGGTGTGGACAATGACAAGACAAGACACCTGTACACAGAGGACTGACTGAAAACAGAACTACCAAAACACAGACTGACTAAAAATAAACACAAAGTCTGGACTACGATTAGAAAAACACAAGACTGGACTACGATTATAAAAACACAAGACTGGACTACGATTATAAAAACACAAAGACTGGACTACGATTATAAAAACACAAAGACTGGACTACGATTATAAAAACACAAAGACTGGACTACGATTATAAAAACACAAAGACTGGACTACGATTATAAAAACACAAAGACTGGACTACGATTATTAGAAACACAAAGACTGGACTACGGTTATAAAAACACAAGACTGGACTACAATTATAAAAACACAAGACTGGACTACGTTTATAAAAACACAAGACTGGTCTACGATTATAAAAACACAAGACTGGACTACGTTTATAAAAACACAAGACTGGACTACGATTATAAAAACACAAGACTGGACTACGATTAGAAAAACACAAGACTGGACTACGTTTATAAAAACACAAGACTGGACTACGATTATAAAAACACAAGACTGGACTACGATTAGAAAAACACAAGACTGGACTACATTTATAAAAACACAAGACTGGACTACAATTATAAAAACACAAGACTGGACTACGATTAGAAAAACACAAGACTGGACTACGTTTATAAAAACACAAGACTGGACTACGTTTATAAAAACACAAGACTGGACTACAATTATAAAAACACAAGACTGGACTACGTTTATAAAAACACAAGACTGGACTACAATTATAAAAACACAAGACTGGACTACAATTATAAAAACACAAGACTGGACTACGTTTATAAAAACACAAGACTGGACTACGATTATAAAAACACAAGACTGGACTACGATTATAAAAACACAAGACTGGACTACGATTATAAAAACACAAGACTGGGCTACGATTATAAAAAC
>SSNR01000458.1:255723-265804 GCA_006937965.1 Callopanchax toddi
AAAAACACAAGACTGGACTACGTTTATAAAAACACAAGACTGGACTACGATTATAAAAACACAAGACTGGACTACGATTATAAAAACACAAGACTGGACTACGATTATAAAAACACAAGACTGGACTACGATTATAAAAACACAAGACTGGACTACGATTATAAAAACACAAGACTGGACTACGATTATAAAAACACAAGACTGGACTACGATTATAAAAACACAAGACTGGACTACGATTATAAAAACACAAGACTGGACTACGTTTATAAAAACACAAGACTGGACTACAATTATAAAAACACAAGACTGGACTACGATTATAAAAACACAAGACTGGACTACGATTATAAAAACACAAGACTGGACTACGATTATAAAAACACAAAGACTGGACTACGATTATAAAAACACAAAGACTGGACTACGATTATAAAAACACAAAGACTGGACTACGATTATAAAAACACAAAGACTAAGATAATAAAACCCAAGAAGGCTAAGATATAAAACACAAGAAGACTAACAAACTAATAAATACAAAGACTAAAATACAGAACTAAAATGGAAAGGACTAAACACAGAGGAAGACAAAACCTACATAATAAACAAGAACCAAACTACAGAGAACTAAGGCTATGAATGCAGGAGAGCTCAAACTTAGACAATAAACAAACCAAAAGCAGGGGCTGGAGGCAGGGGTGTAGCAAGCTTTTCAAAAGTGTGGGGGATGCGGTCTGTAGATGTCATCGACTGTTAATTGAAACGCTTAACCCTTTCATGCACGCATTATGAAAACATTTCTATATTTCTTTAAATATTGATTTTATTACTCTACATGAACCTAAACTGAAAAACATTTTGATTTTTTTAAAATATGGTTTGACATAGAAGTGATTTTACTGTCCATGTATGTGGACAGTGCGCAGCAAAGGAGTGAATTTATCAAAAAATCTGATTTTGTAACTAGTTTTTTATTTTAAAGATCAAATATTAATTTAACTACTTTTATTTACAAAGAAACAAACATTTGGAAAACATATAAACATAAATAATGACCTAACTACATTGCAAAAATATATGGATACCAATGAACTGTGTGCATGTTGTGCAAAAAGTAATACTGTAAATTAAGATATTAGGTGGTGACTAAGGTGGGTTACAGGTGTGTTATGGGATTGAGCATCACTGTTCAAGAAGTGCACCCATCAGGAATGTCATATGGTGCCACTTTTAGAGGTGATCTAGGAAGACCAGACTCCTCTGTGTCACATGTCAGGTCTCACTCTATCACATGAAATGTAATTACTAAAAACAGAATTGTTCAACACACTCTCCTGTACATCATCATATTTTTAAACCTGATTTTTCATTCTTCAGTAGAAATTTTAGTGAATTCAGCACATGGCCATTATGGTCGGCCATGTTGAATTGATGATGTCATCAGGCAGTCAATATTCTAAATACAAGATGATCCATATTGTTAATATATTACAAAGAACTAACACTGCCCTGAAGTGGATTGAAGTTTATCAACATGATAAACAGAAAACTGAGTTAAAGTTACTGTAGTGTATGTGGCTGATGTGCATTAAAGGGTTAATGGATGCTTGTCTTTTGTTTTCATTAGAAAAATACCATCAAACGATTTGTTACATTTAGTTTCATGAGAATTACATGTGGATGTGACATTAAACACAGTGGTGAATGAATGATGGTGGTGCATGTGAATATCAGGACATTAATAAACAATATTACATTAAAAGACAAATTAATCACTAATCAGCAATTTACTAACATGCAACGTATGATAAAGTCTGAATTATGAATTACTAATAACACATTTCTGAATGACCTACACATTTTCCAAAAATTAAATCTAAATATTGTGTTATTGTATCCAGTTTGAACCATACAGCTCAACTTATGACCTACAAAAACCATCACTAGTTAAATGAAGTATTTAGCTGTAAAAAATATTTCAACTTGCTTTAACTGACTGTAGCCTACTACTTAACAAACTGTAACTATAAATTGTAATAACTTAAACTTATATTTATTTTATTGCTTCCCTGTGAACCTTCAAGAACTCTCTGACATTTCTTACTGAAACTGATGCCAATAAAATCATTTTGGCTCAGTTTAAAAACTAATTCTAAATATAAATATTTATTTATTTAAATAGGATTTTAGCTTTTACAGTAATTTCACTTACACTTTTCTGCATATTTGTTCCACTGAGTGAGAAACAGGAAATAAAAGCTCAATTGTGAGGATCTGTCTGAGAGACAGTTTTTTAAAAACTGCTGACATTTTCAGGGAAATCAAATAAGTTATTTCTGGGTAAATACCCGCTGTATAACTATTTTCATCACAAGCCGAATATGAGACAATGACAAGAGAGGCGGGACTTATAGCGCAAAGCTGATCGATTGATTGACAGCCAACCGGCCGGTGTTCAGAGCAGCAGAGAGAGAGGGGAGAGGAGTGAAAGTGATCGGCAGCCGGCTGGTGTCAGGTTTCAAGGAGCAACAGGAGAGGGAGGGGAGGAGGGAGAGGGGACAAACAGCGGTCGCTGTGAGGAGAAATCAGACAGGAGGAGGTTTGGAGCAAAACGGCTGGAAAAGTGTGGGTGTTGAACGATCTCACTAAGAAAAGTGTGGGTGTTAAAACACCCACATCCCCCACGGGTGCGACGCCCATGTTGAGGGGTCTGTATCATTTCCCCATCTACCTGTTTAATCATATTGTTCGTATTTTCCAGGGTGTTTTGTGACCTTTCCTCTGGATCATTCATCACTGGGTTTGAGTTATTAATTCTTGCACCTACTGCCATTTAATCTGGTATAGTCGCACTCCTCCCTGAATAATTTATAAAGTGATTCTCCACCTTTTATGGGCCATATGTTTGTCAGTATAGCAATAACCAAAATCATAACCACAACAGAAAGATACATTAAACCTTTTCTGATTCCAAGCCTTATTTACCTGCAAATGTTTAAACTTTAGTTCTAAATTATAAAGAAGGTAAATCTATAAATCTACAGCTGTTACTGATACAACAATCAGCTCCTACATGTTTTAAACAGTCTGGCTTCTGCATTCAAACCTGATTGGGTCAGTGTCCAGACAGCATGCTGTTCATCATCATATGACTCAAAAACCATTTACATCCTCGTTAGCTTCATTAGGGAGGAGGCAGTCTGCCCTCTTTTAGTTACTGAATAAAACAAGTCTTTATATTATACTGTAGTAATAATAGTGACGTTAGCTTTTATGAGAGGATGTTGGAGATCAGATTAAAACAAATGTTAAAACGTCTCACTGAGCTATAATGAAAACCCTGATGATCTCGTTCATTTTAAAGTATATTTTGAACATTTTGAAGTTTCTTTTTGTGTAAAAGCTATAAATATTGCCTTACCTGTTTTGAGTAGCCTCAGTTTGGAAC
This sequence comes from Callopanchax toddi, assembly GCA_006937965.1. NCBI lineage: Eukaryota > Metazoa > Chordata > Actinopteri > Cyprinodontiformes > Nothobranchiidae > Callopanchax > Callopanchax toddi. Next base: position 259,175 of record SSNR01000458.1, read on the forward strand.
AATAGTGTGCATCCAACTGATTAGCAGCCAGGACCTAAGTGTCTTACTGCCATCCTGAAATGTCTCCAATCTCTAAGATTTTACAGCATTTCAAAGCTAACATTCTGGTAAAAAAAATGGTTAAATTACCATGAATTTTACATCATTTACTTTGCAGTTTATGGTATTTAAGTGTAATTATCATCAGCAACATAGCAGCTCTGGTGTCTCCAGAACTCATAGAACTTCTTTATATTTATGATAAAATGAAGAACTGACAGGCTGCATGGTGGCGCAGTTGGTTAGCACTGTTGCCTCGCAGCAAGGAGGTCGTGGGTTCGCGTCCCGGCTCTGCGGCCTCTCTGCGTGGAGTTTGCATGTTCTCCCCATGCATGCGTGGGTTTCCTCCGGGTACTCCGGTTTCCTCCCACAGTCCAAAGACATGACTGTCAGGCTAATTGGGCTGGTAAATTGTCCTTAGGTGTGAGTGGGTGTGTGGTTGTTTGTCTCGTTCGTCTCTGTGTGGCCCTGCGATGGACTGGCGACCTGTCCAGGGTGTCCCCCGCCTCTCGCCCCTTGACCGCTGGAGATAGGCACCAGCTGCCCCGCGACCCTCTGTGGAGGAATAAGCGGCTACAGAAAATGGATGGATGGATGGATGAAGAACTGACAGAAGTGGAAAGGTTTTTTCGATTTGGGTGATTGGAGTCGTTTAAGTTGATCTTCTCTGAATGTGTTCTTTTTCATAAACAGTTTCTTTTTCTTGCCACGTCTGAATGGACACAACTAATAATGGTATTTCTGCTCTCCTAAAGAAGCTTCCATAGTCAAATTTTCACATTTTATTTTTTAAACCTTTACACTGAAATTTGAAGAAATTCCTGCTGGATGTGACATTTGCAAAAACTGCTATGAAAATGTTGGAAAACCTCTACAATTTAGACCTGAGACTGTTTATAATGACTAGCCATAGCTCCGGTCAGAGAACTACTTCCTGTTTTAAGACTCCACCTGCTTTGAATGATGTCATCGCCGGGTGTGGTTCTTACTGTACCTCTTCATCTCTTCTTGACTATTTGAGAAATAAGGACATATATTGTCTGTTGTTTCTTAATTATCCCACCTAGTATACTGGTAGCTTGATTTTTTTTCTTCATTTATTCACACATGATCTATTGCTTTTATCATGTTATATCTATTCTTAGTGCCAGAACTGTATACATTATCTTAATTTTCAAATTGTTCCTTAAACTGTAGACTTATTTTCTTAAGTTTCTGTTTTAGAAACTATACAGACAAGAACCCACACTTATAGAACTATAAAATAAATATCAGACTGTTGTGTTAGTTTGTCGTAGATACACTCCTGATGCGTTCTAGTGTCTGATGCTGTCGTTTGGTCTCTAATGTGAAAAGCGAAGCCAGAAAACAAAGCTGGCGTCTCTCCTGTAGCAGGTGACGGCGGTCCAGGCTGTTTGTTTTTGAGCGTCCGTGTATGTCCAGACAGGACCTCCTCTGTGCCATGTGCCAACCCGCTCACATGCTGGCCAAACCCACCCACTCCACTGGCCTTTTATCCACCTGCTTCTCTCTGCAGACATCAGATGGAGGGAAAAGAGGCTTCTCTTATACTTCAACACTGTCTGTCTAAATGAGATGCCCCCAGCCTTTGTAGGAGTATTTGTGTGTGTGTGTATGTAAAGCCTGGCCCACTTTCTGTTTTCTGACTGCGTGTGTGTGTGTGTGTGTGTGTGTGTGTGTGTGTGTGTGTGTGTGTGTGTGTGTGTGTGTGTGNGTATTCTTGCATCAAAAAATTGTTTTGAGTTTTTATCTGATGTTTACTGAGGTAACTTTAGGTTTTATTGTAACTTCTGACCTTCACCAGATTTGTTGAGCCTGACCCCAGTCACACTCTGGAGGAACAAGTGGTGCACTGGTACTTCGCCCAGCTGGATAACAACGGTAGTCATGACATCAACAAGAAAGAGCTAAAACCATTCAAGAGGTACCTGAAGAAGAAAGCCAAACCTAAGAAATGTGCACGCAAGTTCACTGACTACTGCGACCTGAATAAGGACAAGGCTATTTCAATGCAGGAGCTGAAGGGCTGCCTCGGCGTCAGCCAAGATGGTAAGAGGGAAGATGTAAGATATCAGAGCTTTGAATGGAGTGGAAGAATGTGAGGATTCAGGACAGTTTTTCAAAGTTATTTGTGAAATTTGTCTTGTTTTTGAGCTAAAACATAGCTACTCTGAAGTCCAACTTTAACAGTGGAATGAATGACTGAATTCTCTAGATTTATCCAGATTTTCAGTGAAATGTTTTTAGACCACTGTAGCCATTAAAATTTCTGAGTTAAAGATGAGGTACATTGATCACAACATAGGAAATAACTATTCTAACAAACTAAATAGAAGTAAATCAAAATTAGACACACACCTAAAGTTTAATCATTGCTGTTTTTCCCTCCTGCAGGTAGCTCAGTGTCAAGTAGTAACCTCGGGACGTTGCCAGGGTCACATTTATTCAGTAAGGCAAACCAAATGTCTCACTATTCTAAGGTTTATACTAATATGATTGTTTAATCTATTTTGTTCAGGTTCAAACTCATAGTCGGGTTTATTTGTTCTACTAGGGCAAGTTAACATTACATCAGAATTTATTACACAGTGTACTAACATTTTATTTTTTGTCCCCAGAAAACTTTAGTTTATTATTTATATTTTAATACAAAAAAACTGCAGAAAAACTTCAAAACTGGCACACAAAAAACCCTACAACAAATGGCAAAAAAAGTTTTTCTCATTGTTTTTTCCTCTTTCCTTGTTTATTTAGTCCCAGTTTGTCACTTAGCTGACTCTGCTAGCGTTCTGTGAAATTCATGTAGTTAACTGGTCCCACTGGCACAGCTGATTCTGACTACTGGGCCACTTCAGGACCACAGAGCACTGAGGTCATGTGTTTATTCTAGCTCTGCAGCGCCATGCCCAGAGAACAGCGGTTCTGAGCCAACGTAGCATCTCAACAAACAGGCTGCCAGTATAAACAGGCACCAGTTTGAAGGAGCTGGTTTTGCTATGTTCACTGAATTGATTAAGAGCTGGAATGAGTGAGATCCACTGTTCTCACAGTGGATCTTTTGTTTGATCAGAGCTGCCTTTTTGTGTTGTGGGACCAGTGGCGGCCCGTCCATAGGGGGCGCTCGGGCGCCGCCCCACCAGTCCCAAGAGGAAGAAGAAGAGAAATAGGGATCACAAAATATAAAAAACTAACATAAAAATAAAACTAAACGAGCCATCCATTATATATACAATAAGTGCTGTGTATAATCTGCATTTAGGTGTAGTTTAGAAAGGTTTTCTTACTACTTTTTACTGGACCGATAGGTCGTGTTTCTTTGGGTTCTACTGCGCATGTCTGGACGGGACGCCGTCCCAACATAGCGCATTGTTTTTTGCCTCTGACGCATGCGCACTGGCAAATTTTTCCTGACGCATGCGCACTGAGTGCAAAAAATAGGAGATCGCTCGGGACGCAGGTCTTCAGCGTCCCTGTGTGACATGCGCACAACAGCAGGAGTCTGGAGTGTTGCTCTGACCGAAACCGGAAGTTCTTGCTCTCTTTTTAATGGAGGGTAGAAAATGGATATTTATTCAAAGAATCCTTCTTTCCTGCTTGTGAAAACAAACCGAATTATTCCATTTGTCCTGATTTCATCAACTCAATGGTGAATGACTTCGTTTGTTTGTTTCTTTTTCTTAATAACTATGTGTCTGTCATGGATTTTCCCATTCAAAAACCCCATAGGCGGAGCTAGCCGCGGCTAGCAGTGCTAAGTCCTGATGAGTGAATTTATACCTTAAATAGCGACGTGTTTGTTGAGGTGTCTGCCGAATGTTAGAGAAATACAGGTACGTTGGTTTATGTAGTTTAGCCCGTTTTTCATGCGTTTTCTCTACTTTTCATTAAATTATTATGGCGTTTTAAGGAAGTTTGGTCTGACTGGGTTTGATGGGACTTATCAGTGGATTTGACTTTATTTTGTTGTTAATTCACTTCATTAGTTGAGCTGATTGTCATGACTTGCTTGGTTAGTGGTTGTTGGCTGATTTGTAACATTAATTATCTGACTGTATTAGTTAGAGATGGATTTATTTGTTTGTGGTGTCAGTAGAAAGCTAATTGTGAATATTAAGTAATGTTTTTGACTTTGCCAGGTTGTTTTTTCCTTGAAACTTTTACAACTTCTGTTGTGACCACATTTTGGTTGTTTTTTATTTTTATTTGTATCTGATTATATTGATATTATTCTAAGGCAGGGGTCACTAACAGGCGGACCGCGGTCCGGATCCGGACCCAGAGCCGGCTCTGTCTGGACCCAGCAAATCCAGACCCGGTCCCTGGTGCTTAAGGAGCAGGCGTGTCCGAGGAGACACGCGAGCGCTATTGAGCAGGTTCGTCGCTCACTCGGAACCCGCGGACCTCGCCCTCCCCCTGCCATGGTTCGGAGCTCAGTCCCGGACCGGAGTCCTGGAGGCAAAGCCGAGCGCCAAGCGAGTGGCGCACCGCGGCAACTCCTTAGTTCGCTAAGCTACCCCTACACCACGGTCGGGCAGTCCCTCCCGCAGCTTCAGAAAGAGATCTACTGCTGCAGAAAGGCGCCATGCACACTAGTGATGCGTGGGTCAGGGTTTTTATTGACCCGCGGGTCCTGCACATTTGAAAACTTCTGACCCGCCCCAAACCGCTCCGCATCGCTACGTCTATTTTTAGAACCTGCCCCGATCCGTCTCATTAAAAACACGTTATAATGACTGAAAGCCTTTTATTTAGTCTGACGTCTCCAAAATAAAAGTTTTTTTTTAACCTTCTCTAAAATGTGCTTATGCAAAGTTTGCAGAGTACATCATTTCTCCGTTTTCTTTTATAAATCCTAAAGTTTGCGGAGAAAGTGACTCCCTTTGCGACCCGTTTTTTTTGTTTTTGTTTTATAAGTTTTATATCAAATATAACAAATTATAAACATATTTATTTTATAAGTTTTATAAATGAGGCCACAGCGGTCGCAGAGCGAGAACCGGACGTCTCTCAGCGTCATTACACCTGCAGACGCTCTCACACGCACGCACAGACACACACACACACAATAACGGATAATTTAGCTGGAGGGATGTATTTTTTGGCTGATCTGGGAGTGCCCAACACCCTCACCCGCTGCAGAATTCTTCAAATTGGTTAAAGAAAGAGCTGGCACACTCATGCACCGGGTAGAGATGCTGGAGAGGACGCAACTGGTGCTGGAGAGGTGAAGAAAGGAGGAGAGGAGAAGAAGCTCAGAGCAGGTAGACGAGCAATGATCCAGGCCATTGTCAGTAATCAGTTCATTCTGGTCAAAAACTGGACCAGAGTGTCAAAATAATGTTGACTTTTCTGCATCTGAACAGCAGAAGAAAAAAACCAAACCATTTTTCTCAAAAATTAACTTCAACCACAAACTAATTAATGGGGATCTTGTGCTCAGAGAATATATGTTTAAGTATTTAAATATAAATAATTATCTATCCATCCATCTATCTCCAAATAATTATTTATATATAAAAATACACACATACACACACACACATACACACATAAATATAGATATATATATACATATATATATATATATATATATATGTGTGTGTGTATGTGTGTGTGTGTGTGTGTGTGTGTGTAAGCAGGTTAAGGTGGCGCTGCCCCCGGACCGAGGACCAGGTCGCGAATGTTGATCTGGACCTTTGGCATATTTAGTTGAATACCCCTGTTCTAAGGTCTCCTCATGAAGACTTTATGATTTCTTTACTGTTTGATGTGTAGAATTAGACCTAACAGCTCCACATTTCTAGAGAACTGGTGGTACTAGGGATTTTTACCAGTAAAATATTCAGTCAGATGAAAATATTATCATTCCCTGCCCTAGTGGTGATATGTGATTTTTTTTTTGCGCATCTGAAAACTGACTAGCAAAAATGCGCCCCACCCAAAAAAATTTTCACCAGCCGCCACTGTGTGGGACATAATTCCTTCAAAATGGGTAAGTAAGCTGTTTATTATAATAGTTAAAAGCTATCAATACTGTAAACAAGTGACAACACATTAATGTGTGCCAGGAGTTGTTCTGCACCGTATGTCTGTTTCATAAAGTACTCACCATGTTGTGACACACGCGTCTCAGCTGCGCCACGCCAAGGCGCAATAATAGACGGTGCATATCTTTAGTGCCGTGGCATGGACTGGTGTTTCTGGGACGCGCTGTGGCAGTGCGGACTACAATGGTTTTTATTCAAAATAACGGCAGGGAACGACGTGGCGCAGCGCTGATTTCTCCGGTGTGTTTCAGCCTTAATAACTGGGGGTTACTCTGAGTGTCGGGTTAACGACAGTCAGTGAACACACCTTGCACCTGTCTGCATGGGCATTATTGACGCGGGGGTACGCATGGGACATGTCCCCCGCACTTTTTTGTGCCTTCTGTCCCCCGCACTTTTTTCAGCCAAATAATCCGTTAATTTGCAGAAACTGATTTTTCCGAGCCGTCTTTAATCCGCGAGTATCCAGTTGATCACCGACAGGTGCTGCTGGGCAGAAGAACAGCCAGGGCTGGACTGGCCA
>SSNR01000458.1:266533-286545 GCA_006937965.1 Callopanchax toddi
TAGGGTGACCAGTCACCAGATCCAAACAAACAGTGGGGCAAAGAGCATATTGGTTAGGGACAATATGGGACATGTTAAATACTAAAGGATTGTCAAAATTTTACCATTTTACTTAAAAAAAAATTTTTTTTTTTTAATTTAAAAGGTTTATTTCATTCAAAAAAGAAAATAATTCAAAATGTGCATTACATTAAAGGGGTGGTTTTGTCAGAATCCATTTTTTTCAGGCTTTCATAGTTTCTAATAGCCCCTGAGCCTGTCATGTAGGCTAAACATGAAAACTCTCTGTTCCCTGGTTATTTAAAAAAACAAAATTTGTAAGAAATTAAACTTCAAAATGCAGATCTGCATTTATGCACGGTTTGACGTCACAACGTGTAATCGCTGAGATGGTAACACCTTGCGGTCTGCCCAAATATCTATGCGCCCAACTGCTAGCTTTTTTTTTTCATAATTCAACATGGCGGAGCACAGACGGGCTTGTGTTATTTGCGGAGATCAAACCTCACGAAACAAAACTGATACTTAATGTTTATATATATAAAAATAAATCACATAGCTATACCTGGTGTGTGGCGTAGCAGCATTGTAACACTGTCTGCAAATCTGGAGGTTCTGAGTTCGGACCCCAGAGCTGTCTTTATTAACTTATTATTTATTTTTTCTGCGTGGACGTTAATAAATTCTGTAGGTGCAGCTATTGGCTAACTTTGTATTATATTTTGACTAATCTTGGCGAAATTAGAACTTATTCTGAGTTATATTGGTTAAGACACACAAAGTACTGAGCAGTGTGTGTGTGCGTGAGGTGAGCAGACAGTGGCCGGCATCTGAGTAAGGCGACCGGCGGAATTTCAGTTTCGCTTCTCGTTGGTGGAAAACACAGCTGACTTTGGGCCGAAGGAGTTATGCAGGACATGGGAAGAGTCAGCCTGCGTGTTGAGCCTTGGTATACAGAAGGCGGACTCAGAGTTCGGTGTGGACAGCAGCCTGCTTGCGGGGAGCGAACGGTTGTTTGCTCGAGGCTGGCTGAGCTTTTTTCAGGAGAAAATGTAAATTCAATTGTGAGTATTACCCCTCTGAATCATTCATTGACAAACGCTGAGGAAGTGGTTCTAATTTATCCTTCGACCGTAACTTTATCCACATAAAGCCTAGCTGCCATGTTTACCATCACATTTAGTATCAAATACCTACAGCCAATCAGAAGCGAGTGCTGTGCTGTGAATACTAATGAGAATCCTGCTGTTTCAAATTCAGGTGTCAGATGGGAAACTTCTAAAGCTTATATTATAAGCATCAAAGCTTCTTTCTTTATAAAAATTACACAGATAGCATTGAATTACACTAGAGAACAATGCAAAACTATAAAATAACCCAGAAAACCACACCTTTAAATAAATTAGAATGAAAACTAATAAAATAGCAACTAATAAAAAAATTTACCCTTTACTGAAGTCCTTTAGGGAAATACAGATTTTGTCTCATGCAGACTGGGATTCAAACCCAGGTCTCCCACGTGTCTTTACCTCTAAGCCACAGTTCTGCTGTTTTGTATTGTTCTGTTTTGGCACATGGACATTACATGTCACGGAACGTGAGTCAAGACTGCCACCATGTTTACCTAATCTGCGTCGCTTATGATTTTTGTGAGCCAATTCAGTTTAAGAATATTCTTACATGTAAACTGAAATAAAATCATATTTTTTACTGGCCAGTCAAGGCTCCTAGGTTCAAGCCATATCTAGGCTGTGCATTAATCCGGGCCTGATGATAAATAACTCTAGCCTGGTAAACCAGAGACTATAATGTGAATAAATAAAGTCTGCAGAGCAGAACTGACGGTCTAGTATACTAGGCTAAAATAACTCAAGATACCTCTAAAAATGTGTCCCTCTCACTTCTGAGACGATGGTTTCGCCCTTGCCTGTCTGGCATATCTGTGTGATTGCGCGTATCTTATAAAGATGGCTGTGTGTGGGGGGGGGGGGTGCAGGTCAGATGCTCGGACGTGAGCAGGGCTGCTGGTGCACAGGATTAAGCTGACGGTTCGCTGACATGGCAGATTCTGGTGTGAGGTGTATTAAAAAAACACATGGGGTCAGTCCGCAGCGCTCTCAAATAAAACACACGCACGCACACACACACACACACATTACACTGCTTTAAATCTTTTTTTTTTTTACTTAAGTGCCTAATTATATGTTTTATTAAACATCAGTAATTCAAAAGAGAAAAATACAAAGGTGAATCAATAATAAAACAACAGCTCCTCCTCCTGTCTCTAAGGCTAAGCCCAGACTTCCTGCAGAGGAAACTCATTTTAGCTGTTTGTGTCCGTGATGTCGTTCTTTCAGTCATTACCCATAGCTCATGACCAGGTGAGGTATTGACTCATATCAAACTCATATTCATAGAGAGCTGTCTGGTTCAGCTTCTTCATCATGACAGAGCGGTTCAGCATCCATCACTGCAGACCCTGCTCTGATCCACCAGTCTGCAGTGATATTTGATGTTTTGTGGTTCATGTTGATGTTCCTGATTTGTTAGAAAACAGCTGATCTACGGGTTGCTGCGGTAACGGGGCAGCTGGAGGAGAGAGAGAGTCCAGAGCCAGAAAACGTGGCTTTTACTTTTTTGGTAACACGGCTACAGCCGACAGTCTTTTTGTCAGACAGACTTTTTGTGGGAGACCATTAAAGCGGCTCTCTGGATTATTTTTCTATGTATCAAAGTTTTCTAAATGTTTTAAATGATATTTCAGGTCTAAACTATGATCTATGGGTTGAGTTCCACAACATCTGTCATTCTGATGAAGACCCTCCTTCCTCCTAGAGACCCCTTTCCATTATTTCTTGCCGCCGACATTTTTCAGCCAATGAAATTCAAATTTCTGCATTCTCTCAACATGCACGCGCATCGACCAAACCTGTACCAGTAGGGGGCGCTGTCGTACAGGACGCTCCGTGTGTTTCTCTGTCGTCTCAGCCGTTCACTTAGGACTCACAGCTCATTTCTACTAAAAACCTTCCCATTCCCCAGCTAAAGATGAATTTATTTTTATTTTTAAACCTTTCACCTCACAGAATGGCAAGGCTTGACAGGATTCCGCGTTTATTTTGGTCAGAAAGTTCATCCAGGGCCGAGTCAAGTTCAGCTTCACAGTCCAGCAGCAGCTCTCTGCTAACAGAGCTAATATCAGAAGCAGCAGGGACAGAGAGGGCTCCTCAGACCCTCATAGTATTGTTGGAATAAGATTGTGAACTGTGAGTGATTAAACCCTACACATTGAGCTGTACAGTTCATGCCCACAACGTATATGCGCCGCATGCACGCTCGCACACGCGACCGGACGCGCGTGTCGAGATGTTTTGAGGAGGAGCCTTTGGACGCTAGATTCAAAAACTGCTCTCTTGATGAAATCCTCCAGAGTGCGGCTTTAAAGAATTATTTAATATGAATGAAAGTTGTATTTATCATATTTTTTTAAATAAATAAGTGACGGATAAAAATAATTTACGACCAGATTTTTTTTTTTGGACAACAAATAAGTCTAGCGTGTAAATAAGCACTGTTAATAAATTTATTGTAGTTAATGCACAGTTGATATGGCACTTTGACTTCCAACTAAATTTTACATGGCACTCGTCATCAGAAAGGTTGTCTACCCCTGGGATAGAGGGAAAGATGAATACAGCAATGAACAGTTCCACAGGTCCATCATGAATCCCGCAGTGTGTGACCTGACCCCGGAGCGCAGGTCGAAGCCCCTTTCTCTGTCCAAAAGGTGGGGAAAAAACATCAAAGTTGCTCCAGAGTCAGAGCTAATGATTGTTTATTTATGTTTATGCATTTGGTGTATGCTTTTATCCAAGGTGACTTACAAATGATAATTTAACAAAGAAGTTACCATTGAGGCAAACAATAGAGTGATCATATTTTGATTTTTGAAAAAGAGGACACTTGGCTCAGTTGTGAAACACTTTGATGCTGTTTAATTAAAAAAGACTTAAAGTGCCCATGGCTCCATATTTAAATCAATTTATATTAAACAGGTGTAATCTTTGATGCCTCTAGATCAGCGTTGCACCATTATAACTCAAAATACGCTGTAATTATTTCCTAACGAGCAACTCAGAGATCAGAAGAATGCGCCGCCTTCCGGTTCTGCTGGGTTTCTCCTTATTTGGCAGCCTGACACTTCTGCTGCAGCAGGGGGCAGTGCCGTCGCGTGAAAGTGAAACTAAACTGAAACTAAACACTACACGGTCCATGGTCAATGGCGGCAGCAGCACTGGCGTTCTCCTCGCTCCAGGTGTCGTGAACGTGCATGTGGGAGGAGAATTTACCATATAAGCAAGTCCGGATCACTATGACCTCATAGCGGGCTGGAGTGAAAAAAACGGTTTGAAACCTGGGTCTGAAATCTTGAAGAGCTTCTCACTAGCTGTACTAGGAGACAGATGGATGCCATTTTTTGCACTTTCTGGCATGTTTAAGGTGAGAACAATGTTGCAACATGATAGATAAGTCAGAAAACACGGAAAACGATGCCATGGCACTTTAAACCTATTTAAAGTATGTAGCCTCTGTGTGGTTTTGAAGAATAGTTAAGTAACAACCTTCAGAAAGGCTTTTCAAAAATCAACAAGTACAAAAATTAAATGTATACTATGTATTCAACACAGCAGGTGTTGAATTCAAACCTACAACACTCGGGCTGAACACAGTGAATCACTGTTTGTTCTGTCTGTGAGAGGGATGTCACACGCAACACGGACTGCTTTATTCGCACCAGTTACTTTAAGTACATGTCTATTTCCAGTGAAAAACGCGGACATTTTCATTGATCTCTGAAACCCCCCGGAGGTTCTGGACAAAACGTGAATAGAGGACATGTCTGGGGAAAAGAGGACGTTTGGTTACCCTGGCTAACAACCAACTACTTAGAAGGAAGAACCCTAGGGGAAGGGAGGTGCAAGGTAGGTTAGAGTTTAGATCAGGGTGCAATTTGTCAGGGGGATGGGGGAGATTCACCCCCTTTTCTTTTGATGCCCCCCTGTGGTCATTAATCTTTCACCCCCAGGGGAGATAGGCTTCTATGCACCTCTCATTGGTCCAACAAAGCACTAGCCTGGTTTCTGTTAGGCATGTAAGATGCACTTCCCACGGTTGGATGTGCAGCGTGAGCTATCTGGTCCAGGGGAAGGGGGCATGTCCAAGGTGCAGTGCGAGATCCCCGGCACAGGGGGATGGAGCGTGACAAGGTGCAGCTCCGTGCGGTCTGAACAGAAACGGCAATGGGTCCTGATCTGAACCGCTGCATGCCACCATCTTGATAAGCTGTGGCATGAAGACTAAATTCACAATAAAATATTCTAAGTATGGTTACTATTTCTGGATGTCCCACAATACCTTTATGTTATCACGGCATTGCATCCATCCATTAACATCCACACTTTTCTTAGTGAGATTGTTCAACGCTCACCACTTTTCCAGCCGCTTTGCTCCAAACTTCTCCTCCACCTGTCTGGATTCTCCACACTGCGAACACTGTGTTTTTCCCCCTCTCCCTCCTTCCCTCCCCCTCCTGTTGCTCCTTGAAACCAGTTGCCGATCACTTTTGACCCTCTCCCCCTCCCTCTCCTGCTCTGACACCGGCCGGCTGTCAATCAATCGATCAGCTTCCCACCTAAAATCCTGCCTGTCATTTCATTATCTAATGTTCGGCTTGTGATGAAAATACACCGGGTATGTAGCCTACCTACACAGAAATAGCTCATTTGATTCTTTATTTCCTGAATATGTTAGCAGGTATTAGCCACAAAGCATCTCTCAGTCAGATCAGTCACAATCAAGCTTTTATTTGACTTTCTCACTCAATGTAACAATAACAAAGATGCAGAAAAGAAAAAGGCAAGAGAAGACTGACAACTTTTTCAAGAAAAATAGTGTAAGTGAAATTACTGTAAAGGCTAAAATCCCATTTTAATAAATAATTAAATAAAACATTTTTAATTAATCATTTTGTTTAAACTTGAGCCAACATTATATGTAAATTACAGGTAGTTTGAGCTCATTCCTGACTATTGAACCTTTCTGGTATAGTCAGTTTACCGGAGGCATCAGTTTCAGTGAGAAAGTTCAGAGAGGGTTCACAGGGAAGCAATGAAATAAATATAAGTTTAAGCTATTACAATTTATAGTTACAGTTTGTGAAAGAAGTCAGTTAAAGCAGGTTGAATATTTTTAACCAAAGAATGTACAGCTAAATACTTCATTTTGCAGCTGATGTGCTTTGTAGGTCATAACTTGAGCTGTATGGTTCAAACTGGATGCAATAACACAATACATACATTTTTGGAAAATGTGTAATAGACTTTGGTTATTCAGAAATGTGTCAGTAATTCATAATTCAGACTATGATAACAGGTTGCATGTTAGTAAATCCCTGGTTAGTGATTAATTTGTGTTCCCTAAAGTGTTTTTGATTGTCTTTTAATCTCTTGTAATATTGTTTATTAATGTCCTGATATTCACAATAGGGATGCTTGATATTGGCTTTTTTACCGATATTGTCTAACTCTTAATTTCCGATACTGATATAAACCGATACCAATATAAGCGTGGTAGCCCTCATAAAAAAAAAGACAAACACAGCAATGCAAGGTGTGCCAAATAAATAAAAATTTCTCAAAAACTAAACATCAGATTTGTCATATTTTGACTAGGGATGCTCCGATCACGTTTTTTGCTGCCGATCACTGATGCCAATCATATTGATTGACTGGAAATTTCTCATTGTAGTAATGATGAGGGCTAATGGCTACTTGATCTGTAGAAAATGAACCATAAATCTCCTTCATTTAGACAAAAACAGGTTTTTACTGACTTTTCAAAGATGAAATATATTATTTATAGATATATATTTCCAATCCTTATAGAAATCTATTATTTTAATCCATATAGAAATCTATCATTTTAATCAGATATCTATTACTTTTATTAATAGAAATCTATTACTTATATATATATTTAAATAATTAAACATATATTCTTGTGCACAAGATCCCCACTAATTAGTTTGTGATTGAAATAACGTTTTGAGAAAAATAGTTTTTCTTCTATTCAGATGCAGAAAAGTCGACATTGTTTTTACCCTCTGGTCCATTTTATGCCCAGAAAGAACGAACTAATTACTGACAAGGTTCTGATTATTACTAAAGAGTCTACCTGCTCTCAGCTCAGAGTGAAATTGTTGTTCAACTAGTAATAAAATGATCTGAGCATTTTAAGTGGCTCTAGCAGATGAAGATGTTTGGATTTGGTGAATGCTGTAATAATATCTAAGGACGCGATTTTATTTTGATATTACCAAAAACTATTGTAACAGTACAGAACACATTCTTTGTAACAATAACAAATAACTGAAAGTATTTTTTTTACTGTTCTTATGTTCCTTTTATACAGTATTTTGTTGTTAGTAACACACATTACAAAGTTCTCGTTGTATCTTCAAGAGATTCAGATATTTGGGGCAGAGCAGGACCATATATATATATGTATATATATATATACATATATATATATATATATATATATATATATATATATATATATATATATATATATATATATACACACACACACACACACACACACACATGATAATACATGAATTTTATTATACTACACTGGTCCAGAGTACAAATCTGGGAATATCCTGGAGTAGCTGCCCTGAGGATCTGACAGCTCTGGGTGGAGTGTGATGATGGAGAAACAAGACAGAAAATATCCAGGAGCTCATAATAATTATAAGGAATGAATAATAATACATAGCCTACTCGGATGATATTCCACCTTTGTTGAAGTGACACATACTGTCATCTAGAGGCCAAACATTAAAGTAGTCATGCAGATCTGATTTTAACTGCATTTCTGCCTTTGTGCAAACAATACAAATAATATTCTTAACACACTGTTGATGCTGTATTTCAAGGCTATTAGTTTTAATAGAGCAGAGCTATATTTCAGTGAAAGTTAAAGTGATAATATGCAACTTTTTCATATTTTTAAATCTTTTCCTTGAGCCAGTATGTGCTAATATGACCCTTTACAAAGTTAATGAAAAGTCACTTAGCCCCATCTGGTGATTACAGCCGGAAAACCACGATTGCAAGATCTCCGTCGCCGTCACGGTACCTATAGAACTAGGATTGAGACTTTAGTTTTGTACTTGTACCTTTTAGTTTTGTACTTGTAACTCATGTTTTGTACTTGTACCTTTTAGTTTTGTACTTGTAACTCATGTTTTGTACTTGTACCTTTTAGTTTTGTACTTTTTACTCATGTTTTGTACTTGAAACGTTTTGTTTTGTGCTTGAAACTCATGTTTTGTAGTTGTAATTTTTAGTTTTGTATTTGTAACCTATGTTTTGTACTTGAAACTTTCAGTTTTGTACTTGTAACTTAGTTCTGTGACTTGCACACATTTAAAAAAATATAAGTTTCAAATTACATGTTCAAATTGCAGTCACAAAGCTATGAGTTACAAAACACAAAACATTTTTGACCATATATGGCTTGCTCAGGAGGACCAATCATGAAAGAGGGAGGCAGTGCTCACAACCAAACTTGATTACAGTCACTCTTTACCAGTAGGTGGCAGTGAAGGTCCTTCACAAGTAATGCTGTCAGACAGAAATCCGTTTGTGAAAAATCTACTCCACCAGCAGCATTCTTCAGACGACCGATCTACACTGAAGGTAAGAACTAACTTCAAGTCTTGTAAAAGTTTGAATTACCCCTCTAGGCTTCACCTTATTTAGTTATTTAGTTTTAACTCGCTAAAACAAACGTGTGTTCAGTCGGCTTGTTATGCTAATGTGAGCTAGCAGGCAGAAGTAGCATGAACTACTCTACCCATGGACAATTAAAACTGTTAGGGTAAAACGTCACATGTTAGATGTTTCAGTGTTTGTTTTTGTGAGGTAATGATTCACTTTTCACACTGGCTGGATTTTGTTACCTTGCCAGAGGAGACTGGTGTTTTAGCCGGCTAGCTCTGTTGAGGCCTACTGTTAAACTGAATGAAGCCTCAAATGTTTGTTCTTTTACTTCAGAGACTCAGACCCTGGAAACATCTTAAGGCTCCACCGACCAGCAGCACCCCTCGTGGTCAAATGGCACCAAAAAGTGTTCTGGTTAGTGGTGTTAGTTTAATCAAAATGTGTCTAATTCATTACCAAACCTTTTTTTATATATACATTTAGTTGTTTACAAAATCAAAACAGCTGAAGACCAACTTCATAAAGTCCTGACTAAAAGAAACTGCTTTCAGTAAATTTTGGTCAGGGAACTTATATTAATATTATTTCCATTGGGTTAGTAATGTGCACTACTAATATTTGTTGCATAGTTTGCTTTAAATGGCTTGTAGACTAATGTCATGAGCTGTTATCTTTAAGTCAGTCAACAATAAACAGTAAAGTGTTTAAATATTTATCAATTAAACTAGTAAATAGTCATAATTAATTTTGATTTTAGAAAATCATACATTGAAAGAACAAATGTGTTTTTCTGGTGCATAAGCCTTATTTATATTCAGAGTAGTGCCTTCAGTTTGTTTTTAACTTGGTTTATATTGTTTCCTGTTGCTGTGTTTATTTGTGACTTGTTTACACTTGTAAGGTGACCTTAAATTTTATTACTTACAGACACACCTGCTGTTTTGATAAACTATAAGCTAACAGTTTTTTTTATTTACAGATGTTGCAGCTTCTTCTAAGACGGCCGCAGTGTCTCTCCTGTTGTCTAGGTCCATCTAAGAAGTGAAGAGCAGGTTCTGCCGACTTCCTCCAACCATCATTGGGCAGAGAACATTGGGATGTCACGTGAAACATTTCTGTACCTCTACAGACGAGTTCCACCAACACTGGAGAATCAGGATGCTACTTTTTATCTGTGTTCCTCTATTAACAGTCACTATAGAAATCTGCAAACCAGCAACTAACAGAATACAGGAGTGTTGTTCACCTGTTGCTGTGTGTTATTCATCTGATAAAAACTGAAAGAACAAAAGGTTTTGTATTATCTTTATTAGAATACAATAAATTAAAATCAAAAAAAGAAATTAGATGTCACAACCAGAATTTTTCTGTCTATAGCCCCGTGATGTTGCTCCAGCTTGGATTTCAACAGCATTTGTAACAAGGTGTTTGAAATGCTGTATTCTGCTATTTGACCGCTGGACAAAGTGGTCAATCTGATGTTCATGGTTGAGATCCTTTCCTGATCCTCTGGTCTCTCTCCTGTTCTCTGTCGAAAAGAATCCTCAGACGTTTTCCTGTCAAAATAAAAAACATAAATATAGGTGTAAAGGAAAAAATGACCTCTCAAATACCTGTCTCCATTACACTGAACATTTGAGAAAAATTTATAGAAAAAGATCAACAGCCGACAGCACAATATAGTGAGTAGTGTTCTAAAATAATGAAGCATTGCAAATGAATAATGGCTGATATTTCATTCCCGGTGAATTTACTATGAATTTAACACTACATTAAGCTGTACAGTGATCATTTACAACTTAAAGCGGCACTCCGGAGGATTTCATCAGGAAAGCAGTTTTTGAATCTAGCGTCCAAAGGCTCCTCCTCAAAACATCTGCACGCAGTGCATATACTTCGGACATGAACTGTACAGCTCAATGTGTAGGGTTTAATCACTCACAGTTCACAATCTTATTCCAACAACACTACGAGGGTCTGATGAGCCCTCTCTGTCCCTGCTGCTTCTGATATTAGCTCTGTTAGCAGAGAGCTGCTGCTGGACTCTGAAGCTGAACTTGACTCGGCCCTGGATGAACTTTCTGACCAAAATAAACGCAAAATCCTGTCAAGCCTTGCCATTCTGTGAGGTGAAAGGTTTAAAAATAAAAATAAATCCATCTTTAGCTGGAGAATGGGTAGGTTTTTAGTAGAAATGAGCCGTGAGTCCTCAGTGAACGGCTGAGACGGCAGAGAAACACACGGAGCGTCCTGTACGACAGCGCCCCCTACTGGTACAGGTTTGGTCAGTGCGCGTGCATGTTCAGACAATGCAGAAATTTGAATTTCATTGGCTGAAAAATGTCGGCAAGAAAAAATGGAAAGGGTTCTCTAGGAGGAAGGAGGGTCTTCATCAGAATGACAGATGTTGTGGAACTCAACCCATAGATCATAGTTTAGACCTGAAATATCATTTAAAACATTTAGAAAACTTTGATACAGAGAAAAATGCTCCAGAGTGCCGCTTTAAGTAATTGCATTAAAGATATGTAAAACTTAGTCTTGTTCTTATAAAGTGCACAATTGAACAAAAACACTCACTTTTTGGTGCCATTTGACCACGAGGGGTGCTGCTGGTCGGTGGAGCCTTAAGATGTTTCCAGGGTCTGAGTCTCTGAAGTAAAAGAACAAACATTTGAGGCTTCATTCAGTTTAACAGTAGGCCTCAACAGAGCTAGCCGGCTAAAACACCAGTCTACTCTGGCAAGGTAACAAAATCCACCCAGTGTGAAAAGTGAATCATTACCTCACAAAAACAAACACTGAAACATCTAACATGTGACGTTTTACCCTAACAGTTTTAATTGTCCATGGGTAGAGTAGTTCATGCTACTTCTGCCTGCTAGCTCACATTAGCATAACAAGCCGACTGAACACACGTTTGTTTTAGCGAGTTAAAACTAAATAACTAAATAAGGTGAAGCCTAGAGGGGTAATTCAAACTTTTACAAGACTTGAAGTTAGTTCTTACCTTCAGTGTAGATCGGTCGTCTGAAGAACGCTGCTGGTGGAGTAGATTTTTCACAAACGGATTTCTGTCTGACAGCATTACTTGTGAAGGACCTTCACTGCCACCTACTGGTAAAGAGTGACTGTAATCAAGTTTGGTTGTGAGCACTGCCTCCCTCTTTCATGATTGGTCCTCCTGAGCAAGCCATATATGGTCAAAAATGTTTTGTGTTTTGTAACTCATAGCTTTGTGACTGCAATTTGAACATGTAATTTGAAACTTATATTTTTTAAAATGTGGTCAAGTCACAGAACTAAGTTACAAGTACAAAACTGAAAGTTTCAAGTACAAAACATAGGTTACAAATACAAAACTAAAAATTACAACTACAAAACATGAGTTTCAAGCACAAAACAAAACGTTTCAAGTACAAAACTAAAAGGTACAAGTACAAAACATGAGTTACAAGTACAAAACTAAAAGGTACAAGTACAAAACATAAGTTACAAGTACAAAACTAAAAGGTACAAGTACAAAACATAAGTTACAAGTACAAAACTAAAAGGTACAAGTACAAAACTAAAAGGTACAAGTACAAAACATAAGTTACAAGTACAAAACTAAAGTCTCAATCCTAGTTCCATAGGTACCCAGGAAGTCACGTGTCTCACGAGGGTTAGGCTAACCCAAAGTGGCTAGCTGTTATGCTAGCGCTGGAGTGTTTTTAGCTCATGATTCCTGCTTTTTTTCAATCTCTCCCTGCTTGAACACAGCTGATTTCTTTGAAAGATTAAATAACCGCTCCTGTAGAAAGCTATGAAGGCTGAGGAGACATTTCAACAGGTAGATATTGGCGTTTAGAAGCTGAAACGATATGGTAACTTGTTTAATGCAGTAATTTAAAACGGACACCAGAGGGAGCCCAAAACAAGCCAAACTGCATATTATCACTTTAAAAGTATTCTCTAGATTCAGAAAGAGCAAACGTTCCTTTCTTTGGTTTAATATTATTAATATTATTATTGGTATTATTATTAGTATAAACAGAGACTGGCTGTAGATCGTTTCCAGGACAGCAGTATGTTGGCAGCACAGTGACTCTGTAATCAACTAGTGTTGTCTGCACCACGGGGAGGGTTCTGCATAAATTAGCAGGGTTTCCACGCGGTAGTAAATGAAATGTGCTCAAATTAAGGCCCTTAAAAGGTAGTAAATTACTGCATTTGGTAGTAAAAAAATTCCAACTTGGTAGTAATTTTCTGTCACAAAATTAAAATATTTTAACCTTCACCATTCGTTTAACTAAAAACGGCTTTTTATCGTGCTGACAGGACAGCAGAACCCTGAACGCTGTTGATAGCCTTGCACATGTGCACAACAGCTTTATTGTGCATGCTGGTGTCAGGATAACTCATGTAGAAACTAGCAAGTAGCACCGTAAACAATGGGGAAAATGTAAGTTTTCCAAAATTTGGCTCGAATGCTCATTATTTAAAGGCTGGCTAAAGGCAGTCATGGGCAATGATCGAGAGGCTTTTTGTCAGGTGTGCCGAAAAACTATTAATTTGATGTGGAATGGGGGTGACCATCATCCGACTTTAGGAGGGACTGTCCGGTTTTCAGGAGGCGTGTCCGCCGTCTGGCGAGCCCTTGAGACGGACGCCGGCTTTTGGCTGAATTATTTTCTTCACATGGTCCAGAGTCTCTGGTCCAGAGAAACAAATTGTGAAAACAAACAAACAAAAACCCCGGAGAGCTCTGCTCAGCGTGCGTGAAGTAACTCGGGCTGCTCTCCGCACTCAGCTGTGCCCCGGACACGCCTCCTCCTGGACCGGATAGAGAACTCACGCTGCAGCTGAAACCTGAACCATGAAACAGGTCGACCAGAAACCGGAGCGGAGAAAAAAACAGAGACCTCAGATCTGTGCCATGTCGCGCCCACGCCGTTATTTTTGATTAAAAATCATTGTAGTCTGTAAGATCACTCACACGGTGACGGGGACCGACACAGCGCGTCCCAGAAACGCGAGTCCACGCCACGGCACTAATTAAGATACACGCCAGTTTCACTCCAGGGGGTCCAGGGTGGAGAAGCACAGAATGAGGAGATAAATCCCCACTAATAATCACACCTATGGTCTCTAATGACAAATGTAATGCGCCTAAAGTAAGCAAATCTGGTGATCAACAAGTAAAACTTTGTTTTTTATTTTACAAAAAGAGCCCTGAAGATCATGAGTAACAGATCCCTCTAACCTGTTATTTATCAAATATAAAATACTGACATGATTTAGTTGACTTGAAAATATTACAATGTCCAAAGAGAGTTATATTCAGAAAATGTTTCAAGAAAAAGTTAGTAGTTATAATTTGAAAGGAAGTGAAGTTTGTAAAAAGTCTCAATTTAGAACCAAAAAGAATTGAATATTTCTGTAAATGGGGTAAAATAATATAACAACCTTGGCAAAGAAATAAAAGAATCAAAATCATTAATATATTTAAAAATGTATCAAACTGAGGGGTAAGGAATATGATTTTGTTTTATAAAAATGGACAGAAAATATTTTTTAAAGTCTCTGCTCCATTTCGTTCATCTTTTTTAGTGTTGATTTGTAAATTCTATTAAAGTGATACAAAAATAACAAAGTCTAAATGCAATTATGCATCCATAAGATGTTTTTGTAACAGATTATTGGATGAAGTGGCAAATAAGTCTCAGAAATGTAACTGGTTAAAGCCCAAACCTAATCAGATTAACCATGTTGACGAGGTTGATGCAGGCAGACCAACCTATCAGAAGCAGCCTGGGAAGAACAACATTTTTTTAAAAACCTTATATTTTGGGAGAGTACAACAATCATACTATGTAATGGGTTTGATATGTTATAGTTTTTTTCTTTGGTCATCGCCGAAAAATGTCCTCCTTTTTGGTGTTGTGGAAATGGCCACCCTAAGTTACGGCGATCAAGTCTCTCCGAACATCCAGCGTTCACCAACAGCAGATTCGCACACGGGGCGAGCAGCTCCATATTTCGTCTTTTGGCGATGCACAGAGCAGCGTACCTGCAACTTCAAACTCAGAAACCACGACAATTGAAAATAAAACACTGGCTTGTGAAGTCTAAAAGTGATTTTACTTTGTCTATATCCAGAAAAGATACATGTTCCAAGTCCTCTAGAACTGAGTTTGGAATGTTTGTATCGGATGTCTTAGTCAGTGCTGCGTGGGTCAGTGCCCCCCCACCCACTACCCACCCCCAAAAAAAGGGTCGCTGCGTGATGCGTTGGTAGTAAAAAAATGTTGTTGAGGTAGTAAAAAAGGTAGTGAAAGGTAGTAAATTCAGTTATAGGTTTCCTGTATAAACCCTGATGAGATGCTAAGTCATAATAATGAGATACTAAGTCATAATTATGATATACTAAGTCATAATAATGAGATACTAAGTCATAATTATGAGATAATAAGTCATAATAATGAGATACTAAGTCATAATAATGAGATACTATCTCATAATTATGAGATGCTAAGTCATAATTATGAGACACGAAGTCATAATAATGAGATGCTGTTATAATAATGAGATACTATCTCATGATTATGAGATGCTAAGTCATAATAATGAGATGCTAAGTCATAATAATGAGATACTATCTCATAATTTCGACTTAGCACCAAACCAGTAATTCTCAAAGTCTGGGCTGAAATCCGGATCAGGACTGCACAGCCGTTCCATCTGAATCCAGCATGTTATATTATAATGCATTTATGTTACGAGATCTATGTTTAAGTAGACCCAAGAAACTTTTATTTTTATATGTAGTTCTTTTATTTGGTCAAATATGACATATTTTGGACTTTCCGGGTGCTCTTGACTTGATTCCAGATCCGATCCAGATCAGCCTCTTACCATCGCTTGTCTGACGTTCAGCAGCTCCTGTTAGCAAAGAGCTAAAGTCATGTAGGATTGGCCTGGCTTGTTTTTGTTGTCAACTACATGATTTTATGGTTATATTTGGTCCGTTTTCAGACTCCTGTAGTGAGTCTTTCCTCAAAACGCAACCAGCGAACCATCTAAGGGACTTTTCTGCTGTTTTTAGAGACTTTTGGAGATCTAAATGGTTTTCTATGAGCCGCGACTTTTTCCGGTTCAGGTCTACTGACAGACAGAGAGACCCGAATCCTCTGTCGGTGTTTCTAACAGCTGTAGAGCTGTTATGTTGCATCACCGTGGTTTTATGTAAACCTGCAGTAAAAATCCAGGAGACATTGATTTAGTCTTGGTCCTGGATCAGCCTGAGCTCAGAGTCCTGAAGCATCCTGGAGCATCACAGCTCCATCTGATCATCACAGCTTACTCTGGAGTTTTATAATGGAAACCTGATTAACTTCATCACTTTTCATGTCTGAAAAAATAAATTGTTTTCAAACAGAAATAAAACAAACTGAACTTATAGTAATGTTTATATTTAAGTTAACAGGAAAGAGTACATTTTCTTAGTTTTTGGCCTTTTGTGTTAGTCCCCTTATTTGCATCTCCTAGACCCCTTTCAGGGGATGTAACATCAGCCATATCAGGTCCTAGAGGGCTGAACACAGCAGCTTCTCATCTAGAGGACTTTAATTATCGGGTAAGGAATGGCGAAAAAAACATTGATTTATGTGTCTGGACGACGTAAAAACCGGCGGAAATTTGCCCTGAAATGCTGTATTTTACGTACGGCTAAATAAACGCGTTTTCTCCGGACACTGAACGCCGCTTTTCACGCCGGTTTGTGACTGTCTCGACGCGTTCAAATGTACACTTTTCCCTCATTATTATGACTTAGTATCTCATTATTATGAGATAATATCTCATTATTATGACTTATGTAGCGTTATAAACTCTATTTATATGGTTTATAATTGGCACATACTTCTGTAGTTCACTACTAGGTTTTGTAAGTTTTACACGGAGAAAAATCTCTGATACTATCACCTTTTAGTGCTTACAGGGATATCTAGGTTCGATTCTGATGTCACAGTGAGTAGATTATGCATTTAATATTGACAATAGAAATCTGAGACTAGATATTAGACTTCATTATTTTATTAAGAAACACATACGACAGATATCACAGATAAGAAAGAGGTAGTTAGCAGGTAGTCAGCTTTAAGTCATTCACGATGGTAAGGTGTTCTGAATTGAATCTTAAATAAGTTTTAGCAATCTGAATCTCATGATGGTTTGGAGACTAGGGATTTTACTTAATTTAGATTAAGGATTCTGATGGAGGGGTACTAGTTACGGATGGATCAGTAACTAGTTTGAGTGAGCTAAAGTTGTTAGCTTTTATCAAGAGGCCTTTAAGCTTTACCAGAGTTGTGGTACTTAACTGCGTTCCATGGATCGTCGCTGCTGGAGTCGGATGAGAACGCGGAGGTGGTGTTCCCCCCCTCGGTCAAGATCAGACGGCTGCGGGGGCCTTAGGCCGCCGGAGGCCACGGTGTCGTCCGTAGATACGAAGCTTAGATGACCCATCTCTGGCAGGGAGCGTCGAGGCCTGGCATTCCCATAACGGAGCGTCAGACTGAAGGTGTCTGACCTCAGAGGGAAGCTGGTTTCATCGGCTCAGACGGGCTGATGGACCGTCTCCGCTTGAGCCGGCAACAAGCGTCAGCTGTGTAGGGGTTGACAGCTGAGACGTGAGGTCTGGTCAGTGTCGGGACCAGAACCGCTCTCTTAGCTCTCTCTTTTTTTCTTTTTCTCTCTCTAGCTTCCGGGGTCGGAAGTTAAAGGAGTCTAAAAGGAACGTGGGCCAATGAGGAGTTATTAATGTCACGTGACTCAGACCGCTAACTCTTATTGGTTGTAGTAATGAGTGACGTGGTTGTCATAACCTTTATCAGTATGTATGTGAAATAATACTGATGTATGGATCAACATACTGGAAGAAAATGCATTAATCACATTAAGACATTTTAAGACAGTGGATTAAAGGTAGTGTCCTTTAGAATAGACATTAAAGAGTCTTTAAGTTTAATTATTAACTAAAGAAAGTCTTCTGAGTCTTCCGACACGACCGGGTCCTGGAAGGATGTTGATTCAGGTTAAGTAATAACAGATTCATTTTATTCCAAGTTATTGGGAAAAAGATGGTTATTATTTGTGATGATCTAGAGGTCAAAGTTCAGAGGTAGTAACACATTTGGGGGCGTTACACTTAGTATCTCATAATTATGAGATAGTATCTCATAGCTTAGCCTTAGACTTAGCATCTCATTATTATGACTTAGTATATCATAATTATGAGATAGTATCTCATTATTATGACTTAGTATCTCATTATTATGACTTAGCATCTCATTATTATGACTTAGCATCTCATTATTATGACTTAATATCTCATAATTATGACTTAGCATCTCATTATTATGACTTAGTATCTTATAATTATGACTTAGCATCTCATTATTATAACTTAGTATCTCATAATTATGAGATAAGTATCAAAAAATATTTTTCAAAATGGCGAAAATGGGCTTCCATACTGTTGACATCCTGTCTGTCACGGAGCTGATTAAATCCTCCAGCAGGAGGAGGAAAAAAAACTTTGCTCTCAGCTGGGAGGATTCTGTGTAATTTAAAACTGCATTATTTATTCATTTTTACGTGGGCTATTAAAAAAAAAATTTTGGCTTCAAAGCATCATTATTAAATAAGAAAACTGATTTATAGTCTAATAAAAAACTTACAAGGGGCATAACTTATACGGGTTCACCAAACACATCATATGAGTTCCACTGGAACCACAGATAGACCCTGCCTCAGAGTAGGAGCTAAAAAGGTTATAGGAACTGTGGGTCATGGTCTCTAGTTCCTATCTGTCTGAACATGCGAAAAAACGGCCTGGTTCCTGAAAAGGTTATAGGAACTACAAAAGGTTCCTACAGTCAGAAAGGGGCACGGGATCACCTCCCAGACTGGAACTAAACAGGACTTCATCGATTCTCTGAATGAGTATTTGGTTATTTTTGATCAAGATAAAATGGACCACTTAGTTTAGACTTCATTTTCTACAAAAAAAAAAACAACAACAACAACAGCAAAATTTGTAAGTAGTAAGTAAGTAAAGTTTATTTATATAGCGCCTTTCACAGATATACGATACATCACAAAGCCTCGCCTCGCCTCGCCTCGCATTCCTCCGCTTATCCGGGTCCGGGTCGCGGGGGCAGCATTCTAAGTCGGGCAGCCCAGGCCACCTTCTCCCCGGCCAAGTCCACCAGCTCCTCAGCTGGGACGCCCAGGCGTTCCCAGGCCAAACTGAAGATGTATGTCCTCCAGCTTGTCCTGGGTCGACCTGGGGGCCTCCTGCCGGCAGGACATGCCCAGAACACCTCCCGAGGGAGGCGTCCAGGAGGCATCCTTACCAGATGCCCGAACCACCTCAACTGGCTCCTTTCGATATGGAGGAGCAGCGACTCTACTCCGAGTCTCTCCCGGATGTCCGAGCTTCTTACCCTATCCCTAAGGCTGAGCCCGGCCACCCTGCGGAGGAAACTCATTTCAGCCGCTTGTATCCGCGATCTCGTTCTTTCGGTCACTACCCAAAGCTCATGACCATAGGTGAGGATTGGGACGTAGACCGACCGGTAAATCGAGAGCCTCGCTTTCTGGCTCAGCTCTCTCTTTACCACAACAGACCGGTTCAGCGTCCGCATCACTGCAGACGCTGCCCCAATCCGCCTGTCGATCTCCCGCTCCCTCCTTCCCTCACTCGTGAACAAGACCCCGAGATACTTGAACTCCTCCACTTGAGGCAGGACCTCTCTCCCGACCCGGAGTTGGCAATCCACCTTTTTCCGGTCGAGAACCATGGCCTCAGATTTGGAGGTGCTGATCCTCATCCCAGCCGCTTCACACTCGGCTGCGAACCTTCCCAGCAAGAGCTGAAGGTCAGAGCTCGATGAAGCTAGGAGGACCACATCATCCGCAAAAAGCAGAGACGCGATTCTCCTGTCACCAAACCCAACCCCCTCCACACCACGGCTGCGCCTAGAAATCCTGTCCATAAAGGTTATGAACAGGACCGGTGACAAAGGGCAGCCCTGGCGGAGTCCAACCCTCACTGGGAACAGGTCCGACTTACTGCCGGCTATGCGGACCAGACTCACACTCCTCTGGTACAGGGACTGAATGGCCCTTAACAAAAGACCATCCACCCCGTACTCCTGGAGCGCCCCCCACAGGGTG
>SSNR01000458.1:287036-304435 GCA_006937965.1 Callopanchax toddi
CCAGGGAGGCTGAGGAGTGTGATCCCCCTATAGTTGGAACACACCCTCTGGTCCCCCTTCTTAAAAATGGGAACCACCACCCCGGTTTGCCACTCCATAGGAACTGCCCCCGATGACCACGCAATGTTGCAGAGACGTGTCAGCCACGACAGACCTACAACATCCATTGCCTTGAGATACCCAGGTCGGATCTCATCCACCCCTGGGGCTCCGCCGCTGCGTAGTTGTTTGACTACCTCAGCGACTTCTGCCCCAGAGATTGGACAGTCCGTCCCCAGGTCTCCCAGCTCTGGTTCCTCCTCGGAATGCGCGTCGGTGGGATTGAGGAGCTCCTCAAAGTATTCCTTCCACCGTCCGACTATAGCCCCAGTTGACGTCAGCAGCTCCCCGTCCCCACTGTAAACAGTGTGAGCGAGTTGCTGCCTTCCTCCCCTGAGGCGCCGGATGGTTTGCCAGAACCTCTTTGGAGCCGACCGATAGTCTTTTTCCATGGCCTCGCCAAACTCCTCCCACGCCCGAGATTTTGCCTCGGCAACTGCCACTGCTGCACTTCGCTTGGCCCGCCGGTACCTGTCTGCTGCCTCTGGAGACCCACAGACCAGCCACGCCCTGTAGGCCTCCTTCTTCAGCCTGACGGCTCCCCTAACCTCTGGTGTCCACCAGCGGGTACGGGGGTTACCGCCACGACTGGCACCGGCTACCTTGCGACCACAGCTAGCAACAGCCGCCTCAACAATCGCAGAGCGGAACAAGGCCCATTCGGACTCAATGTCCCCCACTGCTCTCGGGACGCGGTCGAAGCTCTGCCGGAGGTGGGAGTTGAAGACCATCTTGACAGGCTCTTCTGCCAGGCGTTCCCAGCAGACCCTCACTATACGTTTGGGTCTACCAGGTCTGCGCGGCATCTTCCCCTGCCATCTGATCCAGCTCACCACCAGGTGGTGATCAGTTGACAGCTCCGCTCCTCTCTTCACCCGAGTGTCCAAAACATACGGTCTCAGGTCAGATGATACAACTATAAAGTCAATCATCGACCTGTAACCTAGGCTGCCCTGGTACCAGGTGTACCGATGGGCATCCTTATGTTCGAACATGGTGTTCGTTATGGCCAAACTGCGACTTGCACAGAAGTCCAATAACAGAACACCACTCGGGTTCAGATTGGGCGGGCCGTTCCTCCCAATCACGCCCCTCCAGGTCACGCTGTCATTGCCCACGTGAGCGTTGAAGTCCCCCAGCAGGACTATGGAGTCCCCAGTAGGAGCGCTATCCAGCACTCGTCCCAGAGACTCCAAAAAGGGTGGGTACTCTGAACTGCTATTTGGTGCATAAGCACAAACAACAGACAGGACCCGTTCCCCAACCCGAAGGCGTAGGGAAGCTGCCCTTTCGTCCCCTGGGGTAAACCCCAACATACAGGCAGAGAGTCTTGGGGCTAACAAAAAGCCCACCCCAGCCCTCCGCCTCTCACCC
This sequence comes from Callopanchax toddi, assembly GCA_006937965.1. Classification (NCBI taxonomy): domain Eukaryota; kingdom Metazoa; phylum Chordata; class Actinopteri; order Cyprinodontiformes; family Nothobranchiidae; genus Callopanchax; species Callopanchax toddi. Next base: position 288,510 of record SSNR01000458.1, read on the forward strand.
GGATCAACTCCAGCAAAGAAAAGTGTCCAACCCCTCTCCAGGACTCGGGTTCCAGAGCCAACGCTATGTGTCGAGGTGAGCCCAACTATATCTAGCCGGTATCGCTCAGCCTCTTCCACAAGCTCCAGCTCCTTCCCCGCCAGAGAGGTGACATTCCATGTCCCGATAGCCAGTTTTCCCGTCCGGGGATCGGATCGCCAAAGCTCCCGCCTCGGTCTGCCACCCGATCCACAATGCACCGGACCCTTCACTCTCCTCCTGCAGGTGGTGGGCCCACAGTTGGATGAGCCCATGTCTCCGGTTCGGGCTGGGCCCGGCCGGGCCCCATGGGCGAAAGCCCGGCCACCAGGCGCTCGTCCACGGGCCCCAACCCCAGGCCTGGCTCCAGGGTGAGACCCCGGTAACCCTCCGGGCCGGGTACTCAGACTCTTTGGTTGTGTCTCCATGAAGGGTCTTCTGAACCGTTCTTTGTCTCACCCCTCCCCTAGGACCAATTTGCCATGGGTGACCCTACCAGGGGCACAAGTGCCCCAGACAACATAGCTCCTAGGATCGTTAGAGCACTCAAACTCCTCCACCACGATAAGGTGACGGTTCAGGGAGGAGTTTACATCACAAAGCGCTTGACAATATAAACAAAAAAACAAAACAGAGAAAACATTGAAAATAAAAAACAAAACAGAGATTTGGGGGTACCAGATACAATATTTGGGCAAGATTTGGGGTACCATCAGGGGATCTACATTGTAAATTATGAGATAAAGTGGGACATTGGCTTGTGTAAGGAACTAAAGTCTTGGGCAGAAATATTGGGGCAAACTTCAATACAATATTTGGGCAAAAAATAAAGATGGGAGCAGAAGAAAATGTAAACAAAAGGGAGGGAGGGAGTAGCACTTTACACACAGTCACAACAACCGAAAAACACATCAAGGAGGGTGGGTGGGTCAGGATCTCCACCAGCAGCAAGAACACTCAGCACAGCTGACCGACCTTCACTCCCAGCAGAGGGGAAGGAGAGTTAGGGTGAGAGAGCATAGAGAAGGGGGGGGGTCGGGGGTCTGAGCAGTCGCTTCATTCACTCTGTTGAGTAGGAGATTGTCTTCAGGGTTACCAGATGATAACAGAATGTGTTTGGAGCAGGCAGTCCTGTTTGTTACAGCCACCTTAAATGTTTGTTTCACTGGCTTCATACCGTCCAAATTCCAAATCCTGGCCAGTCCCATCTGATCCGTGTAGTTCGACACATCGATCGTAATTCACTCCGCGCCAGAGTTCGTTCGCAGACAGTCCTACGAGACAACTCAGTCCTCGCGAATGTTTCAGTGTTCAAAGCACACATCAGCCCCCTTTGAAGCACAGAAATTCTGTCAAATTCACCTGTTAGCTCCATTGTTTTCCGATAAACCAGGCCCATGCAGATTCCAATGAGCGTGCACCTGATCATCATTAATCCAAAGTTGTAGACCTTCAGAGACATACTTGCGAAGCCCGCAATTTGATCCATTACGAACCCCACAGCTCTTGTCTCAGCCAGCTGCGGAGTCCCCTCCTCCGTTTTGAGAGTGTAAAAAATTTTATCCGTTTTGTTGGGAAGCCAGCAAACCAAAGCCATATCAAGAAAAATAAAAATATTTAACCAGAAAGAATGAAGAAAATGCTCAGAAGACAAAAACAGCTGCAGGAGTAACACACAAGGGAGAGAAGGAACAGTGCTGTATTTGGTGTGATTTATTAGATGTTATCTTTCACTTGTGTGTTTTTTATTTCATGTGTCTGCCAAGTCTTTTAATGCAAGATGTTTCATCATGTTGGATACTGAGAGATATTTCATCCACTCTCTGTCCCAGTAGGTCGTCTGGTGTAAGACGAGGAGGAGGAAGATACTGAGATGAGAGCAGAGGCTTCGTAACGTCTTCTGACAAAGAGAGAGGAGCAGCGACATAAAGAATATTCTGAGTTTATAAAAATAAACAAAAAACAACAAGCGAACAAAGCAGCGCCAAAATATTTGCACTTTCTCCTCCCTATGTTTGACATTTTACATGTTTTATGTGGTTTTTTTCTTTCTTTTTGAAGTGACTCGGAAATGTCTCGGTAAGAATGAGGATTTATTTGTAAAGATGTGAGCGGCTCACCACTGGAGGGACTTGTATTTGTTTGTAACCACATCTCTGTTTGTTCCATCTGCAGTTTTGATTTGTCTTCAAGTAACAAGCACAGGTAATGTGATGAGGCTGGCTGTGCCCCCTATTAGATATACTGTAGTGACAGAAGGTTCCGTGGTAAATAAAAAGCTTTTAGCGTCTCACACACAGTTCAAGTTTTGCTCGATGAAACACTAAGAAATCAGTTTGAAAATGCAATTGTAGCTGAATGTCTCGGAATAAAAATGTGGAGTCTTTTCTCAGAACAAAACAAAAACCTGTATTAGTCCCTTTTCCTCAGCACAGATCATTCTTTATTGACATTTTGCTTCAAGAATCAGCTGTTTCTGTTTTAAATAAGGTATCCTAGGAAAACTAGCTCTACTCTTAAAGTAGTATTTTGCTACCAAATCAAAACCTGCAAGTACGGAAGCCCTGAACGGCAAGTGAGGAAAAGATTTTTTTAAGGGTGGCCAATTTTCTAACTCTGGGCAATTTTATTGTACATCTTGTGGGCCCACCACCTGCAGGAGGAACATGAAGGGTCTGGTGCAATGTGGATCGGATGGCAGACCAAGGCGGGAGCTTTGGCGGTCCGATCCCCGGACACAAAAACTGGCTATCGGGACATGGAACGTCACCTCTGTGGCGGGGAAGGAGTTAGAGCTTGTGGAAGAGGCTGAGCGATACCGGCTAGATATAGTCGGGCTCACCTCGACACATAGCGTTGGCTCTGGAACCCGAGTCCTTGAGAGGGGTTTGACTCTCTTGTTTGCTGGAATTGCTCCGGGTGAGAGGCGGAGGGCTGGGGTGGGCTTTCTGTTAGCCCCAAGACTCTCTGCCTGTATGTTGGGGTTTTCTCCGGGGGACGAAAGGGCAGCTTCCCTGCGCCTTCGGGTTGGGGAACGGGTCCTGACTGTTGTTTGTGCTTATGCACCAAATAGCAGCTCATAGTACCCACCCTTTTTGGAGTCCCTGGGACGAGTGCTGGATAGCGCTCCTACTGGGGACTCCATAGTCCTGCTGGGAGACTTCAATGCTCACGTGGGCAATGACAGTGTGACCTGGAGGGGCGTGATTGGGAGGAACGGCCCGCCCAATCTGAACTCGAGTGGTGTTCTGTTTTTGGACTTCTGTGCAAGTCGCAGTTTGGCCATAACGAACACCATGTTCGAACATAAGGATGCCCACCGGTACACCTAGTACCAGGGCAGCCTAGGTTACAGGTCGATGATTGACTTTATAGTTGTATCATCTGACCTGAGACCATATGTTTTGAACACTCGAGTGAAGAGAGGAGCGGAGCTGTCAACTGATCACCACCTGGTGGTGAGTTGGATCAGATGGCAGGGGAAGATGCCGCGCAGACCAGGTAGACCCAAACGTATAGTGAGGGTCTGCTGGGAATGCCTGGTTGAAGAGCCTGTCAAGATGGTCTTCAACTCCCACCTCCGGCAGAGCTTCGACCGCGTCCCGAGAGCAGTGGGGGACATTGAGTCCGAATGGGCCTTGTTCCGCTCTGCGATTGTTGAGGCGGCTGTTGCTAGCTGTGGTCGCAACGTAGCCGGTGCCAGTCGTGGCGGTAACCCCCGCACCCGCTGGTGGACACCAGAGGTTAGGGAAGCCGTCAGGCTGAAGAAGGAGGCCTACAGGGCGTGGCTGGTCTGTGGGTCTCCAGAGGCAGCAGACAGGTACCGGAGGGCCAAGCGGAGTGCAGCAGTGGCAGTTGCCGAGGCAAAATCTCGGGCGTGGGAGGAGTTTGGCGAGGCCATGGAAAAAGACTATCGATCGGCTCCAAAGAGGTTCTGGCAAACCATCCAGCGCCTCAGGGGAGGAAGGCAGCAACTTGCTCACACTGTTTACAGTGGGGACGGGGAGCTGCTGACGTCAACTGGGGCTATAGTCGGACGGTGGAAGGAATACTTTCAGGAGCTCCTCAATCCCACAAACACGCATTCCAAGGAGGAACCAGAGCTGGGAGAACTGGGGATGGACTGTCCAATCTCTGGGGCAGAAGTCGCTGAGGTAGTCAAAAAACTACGCAGTGGCGGAGCCCCAGGGGTGGATGAGATCCGACCTGGGTATCTGAAAGCTATGGATGTTGTAGGACTGTCGTGGTTGACACGTCTCTGCAACATTGCGTGGTCATCGGGGGCAGTTCCTGTGGAGTGGCAGACCGGGGTGGTGGTTCCCATTTTTAAGAAGGGGGACCAGAGGGTGTGTTCCAACTATAGGGGGATCACACTCCTCAGCCTCCCTGGGAAGGTCTACTCCAGGGTCCTGGAGAGGAGGGTCCGGTCGATAGTTGAACCTCAGATAGAAGAGGAGCAATGTGGTTTTCGTCCTGGTCGTGGAACTGTGGACCAGCTCTTTACCCTCGCTAGGGTGATGGAGGGGTCATGGGAGTTTGCCCAACCAATCCACATGTGTTTTGTGGATTTGGAGAAGGCTTATGACCGTGTCCCCAGGGACACCCTGTGGGGGGCGCTCCAGGAGTACGGGGTGGATGGTCTTTTGTTAAGGGCCATTCAGTCCCTGTACCAGAGGAGTGTGAGTCTGGTCCGCATAGCCGGCAGTAAGTCGGACCTGTTCCCTGTGAGGGTTGGACTCCGCCAGGGCTGCCCATTGTCACCGGTCCTGTTCATAACCTTTATGGACAGGATTTCTAGGCACAGCCGTGGTGTGGAGGGTGTCGAGTTTGGTGACAGGAGAATCTCGTCTCCCCTTTTTGCAGATGATGTGGTCCTCCTAGCTTTATCAGGCTCTGACCTACAGCTCTTGCTGGGGAGGTTCGCAGCCGAGTGTGAAGCGGCTGGGATGAGGATCAGCACCTCCAAGTCTAAGGCCATGGTTCTCGGTCGGAAAAGGGTGGCTTGCCAACTCCAGGTCGGGAGAGAGATCCTGCCTCAAGTGGAGGAGTTCAAGTATCTCAGGGTCTTGTTCACGAGTGAGGGAAGGAGGGAGCGGGAGATCGACAGGCGGATTGGGGCAGCGTCAGCAGTGATGCGAACGCTGAACCGGTCTGTTGTGGTGAAGAGGGAGCTGAGCCGGAAAGCAAGGCTCTCGATTTACCGATCGATCTACCTCCCAATACTCACCTATGGTCATGAGCTTTGGGTAATGACCGAAAGAATGAGATCGCGGATACAAGCGGCCGAAATGAGTTTTCTCCGCAGGGTGGCCGGGCTCAGCCTTAAGGATAGGGTGAGGAGCTCGGACATTCGGGAGAGACTCGGAGTAGACCCGCTGCTCCTCCATGTCGAAAGGAGCCAGTTAAGGTGGTTCGGGCATCTTGTTAGGATGTCCCCTGGACGCCTCCCCCGGGAGGTGTTTCAGGCATGTCCTGCCAGCAGGAGGCCCCCGGGTCGACCCAGGACACGCTGGAGAAAATATACAGTATCTCTGGTTTGGCCCTGGAGCGCCTTGGGATCCTGCCGGAGGAGCTGGTAGAAGTGGCTGGAGAGAAGACTGTATGGAACTCCCTAATTGGGATGCTGCCCCCGCGACCCGGACCCGGATAAGCGGAAGAAGACGAGACGAGATCTTGACTTTCTGACTTCTATAAACCCTGAATAACATGCCAAAAAAGTATTTTCTTTAAAATTTGACTCATTTTCTAAGTTTGGTCAAAAATATTTTTCCGCTTGACTTTCTGACCTGTACAAACGGGAAAAAAATGTTGTAAAAATGAGAATTAAAAAAAATTTTTTTTTTCTTTCCAATTAAGCAGCCCTAAGTGGCAACTGGAAAAAAATATTTTACATAGGCTCATTTTCTATTTTTCTTGTAATGCTTTTATAACGCCACCAGAGGGCGAGATTCTTTCATTTCCCCCTCTCCACTCTTGAAGCCCTGAAAGGCAAACAGATTTTTTTTTTAAGAGATGCTAATGCTAATTATTTTTTTTTTTTTGTTTGTTCGTAGTCTTGGAGCCCTGAATGGCAAGACCAAAAAAAATATTTTGGGAGATGCTAATGCTAAAGTTATTGTTTTTTTCTTTCACATTTTGGACCTCTGAAAGGCAAGAAAATAATATTTTGCAAGATGCTAGAGCTAATGCCTTATTTTTTATATACATTTGCAGCCCTGAAAGGCAACAGAGAAAAGTTTTTTTGTAGATGCTAATGCTAAAGCTAAAATGGGTTATCTATGTAATACTTATTGCTGCCACCAGAGGGCAAAATGAACCTACAAACCATGGACAAACACGGTGCTCTGAACTAAACCAACCTCTTCAAGGTGAGTTTAAATATATCCATCTACTTTACAAATAATGTTATGGAAGCGTATTGCATTCACCCGAAGAAAAAAAAAAGTTCTGTTTTTCTGAATTAACGAGATAATTTTTACAAAAATAAATAAAAATGGCTCTGTTTTAACGAGATAATTTTTACAAAAATAAATAAAAAGGCTCTTTTTTTAACGGATAATTTTTACAAAAATAAATAAAAACGGCTCAGTTTTTCTGAATTAAGAGATAATAATAGCCTAACCCTCTGCATGTTCTGTGGCAGGCTAAAATGAACTCAAACATGTCCCATTTGTTGAGTTTAATTCACTTTTACTTATACTGTAGATTGAGAAACTGGTAAATAATCTTGTCTATGAACTATGTAGGTGGGATTATTATTAGTTTGTCGATCAGAGCAGACACCTGAAGGAATTGTTGAGGAGCGAAGCGGCAGTGCAAACTTCCTCTGCTCCCGGCGTGTGTGAGAGAAATGCAGAAGTCGTATCCTCCTTGAACGAGCTTCTTTTATTTACAGCAAGTAACAACGAACATTTTACATGCAGGAGCAACTGCTGAACAGCTCTGCTCCTGACTGTCGCCACTGGGACTGGAACTCAGACTGGAGGAGCACACAGGCAGTACACTGGCGGAGGGAACACATCTCCTCCTGCTGGCGGGTTACCATAAAACAGAACATAAATACAAACATATTCATCCCCTGCTACACGGGCGCAGTTCAGTGTTTACATTTAACAGATCTGGACGTGGCATGTTTCTCCAGGATCAGCTGACTAAATATGGGATGCTCCACAGTTGATGCAATTGAAAGGCTTTCAGTCTGATTACCTGGTGACACGGAAACAGTCAATTCTAGACGTGCTGAGTTGTTCAGCTGAAACTCCGGACCGCAGGTCTAGGTCACTTTAGGCTATTATTATCTCTTAATTCAGATAAACTGAGCCGTTTTTATTTATTTTTGTAAAAATGATCTCGTTAAAACAGAGCCGTTTTATTTATTTTTGTAAAACTTATCTCGTTAATTCAGAAAAACAGAGCTTTTTATTTTTTTTCGGGTGAATGCAATACGCTTCCGTATAATGTACATTTGCACATTGGTTTGAAAAGGGTATATGCTCATTTCATCTTCAAACTAGTTTAAATGATTCACATTGAGGTGACGGCCGGCGCTCTTGTGCCGTTAGCTTGAGCTAATTTGCCACTGCTAATAGCTCATACTGAGTACACAACCTGGAATGAGAGAGAGGCAGGTAGCCTCTCTCTTAATTGATCCACAGGTAATTTAAGTCATTTCATGACAGCCACTATTTCTAAATGTACTGTTTATAGTGTTTCTATGTATTTACTGCTCAGAATTTTAAACACAACTACACTGATTGTCCAAATCTTGCAATCAGCAGCTTATTCTAAAACCGGAACTGTTTGCTTATTGTGATTCTCTGTGGATGGGTAAACTTTATCAGCGGCTCTGAGGTAGTTTATTATCCGCGTTAAGTGCCACAATCACGTGATCCACGTTTCTGACTCCGTGTGAGAGAACTGAATCTTTCATGCATGATGCATTATAGTACAGTTTGTAATTTCGCCTATCCACTCTGAAAAGCATCTATTTCATCAATTTGTTTAATAACAAATTGATGTCAATGCATTTCACTCCAGTCTTGATCTTAATACACACACACACATATATATATATACATAAATATATATATGTATGTATATATATATATATATATATATATATATATATATATATATATATGTGTGTGTGTATATGTATATATATATATATATATATATATATATACATATGTATATATATGTGTATATATATATGTATATATATGTGTATATATATATATGTATGTATATATATGTGTATATATATATATATATATATATATATATATATATATATATATATATATATATATATATATAGGGGTGCTAAAAATATTTTTGTTTGGCTTTAATATGTGACTGGACCTGAAGACAGGTTCTTTGATGTCCAGTGAACTCCCTTTGTTAATAAAATGAAAGAATGACAACTTACTTTATGTAAAAAATCATCAGCTTTTTTACTAAACTAAGCAAACAACAAAAACATTAAATGGTCACATGGCTAATGTTGATACTGTATTTGTGCAGATTTATCCTCAGCACTGACCAATGAAATAAAATTTCCTAAATCTCACACAACACTCTGATAGGTCCAGCTGCAGAATCCATAACAAATGTGGATGTTGTGGATAGGATGCTGCCTGTGCATAATGGGCTAAACTTTAGGAAGCTGATTCAGCTCTATTGGCCATGATTGTGTGCACAAAGAATTTGACTTCTGTTTCATGCACACACAGCATACAGACATGTTATGTATGTTATACAATAATATCATATCAATATATAATATTAATAAAACAAAAAAGCAGGTTGAGATACTCCAAGGAGGAATGAATCAATGAAATTATGTACTTTTTTGGGAAAATTAGATTGCAGACTTATTAATAAACTTAAAACTTGTGTAGTGTTACCAAATATGCTATAACCTCGTAATAAACCTATAACCTTACCCTGTTCAAGAACATGGGAGGGACTGGAGCAAACCTAGGAAAAAAGGTGGGTGGTCCCCCGGCCCGTCAAAGAAGGGAGGTAAAAGGGACTCCTCAGAGAGTCGCTCTCAAAGATACTATGATCACAGTCCTCGTCCAGACTGGTACTCCCAACAAAGAGGCCGCCCTGGACAGAGCCCTAGTCCTCCGAGGTCGCGTAAGCATGAGCCGACGTTTCGAGAGAAACTGCAGAAGCTCTTTGCGTCCGAGTGTGGAAATGGGGAAAGTGATTCAGAAGATAGAGGTGTCCTGCCTCTGTTCACGGTATCCACCGCGCTTTTAGACGGGACACGCGAGCAGGCACAGGGTCAGGATCGACCACCCTCTTCCCCATCCGGCCTAAGCAGGTGGAGACACCTGTGTCACATGATCCCAAAAGGGTGCCCCGGGAGACCCCACATACCAGTGGTACTTGAAGACTCACTGAAATGTGAGGCCCTCTACGACACCGGTTCAGACGTCTCAACCATGTCCCGTCCGTTCTATGAACACCTAGCGTAGAGCGTCAGACCGCTACAGAGGTGAACTGCTGGTGGCACCGTGCAGACTAAAGATCACAGGAAGTGGCTCCAACCACACAACCTTGACCTCCATGGCACTCGTTGGATGGAGATGAGTCACCCCATCTTTGTGGCTGACCATGAAGAATTTCCACTTATCTTTGGGATAGACCTTACATTGCTTTGGCCCCATAGTAGATTACTGCACTTACCAGATGTGGACAGTACTATCTGAACCATTGGAAGGGGATTTCACAGATGCTACGGAGGCAGTAGTAGCCGCGCTAGAGAACGCGGGACACGACTCCCCATCTGACATGGGGAAAACTGCCAGCCCCGCAGCAGGGGCACTAGTTCCAACTGAACCCCCACAGAGTTTCTCTTCAGGTGGACCCCTAGGCAGCCTACCACGGCTCATACACAGGGTGGAAGAGACTGAAGTTCTGACGGATGACAGTGGGTGCGACAACCCACGCCAACCCATGTTCGAACAGCCTCTTCCTCAGACTCCTGCCGCAGCGGGTGCAGCAAAGGATGCCACCCCGAGGTGACGGCCGACTGCCCACCCCCGCTGTTGGAGAGGGAGCCTGCTGTATGTAATGTTTCATTGGCTACGGGTCCAACCACTGAAGATCCACTTCATGAACTACTGAAAAGGGCAGCGCTCATCAGAGAACTCCTGCCAGATCCTGGGGATCCTCAATGGGTCCGTAGTCTTATCACTCTGATCGATTTCCAACTACATAAATATCCTGGTCTTTCAAACATGGAAAAACTCCATCCTTTGGACTTCTCATCTAACTCGGTTCTGAGTGAATTCATATACAGTCTGCCTATGGACGTTAGACTTGACTTTGGTCGTCTGCGTCAAGCCATCTTGGACCACTATCTGGTATCTGATCTTACAGATGTTAGTCCATCCACTGCATCTGTTCCACCAGTCTCAGTAAGTAAGTAAGTAAGTAAAGTTTATTTATATAGCACCTTTCACAGAGAAAATCACAAAGTGCTTCACAGAAAACAGAATCAAACATGATAAAACAAATAAAATCAATTAAACAAACAAAATATCATTACAAATCAAAATCATTAAACAACAACAAGAGAACATAAAAGAGTTATTTAAAAGCAGTTTTGAATAATTGGGTCTTCAACTGCTTTTTAAAGGAGTGCAGACTGTCTATACAGCGTAAAACTAAAGGAAGTTCATTCCAAAGTCGAGGTGCAACAGACTGGAAGGAGCGATCACCTCGACTTTTAAATCTGGTCCTTGGAACTGTTAGGAGATTCTGGTCTGTGGACCTGAGAGCTCGGGTTGGAGCGTATGGCTTTATCAGTTCAGTAACATAAAGAAGGAGCTTGACCATGTAGGGCCCTGAAAGTTAGTCAGGATTTTAAAATGAACTCTACATTTAACAGGTAACTAGTGCAGAGACCTCAGAATAGGAGTGATGTGATCTTTTTTGTTTGCTCCAGTGAGGAGCCTCGCTGCAGAGTTCTGGACCAGCTGAAGGCGGTCAAGGGCTTTTTGGTTCAAACATGTGAAAAGTGTGTTACAGTAATCTAGACGGGAGGAGATAAAAGCATGAAGAACCATTTCCAGTTCAGGTTTTGACACCAACTTTCTCAGTTTGGAAATATTTCTCAGATGATAAAAACAGTTTCTGACCAGCTGTTTTGAGTGACCTTCAAGAGACATTGATTGGTCGAAAATAACACCCAGATTCCTCAGGTTAGACTTTACAGCAGAACTTAAATGTCCAATATGTTGACTGATCAAAGGGACCATCCTATCAGGGGCAACAATCAGACATTCAGTCTTTTCAGGGTTTAACTGAAGGAAGTTATTTTCTAACCAGTTAGTTGCTGACAGACACTCCAGTAGTTCAGACAGTTTGTAGAACTCTGAGTCCTTGAAGGAGCAGTACAGCTGAATGTCATCTGCATAAAGGTGGTAGGAGACATTGTGACATCTACTAATGATCTGTCCAAGAGGATGGATATATAGTAAAAACAAGAGTGGACCCAGAACAGAGCCTTGGGGTACCCCACAGAACAGATCTGTAGTATCTGACATGATGTTGTTTATATAATAATAATAATAATGCATCAGTTTTATATAGCGCTTTACTAGGTCACTCAAAGACGCTTTACAGAGTTGCATTATTCATTCACACAGTCATTCTCACCGGTGGTGGTAAACTACGACAAACGTCTGTAGCCACAGCTGCCCTGGGGCAGACTGACAGAAGCGAGGCTGCCATTCTGCGCCATCGGCCCTTCTGACCACCACCAACATTCACACACAGTCACACTCACATTCACACAGGCAAGTTGGGTGAAGTGTCTTGCCCAAGGACACATCGAACCGGTGACCCTCCGGTTACCAGACCGGCCACTCTCCCAACTGAGCTAGTGCCGCCCCGGATGGACACTGAAACTTCTGTTTGAGAGGTACGATTTGAACCAGTCTGAAACTGTTCCAGAGATCCCACCAAGTCACGGAGTCTGTTCATTAAGGTGCTGTGATCAACAGAAAGGTCCAACAAAATTAAGACTGTAAACTCCCCGGAGTCTGCTGCCATCATGATGTCACTGGATACTTTGAGTAAAGCTGTTTCTGTTGAATGTTTTTTACGGAAACCAGATTGGAATTTATCAAAAATGTTGTGTTGTTCCAGAAAAGAGGCCAGCTGATCAGCCACAACTCTTTCTAAAAGTTTAGAGATGGGGCTCAGTTTGGAAATGGGCCTGTAGTTATTTGGTTGAGAGGAGTCCAGATTGGGTTTTTTAAGGATGGGTTCAATAACAGCGTGTTTAAAGATGGAGGGGACGGAGCCGGTTTGGAGGGATAGATTGATAAAATCAACAATGCATGGGCCAACTAGGTCAAAAGCTTTAAGAAGCAAAGAGGTTGGGAGAATATCAACTGGGCTTGAAGATTGTTTCATGTTTTTAAGAATGAGACAGATGTCCTGAAAATGAACAGGTGTGAAGAAGGACCAGGTATGGAAAGGAGGAGAGTGGATGGGAGAATAAGGAGCAGATGGGGGTGAGAAACTTGACCTGATGTTTCTAATTTTGTTCTCAAAGAATGAAAGGAAGTTGTTACAGTCAGACCTTGAGAACAGGGGCGGGGTCACAGGAGTGGCCAGGGGTGGCACTTGCCACCCTTGAAATCTGATTGGCCACCCTGCCTGGCCACCCCCACCAGAGCTGTCAATCAGTTTGTTCATACTGTATATATTGAATAGTTTTTTGGAAAGTTTTGCCAGAAACCACAAAAACAGACATATTCAGCTGTCATAGTCTTTGATGTATTTTAATATGTATTGTAATATGCAGGGGTGCACACAACCAGTCTGCAGGTCCTCCAGAGAACCATATTTCATTCATGCATACCAGAACCGACTGCCCAAACGTACCTTTGCGGACCAGCGCTTCTGCGCCGGCGATGGGAGACCCCTAGATCTGACGAGCTTCACATCCTGTTGCAACGCAGCAAATGAGTGGTCACATGGCCTCTGAAGCTATGACAGGACCTCCGACACACACACTCACAGCATCTCCAATGCGCCTGGCACCGCGCACTTAAGCGCAGCTCCTTTGATGTGCACTTCAACACACACAATCACAATAGATCCGACCCACGCACGCAACTTACACATGCCCAGTAGGGGTGCAACGGGTCACAATCGATCTGTGATCCGAACGGATCGCCCTCTAGGGTTAGGGACACGGTTCGCGGATCCAGCTGCTCTAACCCGTTTGTTAAATCCTCCCTGACCCGACAGCTCGCGCTCTGAATCAGCTGATAAATAATTCCCCTGTGAGAATGTCCTTTTGTCATCATATATTAAGTTCTCTCAGACTCAGTTATTTTAGTTGACCAGAACAGGATCACTGATCGATAACTGATCACCCCTGCTGCGTGCGTGCAGAGCGGTTGATCCTCCATCACTGTCTATCAGCTGATCATTCTCTTCTCTGATAGAAAAACCGTAGCTCCGCATACGCACATCACGCACTGTGCGTAGGGTACAATTTACCCGGGGGGCACCAAAACATTTCAGGCTCATGAAAAATCCTATTCATAATAACGAAATGTTTAAAATAAATCAGTGTAAAGACAGGCCGCCGCCCGGCGATCTCCGTGTTTCAAAGGATTCATGAATATTAATTAGTGTTGGTGCTTTCATATAGGAGCCAGGGGAAACTGCGCGCCACATCCAAAGTGTGTTGACAGCTGCGCCAAGCTGAAGAGGCGCAGCGCACCACCGATCTCACCGTCCTGCATGCGCCGCGCTCGATTTAAAATGCCATCTTGACCGCAGTGAGGATTCCTCTGTACATCTAATCACAGGAACGTGAATTGCTGCATCAGTGTGAGGCCAGGTCAGGACTTACTGATGATCGTGTTATGCACGGAGATCAGTGGCCAAGATGGGGCGTTTGCGCTCTGTGCGTCCTGCTCTGCGCATTTGGCTCGTTTTTGGCTCAACACTCGACAGCATGCCAGCTGCAGCATCGCTGCGCTGAGCTGAAGCTGATTTTTTAAACTAGAGGAGGACGTCAGCTCTGAGCACAGATCAGTACTTCTGCCACTGAGGAACAAAGACCTGAATGGGTTTGGATCCAGATCTGGGTTTTCCCTCAGACCTGCTCTAAATGAAACCATGGTGAAACTGATGGTGTCCAGTCTTGATTTAGCAGCTTTTATACAGTTTTAGATGAAACACTGAGTTCAGTCTGGTTACAGTTTTTTCCTTGTTCTTAGTGGAAACAATGTGAACTAGTTCACCTGGTTAGTTAACTAGTTCACCTGGTTAGTAACTGGAGTCCAGCAGATTTAGATTCATGTCTTTTTGGCTGATTGAAGAATTTAAAGTTCAGCTCATATTGTCCTTAACAGAACACATGACAGAGTTCAGGTTGTCAGATGAACTGTAATAAAATTCCTTTTTCTTTTGATTAAGGCAATCATGTCAGACTCTTTTATGTCTCGTATCTACAAAGAATTCCTAATCCTTCCCTACAAAATGTAACACTTTTTTCTGTTCATTTAAATTTGACATGTTTATTATATTGTTCAAATATTGTTGACCAACTAAAACTAAAAAAATCACAATAGAATAATTTTTTTTCTGCCTGTTTCAATTCAAATGTTTGTGACTTAGAACTTTAGGTGATTTATGTCCTGTGTCTGTAAATTGGACATCACTGGTTCATGTTCTGAATGTGGCCCTCGGAGGACTTTTGTGGCCCTCGGAGGACTTTATTAAAAACATTTGGTCTCCTAGCAAGAAAAGGTTCCCCACCCCTGGTGTATAGTGACACTGTGATGAATTAAAAAGTTCATTTGTGTTATCCTTGATTTTTAATCTGGTGGTTAACCAGGATGCTGGTTCAAATACAAATAATGCTGATTATGATTCAGATCCATGTCTTTTACTTCAGTAAGTAAATAAGTTCATAAAACTTTGGTCTACTGCTCATTACAGTAAAGACTGCAGAGCATTTAAATAAAATTGACATTTTAGTGTGCCACACTTGTACAATCTGTGCCCCTGAGTGCCCCCCCCAAGAAAAAAATCCTGGACACGCCCCTGCTTGAGAACACAGGGATTTGGGGCGTTTTAGGTGAAGCTATCTGATTGATCGTGTCAAACACAACTTTGGAGTTTTTATTTGAGGAAATCAGTTGAGAGAAGTAAACAACTCTGGAGTTTTTAACCATTTCATTTAAAGATGTTATCAATTCCTTAAGGTACAGTCGGTGAATTTCCATCTTTGTTGATTTCCAAAGCCTCTCAGCTTTACGACATGTCCTTCTGAGATTATAAATATGTTCGTTCATCCAGGGACTGTTCCTTCTATGAGATACTGTTTGTTTAACTGGAACTACTTTATCTAAGATAGTAGAACACTGCTGATTAAATGACTGGATGAAGGAGTTTGCATCTTCACCATGAACTAAGTTTCTATCAAACATTACAGAAAATTCATCAACTGCTGACTGATTAATGATGCATCTTTCTGAACTCAGTTTTTGAGGGACAGGATCAACGTTAGACTGAATCTTAAAGAAAACACAGCTGTGGTCACTCACATGAACCTCTTCAACATGTAGCTGATTGATGTTTAGTCCCAGAGAGAAGACTAGATCCAAAGTGTGACCCATATTATGGGTTGGTTCTGAGACGTGCTGTTCAAGGTTAAAAGAATCAGTGATGGATAAGAAATCAGCTGCTGTGTTACACTCAGGTATGTGGAAGTTAAAGTCACCCAGAATTAAAACCTTTTCCAGCTTAATCATGGATGATAAGAAATCTGAAAATTCAGAGAGAAAAGGGCCAGCTGGTCCAGGAGGTCTGTAAATTAAAACACAGTAAAATACATCTTGTAACCCTACTTTGATGAT
>SSNR01000458.1:305497-318417 GCA_006937965.1 Callopanchax toddi
AAACTTTGGTCTACTGCTCATTACAGTAAAGACTGCAGAGCATTTAAATAAAATTGACATTTTAGTGTGCCACACTTGTACAATCTGTGCCCCTGAGTGCCCCCCCCAAGAAAAAAATCCTGGACACGCCCCTGCTTGAGAACACAGGGATTTGGGGCGTTTTAGGTGAAGCTATCTGATTGATCGTGTCAAACACAACTTTGGAGTTTTTATTTGAGGAAATCAGTTGAGAGAAGTAAACAACTCTGGAGTTTTTAACCATTTCATTTAAAGATGTTATCAATTCCTTAAGGTACAGTCGGTGAATTTCCATCTTTGTTGATTTCCAAAGCCTCTCAGCTTTACGACATGTCCTTCTGAGATTATAAATATGTTCGTTCATCCAGGGACTGTTCCTTCTATGAGATACTGTTTGTTTAACTGGAACTACTTTATCTAAGATAGTAGAACACTGCTGATTAAATGACTGGATGAAGGAGTTTGCATCTTCACCATGAACTAAGTTTCTATCAAACATTACAGAAAATTCATCAACTGCTGACTGATTAATGATGCATCTTTCTGAACTCAGTTTTTGAGGGACAGGATCAACGTTAGACTGAATCTTAAAGAAAACACAGCTGTGGTCACTCACATGAACCTCTTCAACATGTAGCTGATTGATGTTTAGTCCCAGAGAGAAGACTAGATCCAAAGTGTGACCCATATTATGGGTTGGTTCTGAGACGTGCTGTTCAAGGTTAAAAGAATCAGTGATGGATAAGAAATCAGCTGCTGTGTTACACTCAGGTATGTGGAAGTTAAAGTCACCCAGAATTAAAACCTTTTCCAGCTTAATCATGGATGATAAGAAATCTGAAAATTCAGAGAGAAAAGGGCCAGCTGGTCCAGGAGGTCTGTAAATTAAAACACAGTAAAATACATCTTGTAACCCTACTTTGATGATCTGACATTCAAAAGTAGTGAAACAGCCACTGTTGATTAGACTACAGGCATGTTTGTCCTTAAAGACCACAGCGAGACCTCCACCACGGCGTGAGGGGCGTGGTGTGGTAAACACAGAGCAACCTGGAGGACAGACTTCATTAGAATGTACAAAGTTACCATCTTGTTCCCATGTTTCAACTAGAAAAAAGAAGTCTAGGCACTGCTGGGTGAAAAGGTAATTTAAGATAAAGGATTTGTTAGAAATGGATCTGGCATTTAACAGGGCACACTGAACTGAAGGATGCAGGTCATTTTTCTTCTTTGTTACTTGGAGATGGATGGGTCGTAAACACCTGTTGAGTTTCCGGGCTCTCTGATCAGAGTGATTAGGGCAGCGGGTTGATAAATGGACTGGAATAGGAAAATGTTCTGGTTTGAGAGCCGAGGAGGAAACTGTGGGGACAGGGACTCTGGGAAGAGACATAAATGATGGTTGAATATGTGGTGAACTGTAGGGAGCAACGGCATTTGGAGTGGTGGTGAGACCGAAGGCTGCAGAAGGTGTAGATGACTCGGATGTAAACAGTCATGTCTGTGTAGAGGAGTCCACCATAGATATACATCTATAGGACTGCACAGCGTACCTGATGTTAGCGGTCAGCATGCGTGAGCCAAGTCGGTTTGGGTGAACATCATCTCGCCTAAAAAAGGAAAAAACGCTTCCAAAACAGATTAAAGTTGTCGATATAGCCAATATTGAGGGACCTGCAGGCAGACTGAAGCCAGGTGTGGAGAGAGAGGAGACGGCTGAAACTTTCATCTCCACGAGAAACTGTGGGAATCGGGCCGGAGATGAAGACAGACATCCCACTGCTCTTCTGGATCTCCAGCAGCTGGTAGAAATGCTGTAATGTGACAACAGACTGCCGACGGGAGACATCGTTGGATCCAACATGAATGATCACTCTTCTGACTGAAGTCGGGACAGAGCACAGCAGACTTGGAAGTTTCTCCAGAATATCTTGAACGGTGGCCGATGGAAAACACTTTGTGATGACGTTGAAGAAGCGGACGTTCCTGATTATTAAGTCACCAACCAGCAGAGTGGTTGGGGAGAACAGTGGACGAGGTGAAGAGGGTTCTGGGTTTGATCTTTCTGGGTTTGTGATCCTGCGGGGCCGAGGAACTGGAGAGCTGGAGCTGGAGGGGCCCTGCTCCTGAGCCAGGGTAGGAGGTCCAGCGGAGTGTCGACGCACAGCTTCCTTCAGTGTTTTGCGTCGGGCAGTAGAAGTTGAGGTCCGGGGGTGGAGAGATGGTGGAGGCTGCTTCTTACAAACTACAGGCTCCAGACACACGGCTGCTGCTCCACCTGCTGCTCCTCTGTCCTCCTCACCTCCCTTCACAGGCTGTGGTGATTGATTGGGAGGAAGGGGCTCAGAGATGACAGCTGATTCTTCCTCTGCCAGTGCAGAGAAGCGGTTAGACAGGTTGAAGTCAGGTGGGGTGCTGGAAACAACAGGAGGGGACCTCTTTCGGCCACGTACCACAACCTCTGACCAAGATGAAGTCGGGTCTGGAGTGGGGCTGGATGTTGGCCGTGATAAGGGGTCCCAGGCAATAGTGTCCTGGAGCAGAGTGTCTCTGGATGTCTGATTCTCATGGTGATTAATAATCACTTTGGACAGTTTAGGGAAACGACTGGTAAGATCTGACAGCAGAAATTCTCTCCTTTCTAATTCATTTGACAGACGTCGAACATCTTCCTTAAGGTCAGCGATCTTTCTATGTGCTTTAAGAAGCATAGATTAATCATTGTGAGGAAGAAGAAGTGGTAGCAGCGACATGCAGATACCTTCAAGACTACAGCAGGCAAACACTGCAGCGGAGCGTTCTCTGCCGGATCGGAGTTTAGTCTGTTAAAAGTCCTTTAGAGATCCAAAAATTCCCAAAAAATAATATAATCCAGTGTAATCCAACATCAGTGACAAAGGGGTGAGTTTTCCCCAAGAAATTAAGCCACAAAATTAGGCCACAATAGAGAGCTGGAAAGGACACGTCTGCTCTCACTCTTATCACGCCAAGGAGATTCTCAGATTCTCTCACTGAAAAAAGGGGGGTCACAACACATGTTGATCCTCCTCTGACTCAATCTGATCTTTCAGTGTCAGGCCCAGACCCTCCAGAGGTAGACGCTGACACTCCTGAGGACTACTTTGATGCTCCCCTGCCCCCGGCAGGACAGGCCGAATCTTCTCTGCTATCAGCAGAGCACATAGATCGCCCGCTCGATCGAGTATGTCCCCCTGCGCCTCACACTGAACCACCTCTTCCTCAGGAAGAACAGGGTTAAGACTTCTCTGTCATCGACAGAGCTCGCTGATCTTCTTTGCAGTCCACCTGCACCCACCCTTTCAGTCTGCCTCTCTCTGACAACCATGGGGACGCCAGCCTCTAATGCTCCCTGCTGGAAATGGAACCGCTAGCTCGTGTCCACAGACATCTCCGTGCCCCGAGGTGGCTCAACCTGCCTCCCCAGGGACCAGACGATCGTCGGGGAAGCCCACCCTCAAACGGTCCTTCATCCACGCCAAGGTGATCCACGGTGCGGTCTCAGCCAGGTATCCATGATCTGGTAAAGCTTGAGGCTACTTTGATAAGTGACACTCCATCTAACTTATACATCAAGTAACTCTTCCAACTGCCCTCCGTAACTAAATTAAGATAAACTCCCTAGTCTTAAAACATCATGAGACTCAGGTCGTTAAACTCACAATAAGATCAACTTAAGAACACTCCATAACATGCTAAAAATGCTAATGCAACTGCTACCTCACCTGTCTGTGCTATCAGTCAGTCTGTTTATATAATAAATTCTGTAAAGTCTTTATTCCTGACTCAGCCTTGCATCTGTCCATATAAGGTACGTATCTACTCACTGTGAAATTTCCAGAACTTAAGAAATCCCTGCATAAACCATTAGGTTAGCGAAGGTGTCTGAGCACAGCTTAGAATAAAACCGACAAAACTAATCTAATAACCATGCAGAAGTGTGCAGCTACAAACTTAATAAGTTTATAACGCTACACTGACAAACTATCACCGCTTAACTCGAAACATAGTTGTCTTTGACCCCGGTGCTAGGGAACTAGTGTTCCTTATCAGTCTCCCGGTCGTGTCCCCGACAGACATCTACCGAGTTACGGACGTCATAGACGTTGGTAATTGGGTAAATGACTATCATGTTAAGCTCAATGCGCCGCCTGTCGTCGCGTTTCATGAAATCCTTTTCTGGTACTTTTCTATATGTGTAAACCCATTGGGGATCTCAATCAATAGGATAGGGGATCGGGTAGAGCGTGCTATCGCGCCGCCAGGGCGTGGTAATCAACCACCACCAGCCGCGCCGCCTCTTCCTCTCTCAGGGCGAGCTGCATTGCCACCAGCTCCACCTCCCCCCGGACCTCCGACCTGAGCGACGTCTAGTTCCTCTAAACAAAGGGGGTTGATGTTTATTTAGGACTCTTCTATTCCATCTTTGAGTCTGTGTGTTCTCGGACTTCTAATACCTTAGGCTTCCTTTTCTGTTTGAATGACATGAATGTGTTTCCATGTTCATGTCCCCTTAACCATGTGTTGTTAACTAGGGATGAGCGAGTACAGCATTATCTGTATCTGTTCAACCATCTAAATTATCTGTATCCGTATCTGTACTCGGAGTGGGCGGTGCCTAAACCGGAAGCGGGCGGGGCTTGCCCCGGAAGTGGGTGTGGTTTACCCTGAAGTGGGCATGGCTTATGGGTACATTATTTTAAGTCTGAAATTGATATGGATTGATCAGAATTAGCTATATGTATTGTTTATTTGAAAACTATTTACATAGCAGCCTCAGAATTGAGATTCAATGTTTTTGATCACAATATTAAAGGCTGGGTTTTTCAACCTTTTTGGAGCCAAGGTACACTTTATATTGGGCAAAAATCACCACAGGGCGATTTGCACAAACCCACCCAACACTCACCAGACCATTTGAAATCTGAGCTCATTGATGTTTGATAAAATTAGCAGGTTGAATTTGGTCCAATCAAACATTTTTAACACTAAAGCAAATTTATCTGTTAGGACTGCAGCTGTTTACTAAGGCTCACCCTGTTTTAATAGTTTTACTGTAAACTCTCATCTGTCCAGCTGACAATAAAGGATTAGATTTAGTTTACAGGTGACCTGATTAAAGCATCAACTGTATTTTTACATCAACTTCAAACTGATTTTTTCACCTGTCAAAAAGTGATTGTAGCATCCAGTTTATCTGTAATGGATTAAATCTGCCTCAAAATGACTTTATTTCTCTACTGTTTATTTTACAGCATGCAGGACTCTGTCATCATGTTTTAGTAAAACTACTTTTGGGGTATTTAGTATTTAATATGAGTCTCTGAAAATAACTGTAACCCTCTGATAAAGTCACTGACAGATACATGTGTTTTTAGTGTTGATGTTTGATTTGTTGAATTTTAAGCTATCAGTTTATGCTGGGAAACACAGCTGTGACGCGCGCTCCCGTTCACTTTATTATAATGAGAGGCACGAGCCCCGCAGAGTTTACAGGACGGACACGTGATCAGATAACGGGACCTTCGTCCCTCAGCCAAAGAGAGGAGGAGTGACTGGAGAAAAAAAATCGAGTTAAGCTGACGGGTTTTTACACTGACCTTTTTTTTTTTCCAAATGCTCATCACGCAGGATGAAAGATCCTGTGTGATGGCACGGACACTGGGCCCGCTGATCTGGTTTTATGGACCGGTCAGATCAAAGTATGAGTTTTAAAAAGTCTGGACCAACGCTAGTCCACCAGGAAACGCTCGGGTTCACCAGAGCCAGTCTGGTTGACGCAGAGCCGAAGCGATCGCCTGTCCCCCCGCCTCCTCCTCATCTATGGCAAGCCATTCGGAGCAAAGATCGCCCCCTTTTGGACACGTTATGGTATTTGACGGCGTTTAAAACGCTGTTCTGAAACTCAAAACGGCGAGAAAAAAAAACGGCGTAAATTCATCCAGAACGCCGCATTTTCCGCCGTTCTCAGGTTTCCTTCAGAGCGCCGTAAAAAACGACGTTTTCCTAGTCATTGAACGCCGCATTTACCGCCGTAATGACAGCCTCGTGACACGTCCTCAGAGCGGCGTTCAGAGCGGCGCTTTTGGACAGAACAAAACGGCGCTTTTTACGGCGTTCTGTGACTTTGCCTACGGCGCAAAATACGCCGTTTTAAGTTTGGGTAAGGAGGCCACTCCCAAAGGTTTTCTCTGCCACTCATTTTAAACTGCGATCGCCCAATCCAAGACGAGAAAATACAGGCAGCATTAGTTAATCCCAGATGCTACTTCCTGCAAAACAGGAACCCTGAAAAGACGTTCAAAACTGTCAGATGTGCAGTGTCTAAGGAGAGAACAGGAGGAGGGCGAGGATGAACAGGAGAAGAAATCACAATATAAATGTAAGTACATTTATGTTGTCTTTTAAAGTAATGTTTTGTGTGATGCTTCGTTTAGCTCAGTGGCTAAGCTAGTTAGCAGCTACGTTCAAAGTTTTCTGAAGCCTCTGGTTTACATTTGAATGTGAAAAAATGTGAAATTTTAACTATGATCATCCCTTTGGCACTAACGCTTTTAAATGAAATAAATTTATTTAAGGAAATGTTGAGCCATTGCAACCATAAAAAAACAACAACAATCCTTACATCAGTATATTGACAATTTGATTTAAGAATTTAGAAGTCCTCTTATAAATGATAACGAGCTCTGCTCTAACACTGTGACGTTATTTTTTCTACTTTTATTTTTATTTTCTTTTATATATTTGCTATGTTGCTATAGATTATAGTGTTTTGTACAATCTTCATTATAAAATGTGCCATGTAATATTTTTAAACTAAAAACTAACTAAGGTTAAAAACATAATAATAAGGTAACGCCTCTCGTTTATGGACGGGTATTCCAACAACAACTTTGAAGTCTGCAGCCTCAGTGGACATTTAAAAAAAACAACTTTAAATCTGTCTTTTAAAAACTGAATTCAGTGGATTCGTTGTATTTCATGTTATGTGTGTTTAACTGTTTTTAATCAGTTCTATTTGTGTTTGCTTGTTGTCATGTTCAGCACTTTGTGACTACTGTATTGAAAGATGCTCTATAAAGTTTTGTTTATTTACTTAATTACTGGTATGTTTGGTAACATGTATATCTGTCTAGATGCAGTCAGAGAATATCTACAGACGGCCTTAACAGCTGATGGTCTTCTGATGAAACTTCCTCAAACACCCTGAAGCCTGAGAGGTTAGCCAGGTGTTTGTGGTCTCTGACACACTGATGTGTTATTGTAGTTATTACTGCTGTTAATGAATGGTGAAACCTTGTTAGTAATGACAGTAAAAGTATCTATTAATACTCAAAAAATGTTTATTTGAACAGTGCAACTTTATGAATAAACTTAATTGAATTGATAAAATGATGTAAAATGACAACCATCCAACCTTCAGTCAGTTCAGAATGCGGGTCAGCACATTACACTAGTTTTAAGGTCCCTGCACTGGTTACCAGTGCATTTTAGAATTCATTTTAAAATTTAAGTTTTTACTTTTAAAGCCCTGTGTGGTCAGGTCCCTGACTATATCTCGGACCTTCTAAAACCCTACAATCCTCCTCGTAGTCTGGTCTACTAGTCAGAGGCTGTTGGAGGTTCCTAGATCACATTTTAAGTCCAGGGGAGATAAATCTTATAAAGAAGTGGCTCCTAGATTATGGAACGCTTTACCTCCTCCTCTGCGTTGCCTGGATTCTGTTGATTCTTTTAAGAAACAGTTGAAGACTCATTTATTCAGGCTGGCTTTGAACTGATTTTATGTTACACAATGATTTATGTTTTTGGTTTTATCATGTTCTTATCGTGTTTTTATCTTTGTTTTTATCTTTTGTGTTTTTATCATTGTTTTATTGTGAAGCACATTGTGGTTTTTGACCTGAGAAAGGTGCTATATAAATAAAGTTATTATTATTATAATCAGCCAAATGCAGAGTTGTGACAGTTTGTATGAACTTTATGCTTGAATACAGCTACGTCAGTCATCATGCAGCAGCACATGACCACACCCCCACCCCTGACAGTCAGCCTGAAGCAGTTGAGTTCTAGAATCAAGATTCAAAGATTTGTCATATGCGCAGTAAAGAAAAGGGCTAAGAACGCAGCCCTGGGGTGTACCGATGTTAGTGATGATGCTGGCTGAGGTCCTTTTTCCAATCCTGACAGACCAGGGCCTGTCTGTCAAGAAGTCCAAGAGCCAGTCACAGAGGGAGGGGTAGTCCGAGTGCTAACAGCTTGTGGGTGAGTTTGAGGGGGATGACTGTGTTGAAGGCAGAACTGTAGTCGATGAAGAGTGTCTTGACGTAGGAGTCTTTATTTTCCAGATGGGAGAGGGAGATGTGAAGGGTGGCGGCAGTGGCGTCGGAGGTGGACCTGTTGTGCCTGTAGGCATACTGCAGGGGGTCTGTAGTGACCGGTATGCTGCTCTGAATGTGGGACAGTACCCGTCTCTTGAAGTGCTTCATGATCATTGAAGTGAGTGCTACTGGCCTGGTAGCCTGGTAGAAGTCATTCAGGCAGGATGGAGGGTTTTTCTTGGGAGAGGTTGAAGATGGAGGTGAGAACGTCAACCAGAATAATAGTACAGAATAATACTTCTGTAATATTAGTTACAGCTGAAGTCCTATTACTGAACAATACTACTGTTGTTCATTCTTTAAGTGTTTATTACCTGATGTCATTTGTAAATCACTGTGTGACCTTACTGAAGGATTCATATTTGTGTTTGATTTGCTTGCAGGTGAAGGGACGAGCAGTGTGCACTGAGGACACCGACACCCTGTCAACACATCCTGAAGTTCATGACGAGTCTCTCAAGTCACCTTTAGACCTGCTAACTGACCATCACTGTCTGGTAAGATGGAGGTGGAGTTATTCCACAGAGGGCCCTATCAGATAACATCAGACTTTGAATTTCCACAAAGAAAAGATGAAGAGGAGAGAAACTGAAGGAAGTTGACCCTAACATGTGAGTGGCCCTGAGGATTGCTGCCACAATATCAGTGACAGTTTCTGCTGCAGAGAGGAGCTTCTCCTGATGGAAGCTGATTCAAACCAAACTGAGATCTAGGTTGTCTCAGTGCTACATGGCCTTGTTCTGATAAACAGCAACCCCGAGGTGAGACAGCTGTCATCTGATAATACTAAACTACAAGGAACCATGAAACATTTGAGTTGAATTGCTGATGAAAAACATGCCGATCCATGAAGAGTTGCTTTAAAGGTTGTTCTTGTTTCTGTTGTTCAAATATTAAAGTTGAACTGTTGTGATCATTTTGGCAGCTGTTGTCCTTAAAGTATTGACATTCTTCTTATGTCTTATATCTTTAAGTGCTGCATCTCAGAGTAGATAAAAAAATAAACAATCAACTTATTTCTGATTGAGCTCAGTTAAGGAATGACTATTTGTGTCATTAATAGTCATATATGTTTGTAAGAGTAGTTACTAATTATGTCTTTGTTGATCTGATGTTCCAGTCAGCACACATCCTTACAGACTTCTCTTTATAAATGTTACCTTTTGTATTAAAAAAAAAAATTGTCAGTGTGTATTTATCTATTAAAAGACTAGACATAATTGATGGTTATAGTACTGTTTTTGAAATGTTGATATTTGCCTCTACTGTATACATTAAGTCCCAGCAGATAAAGTTTATTTCTGTAACTTTTCTGCTTGGCACTAAAAGCATAAAGGAAGTAAAAAGCTTTGATAAAAATTGGTCTGAATGAAAAGGTGAAAAGTAAAGGTTTTAAATTACTCACACTTGTGTACATTACTAGTAAGTTTTCAGGCCAATGGCCATAGAATTTGGGATTTTGATAAATCTAGTTTAAAAGTCATGCAGTCCCACATAAGCTCTTGGGAAATTATTAGGGTGGAAGTTTAAAGTTCATTCACCTCACTTGATGGAAGGTACTTTAAAGGAATTTTTAGGAATTGCAAACACAAGAACTGATTAAAAACAGACAAAAACACAATGAACCAATTGAAATCTCGTCTCGTCTCGTCTTCTTCCGCTTATCCGGGTCCGGGTCGCGGGGGCAGCATCCCAATTAGGGAGTTCCAGACAGTCTTCTCCCCAGCCACTTCTACCAGCTCCTCCGGCAGGATCCCAAGGCGCTCCAGGGCCAAACCAGAGATATATTTTCTCCAGCGTGTCCTGGGTCGACCCGGGGGCCTCCTGCCGGCAGGACATGCCTGAAACACCTCCCTGGGGAGGCGTCCAGGGGGCATCCTAACAAGATGCCCGAACCATCTCAACTGGCTCCTTTCGACATGGAGGAGCAGCGGTTCTACTCCGAGTCTCTCCCGAATGTCCGAGGTCCTCACCCTATCCTGAGGGCTGAGCCCGGCTACCCTGCGGAGAAAACTCATTTCGGCCGCTTGTATCCGCGATCTCGTTCTTTCGGTCATTACCCAGAGCTCATGACCATAGGTGAGGATTGGGAGGTAGATCAATTTTTACAATACATATGTAAAGTAGTTTTTAAAAACGTTTACTGAGGCTGCCTTTATAACATCTTCAGTTTAGTGAAGGTGAATTGGAGCAAAGTTAATAAACATTTTTATCCACTGAACACAAATGAACCAAACTGTTTTTCCCTTAGCAAGACTGTCACCATTATGAAATTAGTTCAGTTTTTTTTTTTTTTTTTTTTTTAACCCTGTGTCCTGTCTGGCTGTGGAGCAAACAGAATAAAGTCTGAGTGCCAAAAACAAGCCCAACAGTGTTGCTGTTTCAGGTGAGAGGTTACAGCCACTGCTATAAAACTCCTCCTGATTTTTGTTTAAATATAACCCCCAAAATCTTTATTAGAATATTGTTATGGTTGATTGGACACGGAGCCTGAAAGTGAAGGGAAGGGTACAGAAAGAGGGATGGGGGAGAAAGTAAACAGAAAAAGAAGAGAACAAGAGACGTGAAGAGTCCACTTCTAGACCTGTAAATAAAGCACAAACAAACAAGCAAACAAAACAGGAAGAAAAGATACAGCAGCAACAAACAGCATATGAATATACAACAGTTGTGATATTCTTCAAATGTATATTTATACACCAGTTCAAGAGAGTTCAGTGTCAACCACAGCCCCAGTCAATGTGTCTGAAAACACCTGAGTCCGTCTTTATGTGAACACCTTGTGATCACCTGTGTGTATATATACGCGCTTGTTTATGTAAGGTTTCTCTATTGAAACATTCAATAATAAGTTCGAGGAGCCACAGACCCGCCCCCAAGGCCCACGGAGGACGCGGAGGAGGTCCAGGCCCCAGACGTCCAGAGGCCACCCAGGGCACGGACACCCCAGGGAGATTGCCGTCAGGGCAGCCACTAAACTCTCCCCCAGAGGGCGCAGAGGCTCACCCCACGTGGGCCCCCTGGCAGTCGCCGCGCTAGAGCCCCTGGGGGGTCGCGGCTAGGAGCTCACAGGCACCGCCTGCAGCCGGCCATCCAGGGTAGATCTAGCCGGAACCAGAGACCCGAGACCCAGGAGCGAACCGGCCCCAGCAGAGGCCCGATCACCCCCGAGGGCCCAGATCCCACCAGGCAGCCACAGGAAGAAGAGCAGGCAGACGCCCCCAGCACCCAGACCCCGAGACACCCCAATACGCCAGCGGAGAAAGGCACCACCAATGCCGAGGCGCAGCCAGGGAGGATAGTCTCTGCCGAGGAGGGTCTAGCATGTCACAGAAAAGGGGGGTGAGGGGCACGAAACCTGACAAAAAAACAGTCACACACAGACACAATCACTCTCCCTCCCTCATGCGTGCACACACACATTCCTGCAAACATACTAAGACACACAATAGACGCTATACACCCACTCTCGCTCCCCATGCACTCTCTATGTTCAGGACCAGGGACCAGCGCCCTAAGGGTGAAGCCGGCCCTGAGATCCAGATGATGGTCCCTCCCTTACTGAAGTGGGGATAAGCAGACCACCGCGCACCCCGCCGCAGCCGAGCAGCCCCCCACCGCAGACCCCGACCAGACGGCCCGCTCCACTCCAGGCCCCAGGCAGCGAGCAGAGAACAGGGGTGTGTGAAGACCCCAAGTCTCCCCCCACCTGCTCCAATGTGGTGTTGATGCGTGTTGTAGTAAGATGCTTTTAAAAAGAGTGGGGGGCGGCCCGCCATCCCCCGCCCTGGATCCTAAGTGTCTAAATGTGTGGAGGTGGGTAATGACACCGGAGGAGAGGTTTGCCGGCTAGACCTCCCTCCCCCCCGGGTATTACTGGATGTAATTTCTCCAAAGACCCTAGATGCATAATGTAAGAATGTCTGTGGTGGAAGTGTTTAAATTGTGCAATAAAATTGGGCCACATGCTGCCACAGGACTGCAGAGATGGTGTTCCACTCCCATGACGTACCCGTGACCCAAAACCCTGTGTGTGTGGTGACGTGACGGAGCAGAGGGAGGGAAAAATCCGAGGATGGGGAGGCAAGACTGGGCGGACAAGCCCTCCCAGGGAGCCAGCTCCCCCGCTGGCCCCAATAAGCACCCCCGTTCCCCAAGACCACCCAGGGCAGGGAGATCGCCGGCCCACCCATCCAGGCTCCCGGCAGGAGCCCCACACAGAGCCCACGGAGTCCCCCACCCCAGCAGGATAACTATACCTCCCTCAATCACGCACATAGTAAACTACAAACTTACATAGGACCTAGACACCCAGGCAAAGCGCCCCCCCAGACCCAAGACTCCTCCCCCCCAGCACAGATGTAACCAGCCCCATTTGGCTAGGTGGTATCAAGGCCCACCAGCAAACTAAAGGCCCCAGAGCCAGGGTCAGGCACTGGGACAGACACCAGCCCCCCCGCCAGCAACACGCCAAGCAGAACCCGAGCCCCCAGGACCACCCCA
>SSNR01000458.1:332439-359620 GCA_006937965.1 Callopanchax toddi
TTGAGAATAAAATAGATGGGGATGGGGGGGGGGGAGATCTGTAGGTGGGATGTGCAGTGGCGGCTGGTGAAAATTTTTTTGGGTGGGGCACATTTTTGCTAGTCAGTTTTCATATATACATACATACTAGGGCAGGGAATGATAATATTTTCATCTGACTGAATATTTTACTGGTAAAAATCCCTAGTACCACCAGTTCTCTAGAAATGTGGAGCTGTTAGGTCAAACAGTAAAGAAATCATTAAGTCTTCATGAGGAAACCTTAGAATAATATCAATATAATCAGATACAAATAAAAAACAACCACAATGTGGTCACAACAGAAGCTGTAAAAGTTTCAAGGAAAAAACAACCTGGCAAAGTCAAAAACATTACTTAATATTCACAATTAGCTTTCTACTGACACCACAAACACATAACTCCACCTATAACTAATACAGTCAGATAATTAATGTTACAATTCAGCCAACAACCACTAACCAAGCAAGTCATGACAATCAGCTCAACTAATGATGTGAATTAACAACAAAATAAAGTCAAATCCACTGATAAGTCCCATCAAACCCAGTCAGACCAAACTTCCTTAAAACGCCATAATAATTTAATGAAAAGTAGAGAAAACGCATGAAAAATGGGCTAAACTACATAAACCAACGTATTCAATCAGCAGTATATGTATTTCTCTAACATTCGGCATACACCTCAACAAACACATATCGCTATTTAAGGTATAAATTCACTCATCAGGACTTAGCACTGCTAGCCGCGGCTAGCTCCGCCTATGGGGTTTTTGAATGGAAAAATCCGTGACAGACACATAGTCATTAAGAAAAAGAAACAAACAAACGAAGTCACTCACCATTGAGTTGATGAAATCAGGACAAATGGAATCATTTGGCTGGTTTTCACAAGCAGGAAAGAAGGATTCTTTGAATAAATATCCATTTTCCTACCCTCCATTAAAAAGAGAGCAAGAACTTCCGGTTTCGGTCTGAGCAACACTCCAGACTCCTGCTGTTGTGCGCATGTCACACAGGGACGCTGAAGACCTGCGTCCCGAGCGATCTCCTATTTTTTGCACACATGCGTGCGCATGCGTCAGGAAAAATTTGCCAGTGCGCATGCGTCAGGGGCAAAAAAACAATGCGCTATGTTGGGACGGCGTCCCGTCCAGACATGCGCAGCAGAACCCAAAGAAACACGACCTATCGGTCCAGTAAAAAATAGTAAGAAAACCTTTCTAAACTACACCTAAATGCAGATTATACACAGCACTTATTGTACAGTATATATAATGGATGGCTCGTTTAGTTTTATTTTTATGTTAGTTTTTTTATTTTGTGATCCCTATTTCTCTTCTTCTTCCTCTTTGGACTGGTGGGGCGGCGCCCGAGCGCCCCCTATGGACGGGCCGCCACTGGGGATGTGTGTGTGTCGGGGAGGGGGGGTGTCTGTGGAGGTTCGGATCCGGCACTGCGCGTTCAAGGTCGCGCGCGCTCGTTACTGAATCGTCCAGACTCGTGCACTCCGTCAGTGCGCACGAGGTGCCCAAACGCGTCTTTGCGCATAGGGAGCTTTGCGGTCCGATCACTCAGCCCGTTATCAGATGCTGATTTTAACTACACTTCCTGTTGTGGTGGCTCTGAAGCTCTCATAAGCGTTCTGACACGCACAAGCTGCGCCAGCAGGCAAACACAGAGCTATCCAAACCCATTCACCTCCCTGCGAGGAGTTGCGCATCAGCGCCAGGTTCTCCCCTGAGTGTCTCAATAAAAAAATTATGTGCACCCCTAATTTCTCTCTTTTTCTCATGATCTCATAATAATGAATGCTAATATTATAACCGGTGTTCCGCTCTGCGCACGGCGCTGCACTGCAACCTCGTCACGCCCACCTGCTCTCTGCTTAGGGTTGGGTACCGAAGTTCGGTTCCGGTATGGACCCGACCGTTACATCATCGGTACTACCCGGACCGAAATACGTGAATTTCGGTGCGCCATTTCGGTACCCCAAAATATAGCCGCCTAATTACGCCCTCTGGTGTTTGCCGTTAATAAGCTGTAGCCTGTAGCACACAAACGTCACGTGACACGCACGCAGCAGCCTGCCGCAGGAAACACAACCCCGACACGCGCACTCGGCCATCTCCTTGTGCTGCAGTCCAGCGGTGACGTCAGCCGCGGCTCCTCACATCTCTTCGCCCCGCAGAGCACACTGGTCTGAATGGTGCAGGCAGAGGTCCACTTCATGCCGGCCGTCACTCACTCGCAGCGCGCCCCATGAGATCGGTGGGACGCGCAGCTGGTCCCCGCAGCTGGAGCGAGGATCCTCGCTCCAGCTGCGGGGACCAGACGCTTGACTCCTCGCCGCTCACCGGGACAGCCGATCTGCCTCCACCTCACATCCTGCTGCTTCTCCTTTTTTCCTTCAGCACACCTTTCATTTCCTTCGTTGTCTGTCCTTTTCTTTTCTGTCCTGTTCACTCTCTCTGTCGCTCTGCCAACCTGAGTGGCATCTAAATAAGTTTCCTCCTGGACACGCCCACTTACAACAGGTGATAGTGATTATCATCATGTTAAAATCAGTCCACAGCGATCCAAAGAATTAAAAACAAACAACATTAAAACAGTATAAAACATGCAATAATAATGTATAAAAACAGGAAAAAAACATGCAAATAAATAAAACTTAAAATCAAAACCAAATTTTCACTGTGTGACAACAAGAACACCAAAGAGCACCGATCTGAGTGTCAGGTCAGTGTTTAGGATTGTATTTCCATTGTTAATCAGTAGATTGAGTTGATGTTCAGTTAATAATTGTTCAGTTAATGTTTTGTACATTTAATTAATGTACAGTATAATGTAAATATTTTCTTTCTTTAAATTATGAAGAATTTGATGTTTGGCTCAGCCTTTTGCCTTAAGAAATAAAAAGTCAGGGGATCATAAAAAAATCTGTGTTTTTAGGTTTTAAAAGTAACGATTTAAATACCGTTTAGGAACCGGTACCGTTTTAAAAGTATCGAAATGGCACCGGTACCGAATGAAACCCTTTCAATACCCAACCCTATCTCTGCAGCTCTGAGCGCGCTGCGGTGAATCGGACTCACTTCAGACCATCTCCCCAGAGGTGAGAGATTAGGGGGGACAGCAAAGCAGAGGCAAGGTAAAGCTCACCCATCCCCCCAGATAACCCTGCCTAGCACTCAAAAAAAAATTTTTTTTTTTTAATTAAAAAAGAAAAATTTTTTTATTTAATAATAAACAAATAAATCATCCCGCGCCCCCCTGTTGTTACACTGCGACCCCCTAGGGGGCACGCCCCCCAGTTTGGGAACCACTGCATTAGCTACTAACAGACTTGGCTGATATTTTACAGTACTGAGGGCTCTGCATGCAGTATTGGAGAACACATCTTTGCATTGTTTAGCAAGTTCAGGTGGGAGTTTCTGAATTCTTCCTGTGTATACGTTTTCCTGCTCACATCCTCTTCTGAGCCAACTCTGCTCCTTTGTTGTTGTTTTGCTTTGCTTTTCCCTGCGTCAGCATTTAAACACAGGTAGTAGTGGTGATCAGCGGTACCTCCATCCTTACAGCTGTAGTGTCGACACAGGTATTCAAGCTTGCAGTGTGATCCATGGTCATGAACTTCCAAGCATTTCATGCATGCTCCCAGTCTCTAACTGCTGCCTTCTTTTCTGCTAGTTTGAGTATCTTGACCTGCTTGCAAAAGTAGAGTTTCCTCTTATGTCTTTCATCCCCACAGACAACACAAACGGCATGACTAGTACTTGTTTTTTTTGTCTTGGTTCTGGTGTGTTTCAGCTCCAATTTGGACTCTTTCTATGTTGGCTCTTCCTGCCGTAGTTGCTCAAGCTGTTCATAAATACTTTCTTGTTCTTGTAGGAACTCCAAGAGGGAGTCAAATCGATTATCAGGTACGACACCTTTCCTCTTGTCAGCTGCATAAACAAGCCACTCTTTTTTAAGTGTTTCTGGGAGTTTGCTTTCAATCGACTTCGTAACAAGAGGATTTTTTTATTGCATCTGTATTCCCAAGATCACTCAAATCTTGTAGTGCTTTTTCCAAAGTTTGAATTCCCCTCGCCTCGCCTTCTTCCGCTTATCCGGGTCTGGGTCGCAGGGGCAGCATTCCAAGTCGGGCAGCCCAGGCCACCTTCTCCCCGGCCAAGTCCATCAGCTCCTCAGCTGGGACTCCCAGGCGTTCCCAGGCCAAACTGAAGATGTATTTCCTCCAGCGTGTCCTGGGTCGACCCGGGGGCCTCCTGCCGGCAGGACATGCCCAGAACACCTCCCGAGGGAGGCGTCCAGGAGGCATCCTTACCAGATGCCCGAACCACCTCAACTGGCTCCTTTCGATATGGAGGAGCAGCGGCTCTACTCCGAGTCTCTCCCGGATGTCCGAGCTTCTTACCCTATCCCTAAGGCTGAGCCCGGCCACCCTGCGGAGGAAACTCATTTCAGCCGCTTGTATCCGCGATCTCGTTCTTTCGGTCATTACCCAAAGCTCATGACCATAGGTGAGGATTGGGAGGTAGACCGACCGGTAAATCGAGAGCCTTGCTTTCTGACTCAGCTCCCTCTTCACCACAACAGACCGGTTCAGCGTCCGCATCACTGCAGACGCTGCCCCAATCCGCCTGTCGATCTCCCGCTCCCTCCTTCCCTCACTCGTGAACAAGACCCCGAGATACTTGAACTCCTCCACTTGAGGCAGGACCTCTCTCCCGACCCGGAGTTGGCAATCCACCTTTTTCCGGTCAAGAACCATGGCCTCAGATTTGGAGGTGCTGATCCTCATCCCAGCTGCTTCACACTCGGCTGCGAACCTCCCCAGCAAGAGCTGAAGGTCAGAGCTCGATGAAGCTAGGAGGACCACATCATCTGCAAAAAGCAGAGACGCGATTCTCCTGTCACCAAACTCAACACCCTCCACACCACGGCTGCGCCTAGAAATCCTGTCCATAAAGGTTATGAACAGGACCGGTGACAAAGGGCAGCCCTGGCGGAGTCCAACCCTCACTGGGAACAGGTCCGACTTACTGCTGGCTATGCGGACCAGACTCACACTCCTCTGGTACAGGGACTGAATGGCCCTTCACAAAAGACCATCAACCCCATACTCCTGGAGCGCCCCCCACAGGGTGCCCCTGGGGACACGGTCATAAGCCTTCTCCAAATCCACAAAACACATGTGGATTGGTTGGGCAAACTCCCATGACCCCTCCCTCACCCTAGCGAGGGTAAAGAGCTGGTCCACAGTAGGGCTGAAACGATTCTTCGAGTACCTCGAATAATTCGAGTACAAAAAAGCCTCGAGGCAAATTCTCTGCCTCGAGGCTTCGTTTAATTCATATTTAATTAATTCATGGCTTTGCAATCGCCCGCGGTCATGTTTCACCCGGACCGAAATAAGTGGCGCACATACACACTGCAATGAATGCACACGCGAGTAGCGAATGTAACTTAAATTTATCTTAAGTCATGGCGAACAACTAGACCGTACTATTACTACTAGTACTAGACCGGCACAGACTGAAAGATGTCGGTAGGTACCGGTAGCGAAAAAACACGGTGCCGACTTTGGTACTGAGATGCTTCATTTAGCCGCCTGCGCAGCTACACGGGTGGAGACACAGGTGAGACGGAGGAGCAGAGAGCCCCTCCCCTCCCTCTCAAAACACCATAGCGAGTTGCGGGTTAAAAATTCCGAAAAACTCTAAAGTTTCGCCACATTTTGGAAAGGTAAAAAGGAACAGAGCAAATTGAAACATATGCTATGAGATTTGTGCTGCAAAAAACAGGCATTCCAGCAATTAGTCGAAGCCACGCATTGCGTATGGAATTAACTTGGTGCTGCAGCCATGATATCTATGGCTGCAGCTTGGCTGCAGCTTTTTCACTTCAGTCTGACTGAAAAAAAGGTGTGTGAGGGGAAGACAGTGACATAACAGAAAGTTCCGAGTTAAGCAATAAATACCAGTAATAATAGTAAATGCACTTATATGCCACAAAACCATGGTTTATATCTATTTTTTTATTTAAAAAATGTTTAATACTTTGTTATTTTCTCTCAGATTTATACATTGTACATGTAATTTATACATACATACATATATATTTATATGTATGTATATTCATGTATATTTATATATACATACATGTAATTTATTAGAGTACTCGATTAATCGAAAAAAGATTCGATAGAGTACTCGATTACAAAAATATTCGATAGCTGCAGCCCTAGTCCACAGTTCCACGACCAGGATGAAAACCATATTGCCCCTCTTCAATCCGAGATTCAACCATCGACCGGAACCTCCTCTCCAGGACCCTGGAGTAGACCTTTCCAGGGAGGCTGAGGAGTGTGATCCCCCTATAGTTGGAACACACCCTCTGGTCCCCCTTCTTAAAAATGGGAACCACCACCCCGGTCTGCCACGCCACAGGAACTGCCCCAGATGACCACGCAATGTTGCAGAGACGTGTCAACCACGACAGACCTACAACATCCATCGCCTTGAGGTACCCAGGTCGGATCTCATCCATCCCTGGGGCTCCGCCGCTGCGTAGTTGTTTGACTACCTCAGCGACTTCTGCCCCAGAGATTGGACAGTCCGTCCCCAGGTCTCCCAGCTCTGGTTCCTCCTCGGAATGCGATCGGGTCGGTGGGATTGAGGAGCTCCTCAAAGTATTCCTTCCACCGTCCGACTATAGCCCAAGGTGACGTCAGCAGCTCCCCGTCCCCACTGTAAACAGTGTGAGCAAGTTGCTGCCTTCCTCCCCTGAGGCGCCGGATGGTTTGCCAGAACCTCTTTGGAGCCGATCGATAGTCTTTTTCCATGGCCTCGCCAAACTCCTCCCACGCCCGAGATTTTGCCTCGGCAACTGCCACCGCTGCACTCCGCTTGGCCCGCCGGTACCTGTCTGCTGCCTCTGGAGACCCACAGACCAGCCACGCCCTGTAGGCCTCCTTCTTCAGCCTGACGGCTCCCCTTACCTCTGGCGTACGGGGGTTACCGCCACGACTGGCACCGGCTACCTTGCGACCACAGCTAGCAACAGCCTTCTCAACAATCGCAGAGCGGAACAAGGCCCATTCGGACTCAATGTCTGTTGTCCCGCCGGAGGTGGGAGTTGAAGACCATCTTGACAGGCTCTTCTGCCAAGCGTTCCCAGCAGACCCTCACTATGCGCTTGGGTCTACCAGGTCTGCGCGGCATCTTCCCCTGCCATCTGATCCAGCTCACCACCAGGTGGTGATCAGTTGACAGCTCCGCTCCTCTCTTCACCCGAGTGTCCAAAACATACGGTCTCAGGTCAGATGATACAACAATACAATGATACAATAATGACTATTCATTCCACATAAATTAAACTGAACAAACAGGTATAAATGGTAAAAAGAAATGATAGTCCCAAACTTTACTCTAACCACATTGATTGAATGACTGATTGATTGATTAGCTTTCACTGATCATGTTAGAAGTACTTTATTCAATCAACACCTTGTTTATTGTAACCCATCAGACAAAGATTCAAACCCTGCAGAGATCTGGTTTCTAGCTTTAATAGTCAGGACACCATGTGGTCTGACGACATCAATACTACCACAAATCAATATCATCACCACAGTTCCTCCTGGAACTGAACTCTTGGAGCGATGTCTCCGTTCCTTGTTGTTGTGGAGTGACCAGGACTGATTTCTGCTGTCCCCTACTGAGAAAAGCTGGATTGGTCCAGGTAACTGTGTTATCACATGACCACTCAACCAACCTGCTGAAAGTTTTCATCTCAGTATCATGTCTCCACAGAACCACTTCACATCAGACGTTCTGGCCGTCTGATTTACAAGCCAAGAGTTAGAATAATTACCAACATTCTGGGTCATATTGATGACGTCAGGTCAGGTTTCCCTTGTTCACATCTTCTCCTGTTTTTAAGAAACAGGCCAAACAGGGCCTCGACGGCTGTAGAGAGTAGAATCAGTTTCTCTGCTGGGAACAACAAAGGAAGTGTCATACACCATGTTTCTATCCTTATCATTCATCTAGTATCTAAAGTGAAAGCTTTTCTCTCTAAACATGTGAGAAAGTGTAATGTTCATACTTACTGCATTTTCTTCTCTATTGGCCTAAATAACACACACAGAGATGTAAAACAAAATGTCAGCAGAGGTTAAAATATGGAACTTAGACTCTCCTTACTTGTCAAAGTATACCAGAGTGAAGAATATAACAAAAATAGTTCTATTTGTCCAAAAACATTATTGATCTTTGATGTAAGTCATGTCTTCGCTGTCTCAAAACAGAAAACTAAGCTAAGTATGAAATTAGTAGTCTCTGACATCCCCACACCCTGAGGGGATTCCAGTCTAGTGACTCCTCCTTGGCTCTAATCGTTTTTCTGTCCCTGACCGTCTTTCTGGGTGACTCTCCTCTAAATGGTCGGCTACCTCATCTTCACTGGGTTTGAGATGACTCCACTAAGGGCCTAAATCTAAAGAGTCCCCTTTGTACCACCAGACTTTCACCGACCACCGGCGGAGAAGCCCCCTTATTACCCCTCTTACTGACCTGTCCCTGTCCGGTTGTGGAGATACCTATTTACAGGGTGATAGCTGAATCCAGTGGGAGTTCAACAGCCTCTCCCACCATGGACTAGACTAGGTTTTGTATTGTATTTAGACACGTTGATCAGCACCTGTTTAATTGAAAGTCCTTCTGGGTGTAGATAGTCACCTGGAACAGAGTTAGCAAAGAACACTTCTCTTTCCAATAATACTTTCACTGAATGATCATCAAGGATTTGTTTCCTTACCTCTGGTCGCAGTGGAGGGACATCTTAAGGTGATCCACACCTGTTGGACCACTAAGAGGAGACGTCCAAGTTCATTATCCTGTTTCAAAATTAATGTTGTTTTTATAGTTCCACTGTGTCCCTCAGTTAACCTACTATACAGTAAGAATAATGCACTTGCAGTTTTTTCTTTCTTTCTTTCTTTCTTTCTTTCTTTCTTTCTTTTCTTTTCTTTTTTTTTCTTTTGATCCCTTCTTAGATTCTGGGCTAGTAGCATGATTACATCAGTCATAATATCAATACTGTGGGGTCTCTAAGGGATCTAGAATTATTTGCGTTACCAGAGATTTTACACCTGAAATAGCTGAATTGTGCCCATAGGAACACTTTATTCTTCCTATATTATTTTTAGTTCTATAAATCTCTGACAGTGTGCTCACTTTAGTTTGGAAAATCTAGTTTTAGGTTTCAGGTTTCAAGTGTTTTGTTAACCTTAAGGTAATTTTTAAACTCTATGTAGCGTTATAAACTCTATTTATATGGTTTATAATTGGCTCATAATTCTGTAAAGTCGCTAATAGGTTTTGTTAGTTTTATTCGGAGAAATATCTCTGACACTTTCACCTTTTAGTGCTTACAGTCACTCTAGGTTCCTTCTGATTTTACAGTGA
Source organism: Callopanchax toddi (assembly GCA_006937965.1). Taxonomy (NCBI): domain Eukaryota; kingdom Metazoa; phylum Chordata; class Actinopteri; order Cyprinodontiformes; family Nothobranchiidae; genus Callopanchax; species Callopanchax toddi. Next base: position 341,933 of record SSNR01000458.1, read on the forward strand.
GTAGATTATGCATTTCATATTGACAATAGACATCTGAGACTAGAATTAGACTTCATGAATTTATTTATAAAAGAAAGACGGACGACAATTATCACAGATAAGAAAGAGGTAGTTAGCAGGTGGTCAGCATTAAGTCATTCACGATGGTAAGGTGTTCTGAATTGAATCTTAAATAAGTTTTAGTAATCTGAGTCTCATGATGGTTTAGGAGACTAAGGATTTTACTTAATTTAGATTAAGGGTTCTAATGGAGGGTACTAGTTTGAGTGAGCTAAGGTGTTAGCTTTTATCAAAAGGCCTTTAAGCTTTGCCAGAATTATGGTGACTCACTGTACCAGGGTGGTCCCGATGGATCCGACCGATGTGAACTCGTCGAGGTGGGTGCACCCAGCCGGGGAGAGACGTCCGCTCGGGGAGGTGGTTCGCCGGCAGGACAAACTGGGCGGTCCTAGGGTACCAGCGGTAGCAAGTTTCAGTCCATAATCCATGGTGACACGGGTGTAAGGCTCATATTGAGATGAAGGGAAAACGGCTTGTTTTCTCTTCAGGAGCCGGAGATGAGATCGGCCTTTGGGGTGAGAGAGGCCGTCTCCAAGAGCTCAGCTGTGTAGCGGGGTTGACAGCTGAAATGACGTCTGGTTAGTGTCAGGACCAGAACAGAACAGACAGCTTCCGAGGTCGGAGAGCTAAAAAGGAGTCTTAAGGGGACGTGGCAAATGAATGAGGAGTTATTAATGTCACGTGACTCAGATCACTAACTCTCATTGGTTAGGAAGTAATATATGATTTAACCTTTTAGCAAAGTATGTATGTGAAATAATACTGAAGCACGATCAACATTCATTAATACTGGAGGAAAATGCATTAATCAAGACATTTTAAAACAGTTTGATTAAGAGTAATGACGTTTAGAAGGAGACGTCTGGAAGTCTTTGAGTTATTATTAACTAAAGGGTGAAAACCAGTGGAGTCTTTCGGAGAAACGTCCTTGATCTGGGAATGTTAATCCAGGTTAAATAATAAAAGAGTCATTTTATTCCAAGTTATTGGGAAAAAGATGGTTATTATTTGTGATGATCCTAGAGGATCCTAGAGAACTAAGTAGAGAGACTCTCCAAGATTCAGACCTAAAATCTGACAGTTTTGTTCAAAAAGGTTCTGTCAACCTCTGACATGGGCCCAGTCTGGATCCAAGAGTCCACTCAATTCAGCTCTTCAGCCTCTTTATACTTAATGTAACAAATGCGAATTCAAACCACAATCTGTCGAACTAAAAGGTTGAAACTGGGTAGAAGTGTCATCCCCAAGGTCAAAACATCTTTCTGCCGCAAAGCGTACAGATGCTCTGACTCCCTTTTTTTTAAATTTGTCCATTAATTATTATTGTTCTTTATTCATGTTATTATTTTCTACCCACTGGAACTCCTCAGTCCCCAAAACACTCAAGTTCCACGGGGTTCCTCTTCCTCCTAGCTCAGCTTAAGAGTTCTTAAGGTCAGCCCTGAGCTGTGTGAGGTTGGTATAACACACTCCTCATTGTTCAATCAACTTTTTTATCATTATTATTACTATTATTATCAACATTTTCACCACTCCAATTAGCGTAATTTCTCAAACCCAACCTTTATTCTTTTATTATTTTGATGTTTCATAAAACCAATCATCACGAATTTAGCAGAGCTCTGTTCATTTTTAGTTTCAATAATTGACCTGAAAATGTTTTTCATCTTTTAAAATTATTTCCATGCTATTTTGTTTTCTATTTAAGATGCATCCTTTTAAATAGGGTACAAGAGTGAATCAATTTTAAGTTGATCCACCCAACCTCTGCTCCGCTGTTCGTGTTCCAAACATGGTCGCTCCCTCCAGCCATGTACGGGGCGTCCCCAAAAGGCTGAAGAAGGCCGAACCATGGGCGGAATCACGCAACTCAGCAGCCTAACGCATGCGCAGTAGCCTTTCACACAAATCACTGTCACCACAACGCACATCTCCTGCAGGAACACACACTCAGAAACAGGTTCACACACACACAGTCTGAAACATCACACACACACACAGAGCTTCATGTTATAAATGTTAATATTATGCTCTATGGGTGACAATCTACTTAACCTAGTGAAACAAATTAACAGCAGAATTGTGTTTTTAGGAGATCCTAGGAATTTAAGATGCAAGACAAGTTAGAGCTGAAAAATACTCTGTAAGGAACTCTCATTCTATTTGTTACAGTCAAATCAATCAAAAATGTTTTATTTTCACTTCAGTTCAGAGAATAAGTTAAATTATTGTAATTTTTCCAGGGATTCAGTAATACCGGCACTTTATAAATTTAATTATAAAAACAGGAAATACGGTCCGAATCTCAGTTTAAAACTATAAGTTGTCATTTCTTTGTCATGCATATTTAGATACTGGTACTTTTTACGCAGGTCTCCTCAGAGTTTTAATAATGTCAAAGTGATTTGTCAAATAACTATTCGTAAATTTTGCATCAAATGTATCCAATATTAATCATCAATCTCAGATTTTCACTCTAATAATAGATTTCAATCAGTGTCTGTCATTTGCATTTTATTAACTTTGTCACTTGATTTTTCCTAAATCTTACAACATTCTAACCTGTTTAAGAACATTAAGTGTCACCATAACCTGTCTAATAACCTCTATTCACAACGTCTACAGTATAAAAACGGGTAAACAGCACATTCTCTCGCAGACTTCTGACACACACATCTTCACCTCTCTTCTTTCACTGCACACACACACATAGTCACACAGCAGGCAGGGAGAAGTTCAGGAGGAGAAAAAGAGATAGAGAGAGAAACACTACGGATGACCATAAACAAAAAACAGACAACACATACCCCCAGCCAGCATTAAAAAAAAAAACTTTTCATTGTGTGCACATCTTTTAATCTAATATCATCACTAAATGAGCTTGTAGTCTCAAAGCCAAGCTGTTTACATATTTCCCAATTCCTAAAGGCTCAGCAAACTAATCATCCTACCAGTTAGATGGTCGAGCAACAACATATTCCAATTACTTAACGCTCTGACCGAAAGCCCTACCAGTTCGAGAGTCCAGCAAAAGTAACTCATGCCAAAATCTATCAGCTGCGACTCCATGACCCTACCTGTTAGACTTAGACAATAAGCTCCATTAATCATCAAGCTGAGTAGGTACATCTCTGGCACCTAAACGCTCATTAAACATCAGAACTTCTCACTGAAGTTAACTCAGGTTCCTCACATAACCTGTAACATCACAATTCATCACTCAGCCAAGCAGTCACTTTTTTACCTGATTCCTAGTGCTTGGTCATCGCTTCCTAGTTCCTACCGAATTTAGAAAAGTCGAGCAAACATCAAAAACCCAATTAATTAACAGCTCTGACTTATATCCCTACCAGTTAAACAAGCAGTGCTTCAATAATAATCTTAAACCTCCTCTCAAACACAACAAATGTAGACAGAGTCAAAAACAGTTAAGACCAGACATAAATACACACAGATTCTTTTTGGCTTGCTCTAAATGTCACACACATCCATTCTATCCGACGCATCAGCTCCATGCTCTGAAATACTTACCAACAGGAGTGAGTGTGTGTGTGAGGCAGAGAAACAAACCATCAGAGGAAAGATGCATGGACGCCGGTAAAAAGCAAAAATCCATCCTGTTCGTGACACCATTTATGAAGTGTTAAGTGTATTCTTCATTACCAGGTCTGATCATGCATGCTCTGTAGTATAAGGACTCTGCTGAAACAGACTTTAGTTGAACAAAAAGCTTTTTATTATCAAAATGCATACTGTACAACTCAGTGCATCTGAGGCTGTCAAAGAAAAAAGTGTGCTCCCTTCAGAGGAAGCCTCTCTCTTATATACAGAAAGTGAAGCTGAGCCTCAACTGTTTAAGTTAGCATTCCATTACCTAATAAGTATACTGTGTAAGTAACCATCTTGCTCGAAGTGTTTTCCTTATTAGAACTGGAGGTTGAGATTCAAGTCTAAACCCAAAGTCAGTGTATAACTCCTCTCAGCTCTGACCAAAAATGGTATGGAGAAGGTATTTTATACCTCACAGCTCAACAGTATTATGTTTACAAACCAGTATTAAGCTTTAGGCCAAACACAATCTATGGGACAAATGCAATAAAATGCAGATAGGAATGACAGTTTTTCATTAGTCATTTTATTTTACTAGACTTTTCATATATGTGTATATATATTTTTTCCAAATGTTTATATGTGCCCTGCGATGGACTGGCGACCTGTCCAGGGTGTCCCCCGCCTCTCGCCCCTTGACCGCTGGAGATAGGCACCAGCTCCCCCGCGACCCTCTGTGGAGGAATAAGCGGCTACAGAAAATGGATGGATGGATGTTTATATGTTTGTATGTTTATATGTATGTGCATATATGTATATTCATGCATGTGTGTGTGTATATATATATGTGTGTGTGTGTGCGTGCGTGCGTGCGTGTATAAATACAGTGGTGTGAAAAACTATTTGCCCCCTTCCTGATTTCTTATTCTTTTGCATGTTTGTCACACAAAATGTTTCTGATCATCAAACACATTTAACTATTAGTCAAAGATAACACAAGTAAACACAAAATGCAGTTTTTAAAGGATGGTTTTTATTATTTAGGGAGAAAACAAATCCAACCCTACATGGCCCTGTGTGAAAAAGTGATTGCCCCCCTTATTAAAAAATAACTTAACTGTGGTTTATCACACCTGAGTTCAATTTCTGTAGCCACCCCCAGGCCTGATTACTGCCACACCTGTTTCAATCAAGAAACCACTTAAATAGGCGCTACCTGACACAGAGAAGTAGAACAAAAGCACCTCAAAAGCTAGACATCATGCCAAGATCCAAAGAAATTCAGGAACAAATGAGAACAAAAGTAATTGAGATCTATCAGTCTGGTGGTAAAGGTTATAAAGCCATTTCTAAAGCTTTGGGACTCCAGCGAACCACAGTGAGAGCCATTATCCACAAATGACAAAAACATGGAACAGTGGTGAACCTTCCCAGGAGTGGCCGGCCGACCAAAATTACCCCAAGAGCGCAGAGACAACTCATCCCAGAGGCCACAAAAGACCCCAGGACAACATCTAAAGAACTGCAGGCCTCACTTGCCTCAATTAAGGTCAGTGTTCACGACTCCACCATAAGAAAGAGACTGGGCAAAAACAGCCTGCATGTCAGATTTCCAAGGCGCAAACCACTTTTAAGCAAAAAGAACATTAAAGTTTGTCTCAATTTTGCAAAAAAACATCTCAATGATTGCCAAGACTTTTGGGAAAATACCTTGTGGACTGACGAGATAAAAGTTGAACTTTTTGGAAGGTGCGTGTCCCGTTACATCTGGCGTAAAAGTAACACAGCATTTCAGAAAAAGAACATCATACCAACAGTAAAATCTGGTGGTGGTAGTGTGATGGTCTGGGGATGTTTTGCTGCTTCAGGACCTGGAAGGCTTGCTGTGATAGATGGAACCATGAATTCTACTGTCTACCACAAAATCCTGAAGGAGAATGTCCGGCCATCTGTTCGTCAACTCAAGCTGAAGCGATCTTGGGTGCTGCAGCAGGACATTGACCCAAAACACACCAGCAAATCCACCTCTGAATGGCTGAAGAAAAACAAAATGAAGACTTTGGAGTGGCCTAGTCAAAGTCCTGACCTGAATCCTACTGAGATGTTGTGGCATGACCTTAAAAAGGCGGTTCATGCTAGAAAACCCTCAAATAAAGCTGAATTACAACAATTCTGCAAAGATGAGTGGGCCAAAATTCCTCCAGAGCGCTGTAAAAGACTCGTTGCAAGTTATCGCAAACGCTTGATTGCAGTTATTGCTGCTAAGGGTGGCCCAACCAGTTATTAGGTTCAGGGGGCAATCACTTTTTCACACAGGGCCATGTGGGTTTGTTTTTTTTTTCTCCCTAAATAATAAAAACCATCATTTAAAAACTGCATTTTGTGTTTACTTGTGTTATCGTTGACTAATAGTTAAATGTGTTTGATGATCAGAAACATTTTGTGTGACAAACATGCAAAAGAATAAGAAATCAGGAAGGGGCAAATAGTTTTTCACACCACTGTATATACTTTTTAAAAATCTTAGCTTAGAGTGACTGTGTTTTATTCTTGCACTGAAAAGTTGCACCTTAATTTCATTGTTCAATGTCTCATTGCTACAATGACAAAAGATTCTGATTCTGAAGAATTATTGCAGCACACAGTATTCATAACTAGTAATCGGGCGGCATTAGCTCAGTTGGGAGAGTGGCCGGTCTGGTAACCGGAGGGTCACCGGTTCAATCCCCAGCTCTGGCTGGGTTAGATTGTCGTTGTGTCCTTGGGCAAGACACTTCACCCACCTTGCCTGTGTGACTGTGTGTGAATGTTGGTGGTGGTCAGAAGGGCTGATGGCGCAGAATGGCAGCCTCACTTCTGTCAGTCTGCCCCAGGGCAGCTGTGACTACAGACATCTGTTGTAGTTTACCACCACCGGTGAGAATGACTGTGTGAATGAATAATGCAACTCTGTAAAGCATCTTTGAGTGACCTAAAAAGCGCTATATAAAATTGATTTATTATTATTAATCTATCAATAAATGACATTTTTAGCTTTCTTTTTTTTCTTATACAAATAATTCAGTTTCTTCTGAGCTCTTTTCCTCATCTTTGTCTAGAATGGTTCCCAGTACCAAACCACAGCTGTAGGAGCCGTTCTGGATGCTCTCCACCAGCTGGGCCAGTGGAACAGCTCACCTCTCAGTGAACCCCCCAGTCCAGCTTTGGTGGCGGGGTGTATGCCCAACCAAAAACTAAAACAAACATTCCCCTGCAGCAGTGAACTGTGTAGCAGCTCTACTCAGAACCCCCCCCCCCCCTCGTGCACCTCAGATAAGCCAGCCAGCATGCTCCCTGTTGTCACTGTCCTCTTCATACAGTGTGTGGGTGGGGTCAACTAAACTCATACTGTTCCCCACATTGGGTCAGGAGTTTAGTGGGTCATCACCCATACTTATCTAACCCTCACTGACCTGATGCAGACCATATGTCTTTAAAAAGCAGCTTTCAGGATACTAATGGGACCAGTGGAGGAAGCCCTTCAGCCTCTGGAGTTCTCCACCGTATAGAAACATGAAACAGAATGACTTAACTGACTTTTAACATGATCATAGTTTGTTTTGAATGTGGGAGATTTTTCTACAAAATGATCATAACATTTGATCTGCCACAACCATCCTCACCCACACATATGCTCCTTATATCACAATGTGAGCATGTTTTCTCTCACCCAGTGTGTCTCAGGGCTACAGGACAAGTTTGCTCTCAAATTCCTCCATAGTGCAGATTGTGCACCCCCAAACCCCCATAGACAGTGTGTTGTTTTGTTTAAGAAATTTCTGATCAGAACTGGAAGTAAATTTTTTTTTTAAGTCAGATGCTACATACATAAAACCAACTGACAAATGAAATGACCCAACTTGTAATGAGATAACCTGAAGACCCAGAAATCAGCCAAGAACACAGGAGTAAACATTATACAAAAAAGGTTTATTATTAGCTTGAGGATTGGTGAGCTCAGGGACTCGCACTGCAGGAGGAACCGAGAATGGGGAAGGTTGCTGTAGTGAAACGTCAGAGAGGGGGCGGGGCTTGGTCTGGGGTTTCCTTGACAGCTCCTCTTCAGTCTGAGAGATGTTTCCTCTTGAATGACAGACAATTAATCCACAACAGACAGGTCCAACATCCACAATCCAGTAGCAAGGTAACAGGCAGGCAAAGGTCAAACAGGCAGGCAGAGGCAGTGATACTTATCAGGAGGAGCAGGCAGAGATCGGTAGTCAGGGTTCAGAGCAGTGGTCGAGGTCCAGATGACAGATGAGCGAGAAAATCCGTGAGGGGCAAGGCAAGCGTAATCCAAAGGCAGAAACTTGATCAAAAGGCTTAGAAACAAAGGCAAACATGAACGCTGGATCTCTACTGGCACAAGACTGTCGATAATCTGGCAGGGAAACAGAGACTGAGCTGCCCTTATGAGGAGGAGCGCACAGGTGAAGCAGAATGACAATCAGGCATGGCTCAGGTGAACTGAATGAAGCTGATTAGAGCAGGGAGGAACAGGTAGAGAAAAACATGACAGGCATGGCAATATGGAACTGGATCATTGCACAACTCCTGCTTTTCCAGACTTGTTGACTGTGACACATGGCCAGACTGAGGTTTGGACTGGGGTCTCCCACATGGAAGGCAGTTTCTCATGCCCTTGGCCACAGTCACAACAACAAACCCCAGTAGGAGCTGAGATTGAACCACCAACCCACCAGCTGCCAGATGAACGTTCTACCTACTGAGCTACTGTCACCCAGATGCAGCCATTTAAAGGCTGTGAAGGGTTTGATTTATACAAACAGCAGCACAGGTGAGAGTAATAAATTCGTCAACAGGTAAGAGAGGGGTGGTGAGCAAGGCAACATGAGACAGGAAACATGGAAATCATGACAATAAGACCAGAAAGACCATATCAGACCAGTAAACTCAACCAGTTAGATCATATCTGACTAGCTAGACAGGTTAGACCATATCAGACAGTTAGAACTTATCAGACCAGTTCAACCAGAGGTCCCCAACCCTGCTCCTCAAGGCCTGCTCACGTTTTAGAGATTTATCTGCTCAAACACACCTGATTTACATGAACAAGTCATTAACAGGCGTCTGCAGAACTTGACATGCTGAGCAGGTCATTCATTCATTTGAACCAGGTGTGTTGGAGCAGGGTAACCTCTAACATTTAGGACAGTGGGCCGTGAGGAGCTGAGTTGGGGACCTCTGAGTGTTAGAGCAGTTAGATCATTTCCGACTGGACTCAAAACATCTACAAAGCTTCTCCATCTCCTTAGTTGAGTCCCAAGGCATCTTGAGCATCTTAAAAAATCATGCAAGAAATTTCCTGTTAATATCGTCATGAAGACGACACAGCCTTTATACAGCTTTATTGAGTCAGAAAGTACAGGAAGTGTGAGATAACTCCGGGACAGTTTGGCAACCAAATTGCAGTTAAATTTAGACCAAATAGTGGCATAAGGAAAACAATTTGTGATTTAAATACCGTATGATGAGATCATAAAGTTCATGCAGATATTGCCGTTTGCCTGCAGTGCTCCAAAAAATGTATTTTAAAAAATCTGAAAATAATTTACAAAGTCAAAGGCCCCACATGACTGGAGTGTTTCTACCTGCTGATGTCTTTCCTCCTGGTGATAACACACACCTGTATGCTCCAGACCAACCATCCCCTGCTCTTTAATAGGTGATACTGAGGATCAGTTATCAATATTTCTGACCAGGAGCTGATGCTTTCCCCTCCTAAATCCCATTATGTACCTTTTTCCATTTTATGTTTAATATATATTGACATCTGTTATCTTTTGTTCATTTCAGATTGAATTTGAATGATTTAAACTAGATAAAGATGTATTTTATTCCATACCTTTTAACAGTTGTATACATAGCAAATACTAAAATCTAATTTCTAAAGCAGCTTTACTTTTATTGCTAAAATGTAAATTCTGGTTCCTGTCTGCAGGTATGAATCTGAATGGCTGTACCTCCCTTGTGGCTAAGCAGCGTTATTACAAGAATGTCGCGCATAAGGTTCCTGTGATTAGACATTTTGCACAGGTTACGCAAAATCCCAATTCGTTCTTTTAATTTGCGCCTGTTTCATTGTAAAATATCCACATTTACTCCAACAAAAATAGCAAATATTCCACAGGAAACCATCAGAACAGAACGTGATTTTTATTTTTTTTTTACTGGTTCGATCAAATCAACCGCTGCTGAAACAGGCTTTATTTTTAGTGTTTGCCTCAGAGCAGGCGGCGCTAAGGATGCTGGGATGTGATGAGGGATGTTGCTGGAGCAGGTGGATGAGGACCAGAAGCAGCTGTTGTTGTAGAGATCCTGCGGAGCGGTTGGAGGTCGGAGGCTGAGGCTGAGGCGAGGTAATGCTCCACGTCTGGAGCCGCTCATCCTGAAGCCTGATATGCAGGAAGCGGGGGGGGCTGGACGGATTACAGGGGAACCGAGTCCCGCTTCTGAAAACGCCTTGCAAAGTGGCAGGTCGGTGGGTGGTGGGTGCGTGTGTGTTTGCATGCGCGTGTGTGTTTGCATGCGCGCGCGCGACATCCAGCTGCATTTTTATTCTCTTTACATCAAAATTGCTCCCGTATTTACAATATTTTTACAGTAAATGTGTCGGTTTGTTTGTGATGACGTATGTCAGCTCCAGGCCGTCGGTGTGTGTGTGTGTGTGTGTGTGTGTGTGTGTGTGTGTGTGTGTGTGTGTGTGTGTGTGTGTGTGTGTGTGTGTGTGTGTGTGTGTGTGTGTGTGTGTGTGTGTGTGAATTATAATATTTTATGTGTCATGTAGAGTGTAAAATCTGTCACTGTAATCGATTCCTCTCAGCCCAGTAACTCTGCCATAAATAGACTCGGTTACATGACTGTGGTGTTTTTCTGTGTAGTTTCAGTTCCCTGGAGGGAAAATGTCTCATCTGGTGTAAGATCACGTATGAATCTATGTTCATGCGTCCCTGAACCTGCAGCGTGACCCTCCCCCCACAGACTGCATCTCCTTTAAGCCTTTGACTGAATGCTATAATCCTCTAATTGAAACCTTTCCCTGTTTTGTCTGCTTCCCCTCATGTTTCATTGCTCCTCCCTCCATTGATCTCTGCCCCCTCTCTCCTTCATTTCTCCTCCCACAGTCTTAGCCAGCTATGGTTGACCCCTCAGATGCTGAGGAGCAGACAAAATGTAAAGGCTCACACCTCGACCCACCGGTTGTGGCCACTGAAGACCCCCGACTTCCAGAACAGACTGATGGGACAACAACAGAGGACGATGGGGATGCCGGATTTGAGACACCGCCCACCGGCAGCACCGAGCCGAGCCCCTGTCACGTTGCATCTCTGGCTGGGCCAGAGGTCACCAAACAGGAAGCAACAGCTCTCTCTGGAGGCGTGTGCTCGATGTGGGGTCAAACCCGTGGAGCTGCTGCCCCGCCCGCTCACTGACTTTATCCGAGAGGCTCCTGGGCGTTCCATGCGTGTCGCCACAGGTCTGTTTGAAGTCTACGAGAGGGACAGACACACCAAACTGAGACAGTGCAGAGACGAGAGGGAGAGGATCGTGAGGGAGGAAAAACGAAGGATTCTTCAGGCTGCAGTCAACAGCAGCAATGCATCTTCATCCACTGGGGACAAACCCACAGCTGTCTTTAGTTTACCTCCAAAATCTGTACCCAGCTCAGATGTAGGAGCTTCCTCTAAAATCACAGCATCAGGTCCAACCTCTAGATCAAAAGCCCCCACCACCACTCTAAGTACCTCCCCAAAATATGTCCACCAAAGATCTAGCTCGTCTTCAAAAACTTCCTCCACAGATTCTACACCAGCTCTTAAGGCTGGAGTTCAAGGATCTACTAAACCTCCAAAGTCATCAGAACCGGTGAAAAGCATGAGGCCGCTCTCATCAGGCCCTGCACCAGTGCTCAGGAAGACCTCTGGTGGTAAATCCTCCAACACTTTCCCCAGATCAACATCAAAACCTCCTTCCTTCCCCAGAGCCAACTCTACTCTAACATCATCAGTGTCCAAGCCTGCAGTCCAGAACCCTGGTGCTCCTCTGAATGGAATAACTAGAGGGCCATTCTCACAGCACAATGGATATCTTGGGTTACATTTTAAGGTGCGAGGAAGGAGCCATTCATTGGAGTCTTTACAGCGAAGGATGGATCCCGTCTGCTGTTCAACCTCTACAACCACAACCACTACATGCACCTCGTCAGAGTCAGGGGCTTCTTCTTCTTACAGTTGGGATGGTGCACGGGATCACTGGGCTAAGTTCTCCAGCCCTCGGGCTCGCACGATGGCCACCTTCAACTCCCTAATGGGTCGTAGCCTCAGCCTTGGTGACCTTAGCCACTCCCCTCAGACAACACAAAAGGTGGAGCGCATTGTGAGGGAGGTGAAGCGTCGTGGCCTGAAAGCTGTGTCTGAGCGAGATCGTAAGATTGCAGCCTTGATGCTCGCCAGATACCTGAAAGCTGTGTCTGAGCGAGATCGTAAGATTGCAGCCTTGATGCTCGCCAGATACCAGGAGGAAGACATCATGAGTCAGACCCGCTACGTGGCTCACCTTCAGTGGGACAGTGAGCGCAGACTGGAGGAGCTGCGGCGAGAGCAGGAGGAGCGGGAGAAGCAGCGTGCAGTTCTCCAGTGTCAGCGAGTGTGGCAGACGCAGGTGTCAATACGTCAGCAGAAACTCAGCCAGCAGGAGCAAGAATCTGTTACTGCAAAACTACGACAGGCTGAGGAGCACGAGGAGCGATGGAAGGAGCTTGCAGAGCAGCAAGAACGCAGCCGTCTGCTGAAGCTACAGCAGGCAGCGCGAGAGGAAAAGTACAAGAAATCTCTTCAGGAACAGAACCTGAAGGCCCTTGAAGAGGAAAGGGCCGCCATGCTGGAGCAGGAGAGGCTGCTGCTGAAGGAGAAGCTCACCATGGCTGAGCTGAAGAGGCAGGAGAAGGAGCACCAGGCCCAAGAGGAGAGGAGAGGGCTCAATAAAGCTGAGAAGCGGCGTCACGCTGCCCTGATTCAAGAAATAGCTCGCAGAGAGCAGGAAGAGCGGGATGAGGCCAGAAGGGCAGCAGAAGAGAAGTTGAGCCGCTCCCTTGAAAATTATGAGCAGATAGTTGAGCGTCGAGGGCAGGAGCTGAAAGAAAAGGCCAAGCGTGAGGAGAAACAGATCCAGAAAGCACGCAAAGCAGCAGAGAAGCGCGAGAAGCAGCAACAGCAGCAGCTGGAGGCTCGAGTCAAGGAGGCGGAGAAACGAGCCCAGCAGGCGGCTCTGGTGGCCGAGGAGAAGGCCAAGGAGAAAGCCAAGCGAGCCATCCAGAGCCGACAGGAGAAGGAAAAACTTCAGAAACTAAACAGGCAGCGTGTGGAGGAGGAGGAGAGGCTCAGGCGCCTGGAGCTGCTCCAGTCTATCGAGAGGAAGCTGGAGAAGAGCGAGCAGATCTTCAGAGAGAAGAAGGCAGTGCTGGAGAGCGCTCGCTCCGTGGCACGAGCTTCCTTCCATGTGCGGGACAAAGTGCGAGAGGAGACTAACATGCGTACTTTTGATAAGATGGCTCTGGAAGCTCAGCTCAAGGCCAGTCTCGATGATAAAATAAACCAATAGCTTTGATCTGAGCTCCTTGCTGTTGGTCATGTGACTCCAGCTCCAGCCTTCATCACTCAACACTAAGTTTCACCTTTTTTCTTTTAACACCCACAGTTTTTATTTTTACCTTACCTTATCAAAGTCTAGTGTTTTATCATGAATCAAGACGTTAAAACATATCAGCTTTTACTCATCAGTAAACACCTGGCCCTGATGCTCTTCGGCTTTCAAGGGTGCACTTCTATAAGAGGAAAAGCAAGCCTGAGGAAAAAGTGGCACACAAATGGTTGCATTCCCCCAAAGCAAATGACGGGCCCCTTTGTTGAAACAGTGCTCATACAACCAGAAACTACCGACGGTATCACAGGGGGTGCAGAGGAGGATCTGGAAACGGCTGTTGATTTTCTCCCTCTGCAGTTCCTTTTTGTTAGATTACAGCAGAAACAGCTAACTCCAGCTGCATCACTCGGCTAGAGAGGGATACACATGGGGGTTGTGCCCTCAAATGTAGCTGTTGCCATAGCAATGCGAATCAGGATGCAGCAGTGAGAAGTGCGTGGGAATGCAGGGAGCAGATTCTCTGGACTCAGTGTGTTATATTTCTGCAACATTCATCATCAGCTGGTGTCCTTCTAGCCCATCTGCAGCCAGGAAATAGACAGGTCCAGAATCACATGTCTCCTACCTGCTTACTGCTGAGATATAAGCCAGAGTGAATTGGAAACGCAGCATCAGAGCAGCAGGCTTATGGCTGACTGAGCACTGCTCAGGGGGAGAGGACAGGATGAGGCAGCAGATCTGCACTGCTCAAAAGGTGCTAAATCTACAGCAAAATGAAGCAACTGCATTTTAAAGGTACATGACTGCAGGCACAGCTGGATTCTATGTAAAATAAATGTGATTAGAGCTCTAGAATATTTGTCATCCATTAAAACTGATAAAAACTTCACAGCATTATGAATCTGAGTTATTCCAAACCAAGAGTTTTGCTTCCTCTGGTTGGTTTTGTGTGTGACACACACACACACACACACACACACACACACACACACACACACACACACACACACACACACACACACACACACACACACACCGACGGCCTGGAGCTGACATACGTCATCACAAACAAACCGACACATTTACTGTAAAAGCATGTTGTCTTACTCCAAGCTGTATAGGCTCAAAGCCTACTACCAATTAAGCATATCAGGTGATGTGCATCTCTGTAATGAGAAGGGGTGTGGTCTAATGACATCAACACCCTATATCAGGTGTGCATAATTATTAGGCAACTTAACAAAAACAAATATATACCCATTTCAATTATTTATTTTTACCAGTGAAACCAATGTAACATCTCCACATTCAGAAATATACAGTTCTGACATTCAAAAACAAATCAGTGACCAATATAGCCACCTTTCTTTGTAAGGACACTCAAAAGCCTGCCATCCATGGATTCTGTCAGTGTTTTGATCTGTTCACCATCAACATTGCGTGCAGCAGCAACCACGGCCTCCCAGACACTGTTCAGAGAGGTGTACTGTTTTCCCTCTTTGTAAATCTCACATTTGATGATGGACCACAGGTTCTCAATGGGGTTCAGATCAGGTGAACAAGGAGGCCATGTCATTAGTTTTCCTTCTTTTATACCCTTTCTCGCCAGCCACGCTGTGGAGTACTTGGTGATGGAGCATTGTCCTGCATGAAAATCATGTTTTTCTTGAAGGATGCAGACTTCTTCCTGTACCACTGCTTGAAGAAGGCGTCTTCCAGAAACTGGCAGTAGGACTGGGAGTTGAGCTTGACTCCATCCTCAACCCGAAAAGGCCCCACAAGCTCATCTTTGATGATACCAGCCCAAACGAGTACTCCACCTCCACCTTGCTGGCGTCTGAGTCGGACTGGAGCTCTCTGCCCTTTACCAATCCAGCCACGGGCCAATCCATCTGGCCCATCAAGACTCACTCTCATTTCATCAGTCCATAAAACCTTAGAAAAATCACTCTTGAGATATTTCTTGGCCCAGTCCTGACGTTTCAGCTTGTGTGTCTTGTTCAGTGGTGGTCGTCTTTCAGCCTTTCTTACCTTGGCCATGTCTCTGAGTATTGCACATCTTGTGCTTTTGGGCACTCCAGTGATGTTGCAGCTCTGAAATATGGCCAAACTGGTGGCAAGTGGCATTTTGGCAGCTGCACACTTGACTCTTCTCAGGTCATGGGCAGTTATTTTGCGCCTTGGTTTTTCCACACGCTTCTTGCGACCCTGTTGACTACTTTGAATGAAACGCTTGATTATTCGATGATCACGCTTCAGAAGCTTTGCAGTTTTAAGTGTACTGCACCCCTCTGCAAGATATCTCACTATTTTTGACTTTTCTGAGCCTGTCAAGTCCTTCTTTTGACCCATTTTGCCAAAGGAAAGGAAGTTGCCTAATAATTATGCACACCTGATATAGGGTGTTGTCATTAGACCACACCCCTTCTCATTACAGAGATGCACATCACCTGATATGCTTAATTGGTAGTAGGCTTTCCAGCCTATACAGGTTGGAGTAAGACAACATGCATAAAGAGGATGATGTGGTCAAAATACTCATTTGCCTAATAATTCTGCACGTAGTGTATATATATATGTGTGTGTATATATGTGTATATATATATATGTATATATATATTATATGTATATATATTATATGTATATATATTATATGTATATATATATTATATGTATATATATTATATGTATATATATATATATATATATTATATGTATATATATATATATATATATATATATATTATATGTATATATATATATATTATATGTATATATATATATATATATTATTATATGTATATATATATATATATATTATATGTATATATATATATATTATATGTATATATGTATATATATTATATGTATATATATATATATTGTTACGACTGTCGTCGGATTTGTGTGCGCGTGCGTGCGCGCGCGCGTATGTTTCTCCTCTCCTTACAGGTGCTGTCTTGCGTGATCAGGCCGACGCGTGCCAGGTGTCCTGTCAGCTGTGGTGATTGCGGAGTGACAGCGACTGGGACTAAGTGGCGAGGGCATAAAGACCCCGCATGGAGAGGAGGAATGCATCCATCCTCCACCGATCCCAAACAGCCGCGTTTAGATTATGATTTGAGTTAATTGTTCTTGTGTTAGTTTGGGTAACTTAGTAGGGGTGGATTGCCGTTTATGTTGGTCCCGTTTTCTCCTGTTTATTGCAGTAAGACAAGGAGGTAAGACAATGTCTTTGTTTTCTTTTGTTTGGTAGGAAAGAACGGGGATTTTGAGTTAGAGGGTGTTTTGTTTGTTGTTTTGGCCTGGGTCCACCCTGAAGTTTTGTTAAATATTGATTATTGTTATTTGTATTGCCATTTAATTTGTTATACAAATTAAAGTGAATTATTATTTTTACATCTTGACTACGTGGATGTGTTTTTGGGTTCTCGGGAGGATGGATCACGGTCATGTTACGCTCGCCCTCCTAGACCGGGCGTAACATAAATTGGGGGCTCGTCCTATGCGTTAGGTGAGTTCGTTCTTTGTTTTTTTTTCGGTTTTGGTTTTTTTTCTCTGGTTGGCGGCTTTGTTTTGTGTGTGGGGGTATTATGGATTTTTCCTTGGACTCTTTTGTTTCTTCTCCCTCCTGGGAGTTGTTGGATCGCTGTCGGGAGGCTGATTTGCTCAGTGTGGCTGCTCATTATGGCTTGGAGGTCTCTTCCAGTGTCCGTCAGGTGGAGGTGAAGCGGATCGTCTGTGAGCGGCTGGTGGAGATCGGGGTGCTGGTTCCTGCAGTGGCTGCGGAGGAGGCGAAGGACGCCCTGGTGGGGGCGGCGGCGGCGGCTGCTGGCCAGGCTGTCGTCGGTGCGGAATCTGTTCCGATTCCCGCCCATCACGGAGGTATGTCCACCGAGGATCTCCGTCTAATGCTCCGTTTAAAAGAGGCGGAGATCCGGACTAAGGAGCTGGAGTTGCAGGCGATGCACCTGCGCATTAAACAGCTGGAGATAGAAAGGACGCCGCCTGCCGTCTCGCCTGCTCCTCCGAGCGCTCAGCCCTCTGTTTCCGGGTTTGACGTCAGTCGACACATAACCCTGGTCCCTCCGTTTTGTGAATCGGAGGTGGACTCATATTTCAACACCTTTGAGCGCATAGCCAGAGCCCTGAGCTGGCCAAAAGAGCACTGGTCTTTATTGTTACAGTGTAGGTTGGTCGGCAAGGCTCAGGAGGTGTGTTCCAGTCTGTCTACTGCGCAGAGTCTGGATTATGACTCTATGAAGAAAGCGATCTTAAAGAGCATATTTTAAGTTAGACACTCCCTTAAACAAATGTTTAGAGAAATATAATAGAAACTTTTTCTGAATAAAAATTTACACAAATTCAGCTTATTTA
>SSNR01000458.1:372585-399342 GCA_006937965.1 Callopanchax toddi
AGGACCTTCACCTGGACCGGGAGGCGCGTGCGGGAGCCATGCGAGTGCCCCTTTAGAGCTAAGCTCGCGCCAACCTCGTCATACGCTCCCTCCTCCTGAACTGGACCGTACGAGGTTCAGAACCCGTGGCAGAACTCCAACCACGCTCCTCACTTCACTTCACTTTATTATAGATGTCCCCGTAGGGAAATTTGTCTTGCAGACAGGTGAACATGAAACACAATCCCAGACACATTAGCAAAAAACAATAAAAGCATTTAAAAACATTTTAAAAATTAAAAAATACCGGGTTAAATCATCACCTCATCATCCAGGTATGGACTGGCTCTCTGGGTTCCAGGCGTTTTGGTGAACCGACGTGCTGTTTGGGCCGACAGTCTCAGCTGTGCACGTGCCAATAAAAATGGATATTTTAAACACCATAGCTTTGTGTCATGGAGCAGATCAGCCTGTGGAGCTGCTGAGGTGTGATAGAAGCTCAGGTAGCTTTGATAGCAGCCTTCAGGTCTTCTGTGTTGTTGGTCTGGTTTCTCTCATCTTCCTCAGTTCTGGTTGCTGAGGGTTGAAATCTTTATATTTGAACATAGAAACAATCAGATGCCTGTTGAGTAATAAACTGTAAAATGATCCCTTCATACAAAAAGAGCAGAATTCCTAAAATAAACAGACTCTGATTCCATTGGTTCTGTCTGCTTTTTCTTGCAGGTCTCGATGATGGATGGAAGCCGATGACAGAACATTTCCTTTCACTGAGCTTCATCCTAAACTAGCAGGGTTCCAATCACCAAGTTTTTACTCAGCTTTTTAAAAACATTTATTATTGCTGTCAGTTCTGCTGCAGAGAGTAGAATCAGAGAACAAACCTTCAGAATCAACATGTAGGTTTCAACAACAGCTTTATTAGCATGGAGGCATGTCCAGTCCATTAACCCCCCCCCCCCACGTGGGTCTGGTGTTTTATCATATCTGGTGTTGAGTTATTAAACATTGTTTCTTATATGTATCTCCTCTGTGATTTACATTTGTTCACAAAACAGTGAGATTGTTTTTCTCATCAACATTTAGGTTACAGAAGAGAATCAGAGCAAACAATCAAAACCCTTGAATGAAAACAGTGTTAAAGATGGGTTTAATGGATGGATTTGAATCCTATGTGTTGTCTGCTTCCTTGGATTTGTTTAAATATTAAAGGTATTTAATTTATTTATATCATTTTTAAACTCTAAATCACAAAGCCTCGTAAACACAGCAGAGTTTGGTTAAAACATAATGAAACATTCCTGCTGTTTAGTGTCCTGTAACCATATACTATATATAGGGAAGAACTTTTAAAAGACAAACAGGTTAAAGAAAGAAAAAAAATATTAAAAATAAAAGACTAACAGGTATTGACATAAAACCGGCTTCTATTACAGTTTTTCTCAATTGCTTACACACATTTTCTGAAATCATGCCTCATATTCTCAGAACTCTACACACAAATCCAAAATAACACATACAATTGGCAAAATCCCTCAATTGTCCTGCAAAACTAAACTTCACATTCAAAACAAAACAATGTGATTTCTGCTCAAAATGTGTTTTTGTTGTCAAAAGTCACACAAACAGTCAAATGAATAAACATTCATAAGAACCAGTTGAACACTGATGGTCTCAGTGTAAAACACTGTGATCATCATAGTGTGATGAATGGAAAACACTTCTTCATATTTTTCCCGCAAAAACATTGTACACAATGTATATCCCATTCGCAACCAACACAATTCAATAAGTTTATTTCACTCAACAAAATTCAATATACAAACGTCAAATCAAAATACAAATCATTTGATTGAAAAAGGTGGAGGAAGAAGAAAAATCTTCTATGACCGACCCCCTTCAACTGAATACAAAATATATTACAAAATAGCCTTATACACTTGAAAGTTGCACATTCACTAGATACAAAACAACAGAAGGAATGACTGTATACAGTTACAGCAAAAACACTATGCTGCCTCCTCTCTTCTGTTGTGGTTTTCTGTGGTGTTGTTTTCTAGCATGTTGATGATGTCATGTTCAGGAGACAGAACACATCCCCCCCCCCACCTCGTGTTACTGTGGTCATCTGTCAGTTCTGACAAACAAATAGTAAAATACTGTGAATACAAAGTAGGTATACATTTGCTAAATACTTGAAACATACTTTACAGTGTTTTTACTGTCCTACAAAACAGTCCACTGGCAATTCAGTACTACTGTACTCATTGAGTACTGTATTGATATGCAGTACTGCAAGTTTCTAGTGAGCAGTGGCATCTCTGGCATCATATGTTAGGTGGGGCACAACTCAAATATATAACTGTAGCACAAACTTTCACATTAAAAATGCAATTTAATCTAAATCTAATTTAAGAAAACAACTATTTTATACATGAAATTGCAAATAAAGGTTCACTCACCAGCATTGTTCATTCCTTTAAAAGAAAAGATGCAAATCATTTAAAAATATCTACTTTGAAGTTTCACTAGAAACTTGCAGTACTGCATATCAATGCTGTACTCAATGAGTACAGTAGTACTGAATTGCCAGTGGACTGTTTTGTAGGACAGTAAAAACACTGTAAAGTATGTGTCAAGTATTTAGCAAATGTATACCTACTTTGTATTCACAGTATTTTACTATTTGTTTGTCAGAACTGACAGATGACTACAGTAACACGAGGTGGGGGGGGGGGGACGTGCTCTGTCTCCTGAACATGACATCATCAACATGCTAGAAAACAACGCCACAGAAAACCACAACAGAAGAGAGGAGGCAGCATAGTGTTTTTACTGTAACTGTATACAGTCATTCCTTCTGTTGTTTTGTATGAAGTGAATGTGCAACTTTGAGTATATAAGGCCATGTTGCGGGCCCGGATGTAGGCATGGGCAAGGGGGGGCATTGCCCCCCCAAATTCCATGACTGCCCCCCCAAACGCGATTGCATGCAGAAATAACAAATTTAAAAAATATTTCAGTGAAAAATGGTCAGAGTGAGCGCTCTCTTCCGTTTGTCCTCATTCAAAGTAGCTACTGATTGGTAGATGCATATGGAAGGTGTCATCAGAACCGGATTTTATTCATGCGTACCAGAACCCACTGCCCGAACGCGCCTTTGCGGATCAGCGCTGCGCGGTCCCGATGGGAGACCCTTTGATCTAACGAGCTTCACATCCTGTTGCAGCTCAGTGAATGAGTGCTCACATGAAGCTCTGAAGCTAGTGGACACACAGCAGGACCTCCGACACACACACACTCACAGCATCTCCAATGCGCCTGGCACCGCGCCTTTACGCGCGGGCTACTTTGACGCACGCTTCAACACACGAGAAAATTAAATTTGCGGCTACAAAAGCGATGTTTAGAACATGCACCTCGGAGCGAAGGAGAGCGGCTCCGAGCTTCGGTTCAGTTTTCACCGCCTCCCCAGAGATGAGGAACCCAGAACAATGTGGCTGAAAATCCTAACTTGAAAAACCACCACAAACTTTTGTGTGTTCCTCTTTCATTTTGTTGAGAAAAACCCCCACAGAGGAACACCCGCATCCGACTGTTGTTGACAAACCTCCAGAGAAGAGACGCCGGTTGTAAGGAGATTTGACAGCAGTTTGACAACAACAGGTATGACTCGTGTACAATTTTCATAATAGTTATAATGTAATGTGCATTTAGACTGCTGGTATTAACTTTAAAGTGCCATTATCTCCACACAGACATCACAAAATTGTCAACGATGCAGTATTTTAATCTTTAGCTTTATGCTGAATGTTACCAGGTTTCCCTTAATTTTGGAGCATCCCTCAATCCCAAAATGAACCATAACCCTAACTTTAAAGTTGCATTTATTCAAGCAGTAAGTTTTTTTCTTAATTTGAAAAGACACAGACTAATAATTAAACTGAATGTTCTCTTTTGCAGCCCTCAGATGAGATGGATCATGGTGAGGAGCTTTGCAACACAGCTAAATCATCTTGATGCTCAAACCCAACTGTCATGTTTGGAGGATCACAGCTATTCAAAAGGACCCACCGTCACATTAGGACGACACCACCACCACTAGAAGTGTCACACCATCATGCTGACATATTAAAGAATGATGCAATTAAAAATTACATATATTTATATAGTATGCATAATTTCCTTCACCTGTGTGACTTGAATAAAGATTCTGAATATGATATCAAAAAAAGAATGATGCAGACTCCCTTCTGTCTACAGTTTTATCTACACAGTATTTCAAACACTTGTGGCCTGTTTACAACCATTAGCTCCAGCTACACTGTCAGTGGTAGTTGTGAACCAAATTCTAATGATTTAAATGAAACTAAGACCAAACTTTGTCACAGATTTAATTGTGTACTTTTTCAAATTAACACACATGCATATTTCCTTCCCTGAACATTCTCATAACTAAACAGCTGCAGAGCTTCACTTTATTTTTAACAAAATGTAAATAAATGCTTGATCTTTTCAGAGCTGAATTTGTTGTTCAACTAGTAATAAAATGATTTTAAGTGGCTCTAGCAGATGAAGATGTTTATTTGGTGAATGCTGTAATAATATCTAAGGATGGGAATTTAATTTTAACTTACCAGAAATATAACATTACTGAACACATTCTTAGTAACAATAACAAATAACTAAAGTATAATTTTTTACTGTTCTTATGTTCTTTTATACAGTATTTTGTTGTTTGTAACACACATTACATCAAAGTTCTTATTTTCAAGAGATTCAGATATTTGGGGCAGAGCAGGACCGTCTTTGCAACAGTTTCATCCACTAATGTTGGAAGCATATGTGAAAAGTAGAAATTTTGTAGGTGTTTCATGTCTGTGTCTGTAAAGACTTTGTCAAATTAAATGTCCAACTCCCAAGTTCTCAGACGGGTCCACATGACAAGGTAACAGGTTTGCAGTCCCATAAGATGGAAAAAATAACACTAAAAATGATAAAAAAGTAATATAAAACACAAAAGATAGGTTCAATACAAATATAAGATAGATTAAAAAAAATAATCTAAAAGACAAAATAGAAAAGTTCAACAGATAAGATAGATTTAAAAAATAATCTAAAAGACAAAAAATAAGGGTTAAATAGATAAGATTAAAAAATAAAATGAAGATAAAAATAAAATCAAATAAAAGACAAAAAGGAAACACAAAAGACAAAAAAAACCAAAACAAAAAACCCCCACAAAAACAAAACATAACCAGATGACTGCAGCCTCAACAGGACATCAGCCAGTGTCCTACTTGTGCCGGTCCCAAGCCCGGGTAAATGCAGAGGGTAGGGATCAAATGTGAAAATAAATATATGGATAGAGGAACTGATATGATGATGGTGTGGTTTTTGATGCATTTAAGGGATTGGGGGGATGTGATGACCAAAAAATTCTTAGCACGTCCAGACTGGCCCCTCCTGATATTCTACCTGCCCCCCTTAGTGGGGCTGGCTAGATCCGGCCCTGCCATGTTGTAATATATTTTGTATTCAGTTGAAGGGGGTCGGTCATAGAAGATTTTTCTTCTTCCTCCACCTTTTTCACTCAAATGATTTGTATTTTGATTTGACGTTTGTATATGAATTTTGTTGAGTGAAATAAACATATTGAATTGTGTTGGTTGGGAATGGGATATACATTGTGTACAATGTTTTTGTGGGAAAAATAAAATGACTGTAAATGTTATTTGTGTGTTTTGAGTGTAAAAACATTGTTCTCAAATATTTGACACAATCACATTCTATGTATATACTGACTGTAGGAGGTGTAACACTGAACCAAACAAGGCTGAAGTCATTCTGATGAATGGTGAAGAAGTGTTTTCCATTCATCACACTATGATGATCACAGTGTTTTACACTGAGACCATCAGTGTTCAACTGGTTCTTATGAATGTTTATTCATTTGACTGTTTGTGTGACTTTTGACAACAAAAACACATTTTGAGCAGAAATCACATTGTTTTGTTTTGAATGTGAAGTTTAGTTTTGCAGGACAATTGAGGGATTTTGCCAATTGTATGTGTTATTTTGGATTTGTGTGTAGAGTTCTGAGAATATGAGGCATGATTTCAGAAAATGTGTGTAAGCAATTGAGAAAAAGTAACAAGGGCTGAATTCCATTTAGTTCTGCTTGATAGCACTCTGAGAGGACAACCTGCAAGCAGAGCTGCAGAAATGGACTGCAACCCTCCTGCTGTTGCACATCAAAATGTTTCTTGTCACCTCATATTAATAGCCTGAACATAAAATTCTAAAACTACAACATGCCTGATAAGTGAATGAATGTGAGTCACTTTGGATTCATTCACTTATCAGGCATGTTGTAGTTTTAGATTTTTAAAACTATGTTTTGAAAACCAGAATAAATAATCACTTTTGAGAAATGAAAATTAAAAATATTCAACAACTTGAGGATTAGAAACTGTCGTCTGATGAAAACCAGCTCAGAGTCCTGAGCCTGAATCTGACCTGACCCCAATGACCTGATGCTCCGTACTGAAGGTCAACACGACACTGGAGGACCATCAGGGCTCATCTAACGTTTGTGCTCCCTGCTATGGTTTCTCCAACAGTCACTTTGAACATGCATTGTTTCTCTAATGCTGGTCCCTAACGTCTGTACAGCTACGAGGGCTTTTATGTTGACTTTTCTACTGTTAAAGAATCAAAACCTTTTGTGTAAATGTTATTTAGAAGTTTTGATCCTCAAGAGCTTTTTAACATGACTTTGATGTCAAACCAAATGAAGTCTGAAATCTGTTGATAAAAATTTACAGTCAGAGAACTGATTTCTGAATGGTTTGTGTTTCATAACTTGAGGGAACAAATTCATATTTTTCATTTCATCCCACCAGACTAGGGATGCAGTGATACCCCTTTTTTAAACCGATATGATACTGATACTTGGATCTGAGTACTTGCCGATACCGAGTACCGATATTCTGAGGGTTAATTAGATAAAAAAATCAAATAATAATAAAAATGATCACAAAACTAAACTATGTGAAAAATAAACATTTTCTGTGAAATTATTGCACATTTTTCCACTCCTAACCACCACTGTTCCTCATTAGCTCAACAGCTCCCCCTAGCCACCAATCTAGAAAACTACAACAGAACTGACAAGTCAGTGAAGCCACCTTCTGACCGCAGTCAAAGTAATTGCATTGGTATCGGTTAACTTTAACAAGAACGAGTACGTGGTATCAGTATCGGAATCGGTGCATCACTACACCAGACCTGATGATCTCCCCGCTAACCCTGATGGATTCATCTGTCAAGTCCATTAACAGACACTGATTGTCTCAGATTTAAGATGAAAGCTAGTTGTTTTTGCACCTCGTCACCTTTACATGAAATAGTTGATCATGTTGCCTCCATCTTCTCAGGTGTGACTTTGTGTAGGATGCCAAATGAAACTCCAACCAGTGAAAGTGAGTTGTTACTAAAATGAAGACGATGTTGTTTTTCCAGGGAGATGAGTCTGATTTTAAATCCTGCTGTCAGATGGAGCTCTGCTGTTAGCATCAGGGCAAACAATTAGCTCATAAATAAATGAGGAGGTAATTCACTCTGTAATGGGCTCTCTGCTGCAGTGTGAGGCTTTCACTAGACTGGGATCCTCCACAAACCATCTCTTTAACTAAAAACAAACCAACCTAATGATTTTCAGATTACAAACAGGATTAAAGGATGGGTTTGGGATCAGGTTCACGTCATTCTGTGAGAATGAAGCTAAAGCTACAGAATCATCTGACTTTCTAAACCTCAGCTGTCAGTCCAGAATCCTGTTGGAGGCGTCCTTGCTGGTGATGATCTTATAAATACTCTCTCTGAAGCTGCTGTCAGAGGTCAGCCGTCGAGCCGTGGCCCGTAGCTCCTCCATGCTGCCGGCGTCGGCGTTAGCAAACGACCTAGAGTGTTTCACTGCACAGAGAGGAAAGAAAAAACCACAACAACCAGTGACATATTTAACAATTCAGTTGGATTAATAAATACAATGATTCACTAATAAAGATCTGAACCTGCCACTGACTTTAGAACACGTCTGATGTTTTGTCCCGAAGGTCACCAAGCTTGTGCTGTAGCTACAGTGTAGAGCAGGGGTGTTCAATTACAAAGCGGGATGGGCCACATGACACTCCGTGGGTACTCTGCAGGCCGGGGGGGGGGGGGGGGGGGGGGGGGGGGGGGGGGGGGGGGGGGGGGGGGGGGGGGGGGGGGGGGTATCCATGTGGGTTCGCGGGGGATTTTATTACACAAAGACAGTTCGTCATGAGCATAGAACTAGATTTTAAAGGCAGAGAGTTGATTAATGTTTAAAAACTACAGAAAGAATCATTTTGCTACTGTGAAAGAAGTAATTTGTTTTAAAATATTTTTAAATATAAATGTAATCTAAACTGGTTCTAATAATGTATTTCATTTGAATACCTAAAAAACCCTACCAACCGTGGTCTAGAGGTAGAGAAAACCACCTACCACCTGGGAAACCCTGGTTCAAATTCTGGCACTAGCATCTAACATTAGATGGTTAAAAGATATAGCTTAGGGATGCATGCAGGCATGCACACGCACTCAAGCAAAAGCAAACAAAAAAAAAGTCTGTATATGGCTGGTGGGCCACAAATTTGAGTCATGGGCCACATCTGGCCACTATATCGAATTTAACGTTTTCATATTTTTAAACATTTTTCTTGCTAATATGACCCTTTACAGGGTTAATGAAAATTCACTCAGCCCCAACTGGCGCTTGTGTCCAGGATACCACACTTGCAACTTCTGAGTCTCTGGT
The DNA here is from genome assembly GCA_006937965.1 of Callopanchax toddi. Classification (NCBI taxonomy): domain Eukaryota; kingdom Metazoa; phylum Chordata; class Actinopteri; order Cyprinodontiformes; family Nothobranchiidae; genus Callopanchax; species Callopanchax toddi. The sequence goes on from SSNR01000458.1 coordinate 381,410, forward strand.
CCAGTGCCCAGAAGTCTCACAAAGTCACTAACCCAATGTGGCTAGCTGTTATGCTAGCGTCGGAGTGTTTTTAGCTCATGATTCCTTCTTTTTTTTTCAATCCCCTCTGCTTGAACACAGCTGGTTCAATGAATGAGTGATGAACCACTCTAGTAGAAAGCAATGAAGGCTGAGGAGACATTTCAACAGTTAGATTTAGGGGTTTCTGAGCAGAAACAATGCTAACGTTTTTATGACAATGACTTAAAACGGACACTAGGGAGTGCTAAAAACAAGCCAAAACTGCATAGTGTGCCTAATAATAATAATAATAAGATTCTCACTAACACAGCTAGTTTACTTCTAAATGTTCTACATGGAAAAGATTTCTGCAGCTATTGTGACTCATATGATGAACGTTTCATCAGTCATCTATTATCTTCATCAAAGCAAAAATCTGTCCTTTAAATCTAAATAACATCACAAAAAACCCCAGAATGAAGAGAAAAACGTGAGGAGCTCTGGGAGGCTGTGTCCAGACAAAAGAAAACAAAATGTTTGTAAACATGTTAACCTGATACCATGTTTAACCATCAGCATCTATTATCATCCATTCATCTTCTTCATCACCATCATCATCTATCAGTCTGTCCATTTGTTCACCCAAAAGCTCCATCTCTGACTCGACAGGCCTGATTTAGCAGGTTAAATGTCAAAGTTCATTACAGGACCATTAGATAAACACAGAATTGGAACATGGCAGCATGAATTAGCTTTGTAAGTTTGATCTGAATGAAGCTCTGAGTCTTCTGGAATAACATCCTTGAATAGAGATGAATCATCTCAGATGATTACCCATAATGCATATTGCTGCCTTTTTTAGTTGTCTATATGATGATGACATGGTGGTTTTTGCAGACCTGAGGCTAGATTGGAATCATTTTAGAACCTGAATCATTTTATTATGTTCTGATCAGTAAAAGCCTTGAAATGAAAGATGGTGGACTTTGTTCTCATGGACCATGTGATGTCATCGTCGACTTACACCAGTGGTGTTTGGAGGCTCTCCGTTGGATTCGACAGCTCTTAATTCTGCGTGCAGCAGCTTTGTGAAGATAAACAGCATTCTTCATTATCGCTGGGAGCTTGGCTTCAATCTCCGCTGCACAGATGCACTCCTCAAAGAACTCTACATGAAAACAGCAGGTTTCAGAGCAAGTTAAACAGGTAGTGATGAACAGAAACAAAGCTGAGCTGACTCACTCCTCAGGTGTGTTACATCTCCTTTCATCTTCTCGTCTCTCTCTGTGGTTCGCTCCACTGAGTTCAGGCCTTTCTCCAGGTTCTGCAGGGCCTCTTCAGCCTGCTTCAGCCGCTGCTCCAGCTCCACCCGAGACTCTATCTCCGCCTTGGGACATCAACATTAGTCAAACTAGATTCTGATGTCAGTCACACTAGTAACGGAGAGCTCATGAAACTAAGAATAAAAGCTTTTCTTTCTTTAATTATCTTGGTAACTAAGTTTTAATATGTTTAAATTATAATTATATGTCAATTATAGATTATACTTAAAGTCACTTAGTGAAAACTTTTTAGAATCAAAGGGCTCAAATTCATCTGAGTCTAAACTAGAATCCTAGAATGTTTAGAAATAATAAAGTTTTGGTTAATTTTAGTCAAAACTCATAAAATATCATCAGGTCATCACTTAGCATGTTTAAACGCCAGACTTACAAGTGATAATGTAACAAAGAAGTTTGTTAGGTCCAAATCTAACAATAGGACTTCACCGAAAGACAACAAGACAACTTCTCTCATTTGATAAGCTTTTGCAAAAGGAGAGAGAGCTCACAGAAGTCACCTCAGAATGTCTCAGCTCAACTCTGAAGCTCTCTCACTCACATCAGCATAGTGTGAGCAGAACCATAGTGGGAAAACACACAGAAAGATACAAAGTGGGACACAGCTGGGCAATTGCATCTGAGACTGGGAGTCAGACTAGGGAGGCTGCAGTCCAGCAGATAGGACTGAGCCTCTGAGAGCTAGTGAAGACTTAAGGACTGGGAACAACTTGCATGGTTTCAAGTGATAATCACACAGCATCAGCAGAAATATTAAAAATCCCCAACAAAGTTAGCATTGAGGCTAACAACAAACTATTAGAGGGACGAACACTAGTCAGGCTCTGTGACAGTGAGGGGAAAGAATATGAGCATAGAGGGAAGTGCACAATTAGGGTGCAGTAGAAGAGGGGAAGGTAGGTGCTAGTCTAGAAGATGCTCTCTGAAGAACTTGGTCTTCAGGAATTTCTTGAAGATGGTCTGATTATCTTTAGTGTGGTTTAGGCACTGCTAGCTGATGATCCTTTGATGACCAGAGTGACTGAGCCGTGACGTAAGCCTTAGCAAGAGGAGTCAAGTAGATGGGAGCCGTTTCTTTCAGGACTTTGTATTCTATGCTAGTGTTAGCAACTTGAATTTGATGCGGGCAGCTAAAGGTAGCCAGTGGAGCTCAATGAACAAAGGGGTGACATGCTCTTTTAGGCTGATTGAAGACCAGACACTACCCAGTTATGGACCATTTGTAGAGGTTTCACAGTACATTATGGAATAAATGACCATTATCTATAGGCTTCCATCACATCTGTTTTCAGTCACTTTTAACACTTTGTGAGTGATTTTATATCTTATACCAGCTGTGGTTATATTATCTGGATTTTATCTTGTTTATTTGGATTGTCTGTTTTATCTTGGTTTTATGTCTGTATTTATGTTTTAAACATGTATTTAATTGTGCATGACCTGCTCAGCACTTTGGTTGCAACCTTGTTGTTTTAAAGTAAAGTGGATAAGATTGAAAACTTCATCTTAAAACCAAACATGACAAAGAAAAAACTTCCTCTGAAAAGCTGTGTCAGCAGTTTGAGGAGCTGTACTCTGTGTGTGTGTGTGTGTGTGTGTGCGTGCGTGCGTGCGTGCGTGCGTGCGTGCATGCGTGCGCGCGCAGACTGGAAGCACCTTGAGCTCAGCCTCAGTCTGCTGCTTGTCCACGGTGAGCTGAGACAGCGACTGCTGCAGCGTCTGGGCCTGAGAGGAGTAGAACTCCCTCTCCAGCTGCAGGTCTGCAGCTCGCTGCTGGTTCTCCTGGAGCCTACAGCCAACAGGAGGTCAGAGCAGAGGAGCAAAAACTTTTCACATCACTGTAAATAATAAATGTCTGCTTTGTGTCCAGTTGACATGCTAAGCTAATTGCTAATCAGTTACCAGCTGCTTCATATCTGACAGATCTTTAAATTAGCTTCAAAATAATTTCAGCCTATTGATGTTTGATGTGTATGGGGAGATTAGATCTAGTTTATTTCAGGAAGGTTTGTTCTGGAGTTTGTTTTTAGCATGTGTGCATCCTGATGCAGCTGAGCTGTAAATCTGAGGACAGGTAAGAGGAAGAGGAGACAGCTGGTCAAACACAGCATGTTTCAGCTCTAGAAGGACAATAGTGCTGCACAGTCGATAGCAGCAGCCTGTAATATCCCACTTACTGCACCCCATCAATCAGCTGTTGTTTTAGGATCAATACACATTTCCACTAGTAGTTACATCCTCTACCATTAGCATGGAAAATTCCTCTGGACTGGTCATAATCTGATACAGTCACCAATACAATCAAAGCACAGCAGGACCATGTGACTCTGCCTTTGACATGAACTTTGAACTTCTTATAGAAATAGTTGCATTTATAGTGAGTTTGTAAATACTTTAATCTCATTCTGAATTACTGTAAGTGATGGAATTGTTTTTAAATCTAAATGATTTTTGGAAGTAACCAAAAAGATGTGAGATGATGAGCCTCACTCACTTCTCTTCAGCCTGCTCTTTCTCCTTCAGCAGGATCTTCATCTGCTCCTCGATGTGTTGCAGGTCCTGCAGCAGGTCTGGGTCTCCGAGCTCCTCCTCAGCCACAGTCAGCTGAAAACTCTCTTCCTCCCCTAAATCCCCCTCTTTCTTCTTCTGTCCTTTCTCCTCCAGCAGCTGTAGCCTTTGCTGTTTCGCTTGTGAGAGCTCCTGAAAGCAAAAAACAAAATCTGGATCACGCCTCTTTTAACTGATCTAAAAGGTTTTCATTAAAAATATACCTCACAAAAATCTAACTCTGGTGTTCATATATTGAAAATGGAGCCTGAGGGTTTTTTTTTAAATAAATGGTCAACTTTAAATAATCCAAACTTACCCTGTCAAAAATGTTAGTAATTATTACCAACCACACCTAAACTGAGTGTTACACCTGACGCAGGTAACACAAGCAGCTGCACTTTATTATCAGAACAGACCGGATTTGATCCATGACTGAAGGGAGGCAAGCTGATAATGCTGTTCAGGCTTTCAAAGAACTCAGAAAGTCATCCAGTAAAACTAGGTGTTATATAGGTGACAGGCTATGACAGGGGTTCAAAGCTTGAAACTTTGTGCAACATCTTTAGTTAAAATTCTGACAAAATATCTCATAAACCAAAGGATGGATTTTAATGAAATCTTTAGAAAGTGATCACTGGAAATGTGTCTACAACTGATTCGCTTTTGGAATCAACCCAATTCAAGATATCCGTCACTCACAGCTAATCAAACTTAACTAATGCTAATTGGCTGCAGCTCAGTTCAGTTTTCAGATATTGAGCTAAGCATTGGTGTTGTAGCTGAGAGTCTTTCACATCCTCCCAGGGTGACAAGAGTTTCAGATTTTAGGTGAGATCAGCTATAAAGTTATTTGACCCAAAGGTCTAGAATTCCATCATTTCTTAACATAAGGTGATCCTATTTTAAAACTTTTTTAAAGTTTTAAAGGCAGCAGGTATTGCGTATTCTTATAAGAAATGCACGTCATCAGAAAAGGAAATAAGCAATTTTCTCCATTCTCTTTAAGATTCAGTCTAACGTTGATCCTGTCCCTCACAAACTGAGTTCAGAAAGATGCATCATTAATCAGTCCGCAGTTGATGGTTTTTCTGTAATGTTTGATACAAGCTTAGTTCATGGTGAAGATGCAAACTCCTTCATCCAGTCATTTAATCAGCAGTGTTCCAATAACTTAGATAAAGTTGCTCCAGTTAAACAGAGAGCTGTATCTCATAGAAGGAACAGTCCCTGGATGAATGAAAATATTTACAGTTTCAGAAGGACATGCTGTAAAGCTGAGAGGCTTTGGAAATCAACAAAGATGGAGGTTCACAGGCTTCAATTTAAGGAATTGATAACATCTTTAAATGAAATGGTTAAAAACTTCTCAACTGATCACCTAAAAAAAAACTCCAAAGTTCTGTTTGACAGAATCGGAATCAGATAGAGTCACCTAAAACGCCCCAAATCCCTGTGTTCTCAAGGTCTGATTGTAACAAATTCCTTTCATTCTTTGAGAACAAAATTAGAAACATCAGGGCAAGGTTTTCACCCCCATCTGCTCCATCTTTTCCCATCCACCCACCTCCTTTTCAATCCTGGTCCTTCTTCACACCTCTAAATTTTCAGGACATCTGTCTCATTTTGAAAAACATGAAACCAACTTCAAGCCCTGTTGATATTCTCCCAACCTCTTTAATTCTTAAAGCTTTTGACACAATTGGCCGATACATTGTGTATTTTTATTAATCTGACCCTCCAAACCAGCTCTGTCCCCTCCATTTTTAAACACACTGTTATTGAAGCTATCCTTAAAAACCTAGTTTGGACTCTTCTCAGTCAACATCATGTCAGATACTACAGATCTGTCCTGTGGAGTACCCCAAGGCTCTGTTCTGGGTCCACTCTTGTTTTTACTATATATCCATCCTCTTGGACAGATAATTAGTAGATGTCACAATGTCTCCTACCACCTTTATGCAGATGACATTCAGCTGTACTGCTCCTTCAAGAACTCAAGAGTTCTACAAACTGTCTGAACTACTGGAGTGTCTGTCAGCTATTACTAACTGGTTAGAAAATAACTTCCTTCAGTTAAACCCTGAAAAGACTGAATGTCTGATTGTTGCCCCTGATAGGATGGTCCCTCTGATCAGTCAACATATTGGACATTTAAGTTCTGCTGTAAAGTCAAACCTGAGGAATCTGGGTATTTTTGACCAATCAATGTCTCTTGAAGGTCACTCAAAACAGCTGGTCAGAAACTGTTTTGATTATCTGAGAAATATTTTCAAACTGAGAAGGTTAGTATCAAAACCTGAACTGGAAATGGTTCTTCATGCTTTTATCTCCTCCCGACTGTAACACACTTTTCACATGTTTTAACCAAAAAGCCCTTTATGGCCTTCAGCTGGTCCAGAACTCTGCAGCGAGGCTCCTCACTGGAGCAAACAGAAAAGATCACATCACTCCTATTCTGAGGTCTCTGCACTGGTTACCTGTTAAATGTAGAGTTCATTTTAAAATCCTGACTCTAACTTTCAGGGCACTACATGGTCAAGCTCCTCTTTATGTTACTGAACTGATAAAGCCGTACACTCCAACCCGAGCTCTCAGGTCCACAAACCAGAATCTTCTAACAGTTCCAAGGACCAGATTTTAAAGTCCAGGTGATCGCTCTTTCCAGTCTGTTGACTTTATTAATTTGTCTATGTAATATTTATTTGTGTTTATTAGTCTCTTTTAATTACCTTTTTATTCTTTAGTTTTTTGTTTTTTAATTGTAGCGTTATCAATTATGCTATTCCTCTGACCTTTTGACCCCTTGACCATCACACACTCAACAATCCTCTTTTTGCCAATAACTTGAATTATAATGACTCTTTATTATGCTTTAACCTCTGATAACCTGAATCAACATTCTTCCAGGTGTCTAGGTCGGTTTTTCCGGAAGATTCCACAGGACTCTTTTAGTAATAATAAAACTTAAAGACTCTCTGATGTCTCTTCCTTATGACACCCTTTAATCGACTGTTACATGAATGTTCTTAATGTGATTAATGCACTTTCATCTACAGTGTTATAAATGTGTTGATCAAGCTTCAGTATTATTTTTATATAAACCTTAAATCATACGGTTTACATATTTCTACTTTGCTAAGGTTAAATCAGTTATTAAGTACTGTGACTTTAATCGTCTGAGTCCGTGACTTGGTAAAATCCCATTGGCCACTGTAAGAAGCCTCACTCTGATTGCTCCTCCTGAGTCACAATCCCTTTAACCATAGACATATATAATGAGTAGACGTCGCATTGGCCGCTCTGAGGAAAGAAATGTGGCAGCCATCTTGGGCCAGTCGTCCCATCGGCAGATTTCCAGCTGCAGTGACGCCTGAACACAGTGAGGTGTATTCCTGATCAGATCAGCGAACTTTTGAGAGCAGGACTCGAGGGATTACTTTTCATAAGTAAGATTGAACTGTTTGATTGTTTGCATTTTGTAAATATAGTATTACTGTATCATATTTATTTATGTCCACCGGTGAAATCTTAGCTAGCTAACGTTAGCTACATGTTTAGTGCCGGTGTAGAGTTAGAAAGCTGAGACTTTATAAATCATCTATTAACCTGCTTACTTAGATTACTAATGACACAAAAATGCTACTGTAGAAATAAAACTATTTTTGGTATGTCTCCTAACCACTCCTCAGACCATTGAATAGTTTAGTGACAACTTCAGCAGCACTGGGTCATCATCAGAATCTGTTTTTTTGTTAAAAAGAAATTTGAAGGAAGAAGTGAAAATGGGTTATGTGAATAAAATTACAAGATAAAAATAGGAATAAAATAGAAGAATGAAGACCTCGTTTGTAGTTTTTTTGTGTAGACTCTCCTAAACTCCTGTTTTTGTTTTGAAGGTTTTCCATAAAGATATGAGGAAGAAGTGCGGTGGCCTCAAAGAGAGAAGACTTCACAGCAACAGATTCAAGCATTTTAAACCAGAAGATTTTGATAGAACTGGTCACATCGTGAGACTCAGAGATGGAGTTATTCCATCCAACTTTATATCTGAAATTAAATATATATTATATCTGTATATATGTGTTTATATAATATATGTATTTATTATATAATATACATGTATACAAATATATATTATATATGTGTATATAATATAATATATGTATTTATTATATAATATACATATATATGTATATTTATATTAAATATAATATATAATTACTACAGATATAATAGATTATATATATATATGTATATATAACAATATTTATTAGGAAAAATATGTATATGACACATGAAATGTACTGTATAAGTCTATTAGGCTGAGTAGTACTTTCTGCTTCTGTCATATAGGATTGTGTGTTTTGCAGAATATTCTATTACTACAAAGTCAACAATTAATATGAAATAGTCCAAACTATCTGTCCTGTATTATAGCTAAATGTTTCGCATTTGCAAACAAAAAAAACGCATGAAAATCAGTTTAGTATTTATCGAGTTATGATTTAATAAACGCCCTGAAGCGTCATCGCTCTGCCAGTTTACACTATGGAGCTGGGGCGACCTGTCTAAGATGGCGGCCCCACCGCTCACCGGCGCGAATAGGCAGTAGCGGTCAATGCGGCGTCTGCTAATTATATATGTCTATGCCTTTAACTGCCAACTTCACTTCCTGAAGTGGAGTTCTCAGACATCATCGCTGAGACAAACAGCCCCTGTTCTCTTACTACACAGTGGTATTTCCAGGAGTGAGTCTTTGTGTGGATACCAAAATCCCACTGACGGCTGATCTCACTTCTGGCTCCGGAAGAGAAAACACACCGTTTTCTCTTCAACTCAACATGAGCCTCACACTGCTGTGATCATGGGTTATGGACTGAATCCTCTTGCTACCCACGGATCTCCGGACCGCCCGGTCTGTCCTGTCGGCGAACCACCTCCCCGTGCGGACGGCTCTTCCTGGCTGGGTTCTGCCTCCACCTCGACGAGGTGCGTCTACACCGGTCGGATCCACCGAGACCGTTCTGGTACGAGTAAAATCCATGATCTGATATGAGGCCTACTTTGATAAGCTACCCACTCCACGTAACTTATCCAACAAGTAACTCCTCCTAACTTATGCCTGATTTATACTTCTCCGACAGCACGTTTGCGCTCACACGCACACGTATTGACAGAGACGTTTTTGATCTTTACTTCTCCGTCAGTGTTGTGAAGCAGTTCTCCACCAGGACAGCAGAGGGCGCATAACTTTTCTGCAGTAATGCCTCGGTCGACCAACGTTTGTTTATTTCAGCTCAGTAATGGCTGACAGAGAGTGAATTTAGATTGAGTTTGAACAAATTGATCTGGAGGAACAAACAATGTTGTTAAAAAGAATTAAACAGGAGTGAGGAGACTACAACAGGAGTCTGTTGAATGTCCGTCCGTTCAGCGAGGACGAAGCAGACGACAAGTGAATATGTAGCTCTTGTTCAACCCTTTAGGGACACTGATGGATTATATAAATGTTCGTACTTCGTCTGCCAGACGTTTCTCAAGCTGATCCATATCTGCTTCCCTGAGATTCTACTATTACTACTCTGTTGATACCAGCGTCAATCCGGAAATGATCACGGGGTGTTGAGCCGACCAATCACTCCCACTCGACCAATCAAGGCATGCGTTGTCCGTCGCTTTCGACGCATAGTTAGAATTTTGGGCATGTCTCCGTCAGCCTCTGCGAGCATGTCGTAGAGAGCTTGCGTCGACGCATAATGGCGTTGCGTGTCTCCGTAACGACGCAGACGGAGAAGTATAAATCAGGCTTTACCCTTCGTAACTATGGTAAATAAAGGGGTGGTTTTCTGGGTAATTTTATAGTTTTGCATTGTTCTCTAATGTAATTCAATGCTATCTGTGTAATTTTATAAAGAAATAAGCTTTGATGCTTCTAATATAAGCTATAGAAGTTTCCCATCTGACACCTGAATTTGAAACAGCAGGATTCTCATTAGTATTCATGATATGCACAGCACTCGCTTCTGATTGGATGACCGAAACGTCAATACCCCGCCCCCGAAATGTCCGGACATACTTTGGAAAGTGAAAGAGTGAAAAAAAGTTAAAACCCAGGTAACAAACAGTAGCTACTAGTCTTTACTAAAGATTAGCTTTGAGGGAGCCTGCTTCCTGCTAAAACTCATTTCCTCAGCTTTCAATTCCTCCTCTTTTTCTCCTCTTGCTGTGTCTCACCCGCGCTCCCCTCCAACAAGGAGGGGGGGGGGGTCGCGCAGCGTGATGCTTACCGCTGTAGCACCATCAAATATGCTATAACCTCTGACCTTCGACCTCTGTTGACCATCACAACAATAATCCATCTTTTTCCCAATAACTTGGAATACAATGCCTCTTGGATTATGTTTTAACCTGAATCAAGATCCCTACAGGTGTCCTACTGTCCATTTTCAGGTGTCCACTTCCCAGATGACCTTAACTGGACACTAGCTGGTCTAATAAAACACTCTCTAAAGATGTCTCTTCTGTAACACCACAGACTGGTGTTCAAACTGTAATCTCTTGTTTACAGAACAGTCTCCTGTAGTGTTCCTGCTCAGGGTCATCCACACACTCACACTCAAAGTGTTATAATGTGCTTCTCTGCTATGTCATGCATTTCTACATTTATAATGTGAGTGTTTAACGGGCGGAAGTCATATGAACTTGGTAAACTCCCCACAGTTCCCCTACCCAATCAGAGCTATCCACCAGTCCACTAACTCAGTTTTGATTAGTACACTTAATATCTTCTGATTGGTTGAATTTAAGATAATAATAATAATAATAATAATAATAATGCATCAGTTTTATATAGCGCTTTTCTAGGTCACTCAAAGACGCTTTACAGAGTTGCATTATTCATTCACACAGTCATTCTCACCGGTGGTGGTAAACTACGACAAACGTCTGTAGCCACAGCTGCCCTGGGGCAGACTGACAGAAGCGAGGCTGCTATTCTGTGCCATCGGCCCTTCTGACCACCACCAACATTCACACACAGTCACAAGATAACTCTTCTCAAAACTAATATTCAGTTCTGGTACGAGTCAGTCGGAGTCTGTGCTACAGCCTGAAAGCAGTCTGAGCTGCTATCCTTCAGAGTCTTAGCTGAACCCTTATCAGCTTTGAACAAGGCCTCTGTCTCTCCCTCACTACGGGAACTGATCAGAAATGACTTCAGCATGCCTGCTGAAATGCCTGCCTTGCTGACCAGGAAGTATCCACGGACTGTCCGGCGAGGTCCTCGGCGGCCACGCCTTCCAGGACCACCACTCCGAGTCTGGGGACTCCAGCCTCAGCTCGTGGAGAAACCAACGCCTGCCAGATCCAGGAGCGTCCACCTTTCAGTGAGCGAAACACCACATTCTGGTCGAGAGGTTTGCTTTGATAAAGCTTAATTCTTCCAAACTAAATTAAGCCAAAACTAAATCCCATTCCAAACTCAAATTAGCCCTAAATTGACTCTTAAAGTCACCACTAGGTTAACTAAATTAACTAACTTCCCTAGGCATTAAAACATATGCTACGGTCCGTTAAAATTCACAATTAAAACCATCTTTAACATCCTCAACATGTTTAAGAATATTAATTGTGTTTACATCAAACTTTCAAACTGTTTTACCTGTCTCTGTTCTTAGGTTTTTCAAACTAAATGGTTGTTCAATCTTTATCTGCCTCAGCTTCACATTATTAATAAGGTATTTCAATTCACTGTACTCTTTCAAAGAACCTAAAGATACCTTCATACCATATTAGCTATTATCAGGGTTAAATGACAGTTTATCACTTTTCATTATAATCCAAAAATAAGTTCTAATGTTTACCTGAAGAAGGTGTAGGTAAAACGCTACACCGCACACACACATACACACATACAGAGAGAGAGGGAGGGGGAAAACAGAGAGAGACCGGCCGTCACCAGCAGCAGCCAGCCAGTCAGGCATATCGCCGAGTTGGCAACACTGCATCTGCGTGCATTCCGCCATGTTGAATTTTCAACAAAAACAAAAGCTAGCAGCTGGGCGGACCGAAAGGCGTTACCATCTCAGCCAATACACGTTGTGACGTCAAACCGGGCTCAAATGCAGATGGCATTTTTAAGTTTCATTTTCTAGAAATTCTGTTTTTTTTTTAATAACCAGGGAACAGAGAGTTTTCATGTTTGGTCTACATGACAGGCTCAGGGGGACCTATTAGAAACTATGAAGACCTGAAAAAAATGGATTCTGACTAAACCACCCCTTTAAGATAACAGCCCTAGTTTTAAACATCATAAACTCAGACTATTAAATTCATAAATAAGATCAATTATGAACACTTTACACCGTGTTAATATGCTAAACAATGCTACCTCTATCTTCATCTGTCTGTAACTGTCTGTCAGCCTTCTAGTGAATAAATTCTGTAGTCTTTATTCCTGACTCAGTCTACATCTGTCAATATAAGGTACGTTACTACTCACTGTAATATTTCCTAGGACCTAGATTCCTGCATTTAACATTAGTTCTATTTCGTATAGGCTTCGCCCTTTAATGGCTATTGCTTTGGGAATCCCCTCGCGCCAGTGCGCGCCACTGAAGCCTTGCACGCCCACCCATTGTGGGCCTCACCCTATAAAACACCCCCAAAAAGGGTGAACGGCTCCCCATTTTTCTTCAGCGTGGCTACTGAGCACTTCGTCTGAGCAAATCATCCTTCATTGTCCTTCATCATGTCCAGCGACGTCATTCGTGTGTGCCCGGAGTGCCAGACCGGGTACATCATGTCGTACCATCTTCACCACAAGTGCGAAGGGTGCCTTGGAGCTGAACATGCAGGCTTGGCGATGACTCCTCAGGCCTCCTGCCCGTTCTGTAAGCTCCTGCCTGCCGACGACCTGAAGCGCCGAGTCGAGCTCTTCATTCCGGCGGCTGAGGACTTCTTCCCCGTGGCTGAACACTACCCGCTGGAGGAAGCCATCGACTTTTTTACGGAGGAGCGAGACTCGGACGAGTCAGCTCCAGAAGGCGTTTCGGCGGGTAGCCCCGTTCCCCCCTCCCAGCCGGCAGGGTTGGAACCAGGCCTGCCTCCGCAGGGTGACGACCTGGCCCTCTCTGGTGTCGCACGGTCGGCGGCTACTGGCTTCCCGGCTATCGGCGCTCTGGTTCAGGCGCTGCCGGGCATCATCCAGACGGCGGCAAAGTTTAAAGACTTGGCTGTGCCCTCAACTCATCCCCTCCCTCCCCCTGACGACCTAGCTGGGAGGTTCGCGGGCTCACAGTCCAGCCGGAGGGATCCGGTTTGGCATCGTTTTCCCGCGGTTTCAGCGTACCTGAGCGGGGCGTCGGCCGAACCTGCTAGGTTGAAGGCTCCGGTGTCGACGTACGTCCCCATCACCAGGGTGGAGGGTCTCACGGACGTGAACTTTCCCCCGGTTCCTCCTCTGGAGCCCAGCCTGGCTGCTGTGTTCGGGGTCAGAACGGCACGGCTCGCCGGGCGGCGTCCGGTGCCAACCTCCCCGGCTGACCAGCTTACCGCCAGATTCACTAATCAATCCCATCAGTGTGCGTTCCAGGTGGCGGCTGGAACGAACAACGCGGCGCTGCTGACTTTCGCCATCTCCAAACGGATCGGAGAGTGTGACTTCCCTCCGGAGGTCAGAGAGGAGGTTTGCAACGAGGCGGACACCATCCTCAACATCTGTGCTTCTTCAGCGGTCTGCGCTGCGCGCATTGCCGCCTGGCAGACCATGGTGCAGAGGAACATCTGGCTGCAGCGTTCATCCTCCATCCCAGAGGAGCTGAAAAAGGAGCTGCTTGAGGGTCCGATTAGCCCGGACGGGCTTTTTGGACCTCATTTTGGAACAGCTACAGAAGTCAGCTGAGGAGCTGGAGAAGGTAAAGCGGCATGTGACACGTCCGCCTCCCGACGAACGCTCTTCTCGCCCAATGGGCCGCTGGCGGGATCGCAGAGACCAGCGCCAGCAACAACGGCGGTCTTCAGCTGCAGCTGCGTCCGCAGGCGCCCCACCTCCGGCGGCCTCCTCCAACCAGCCTCGGAGGCTCTTCCCGGTGCAGCGGACGGCCCACCAGCGTGCTGGAGAGCGGCGACCAACCCACAAGTTTGGTCCCCGACAAGCGCCACACAAGAGCTGACTGGCGGCGGGGGATGTGTGCAATTGCTTATGTTGTGATGCTTGTTTTGAAATAAAAAATTTACATTCCACAAAGAGCTCTCATCCTGCAGCAAAATCGTTCGGTTCTGCTGTTATCATCTCGCACACATCCTCCACTCAGTGTGAGCAGTTTTCTGTCAGAGCGCCCTCTACAGATTTCTCTTTCACACGGTCAACCACATCCTCCACTCAGAGTGGGCATTTATCTGCCAGGGCTCCCCCTACAGATAATGTTTTCACTCAGTCTGACAGCCGCAGTACAGGTGTTCCTCTGTCGCTGTATTCCTCAGCACAGCGAACACGTTATGAGCCCGCGAGAGCACGAATGTGTTCGTGCTCTCGCGTGGGCGCTCCGCTCGCTCCCGCCTGTCCTTCTTCTATGAGGGAAGACGGCATGAATTGCTCGCAGTGACCCGGAAACAGAGGTTTTGTGAGGTCCCTGCTGAGCGTCGGTCAACGTTCCGTCATCGGAGCCCCACCAGGTGTGCGAATGAGGCGGACCCTCCGCCCTTTCGGCTCAGCACCCCCCATGGGTCTTCCCGGGGTCTACTCCCCCACGGGTACGGCGGGTGGGGCCTCAACCTGGTTGATGCACATGATGACGTCAACACCGACACACGCACGCCCGCTCTCAGCACGCTATTCGGAATGGAGAGGCGCGTGCACGATGGACAGGTGGATGGATCACATAATCAGCAAGGGTTACACGCTGCAGTTCGCGTCAACCCCACCTCCCTTGAGCAGGATTCTGGAGACGGTTCTGTCATCTCCAGACCAGAACCACGCTCTTCAGTCAGAGCTGCAGGAATTCCTGACGAAAGGTGTCATTTCCAGGGTTCCAACCGGGGAGGAATACGCAGGGTTCTACTCCCGCTATTTCCTGGTCCCCAAGAAGTCAGGAGGGATGAGACCCATTCTGGACCTCTCCCTCTTCAACAAATGGATTGTGGTGAGACCTTTTCACATGCTAACGATCAAGCGGGTGCTGGAGTGTGTTCACCAGGGCGACTGGTTCACCTCCATAGACCTGAAGGATGCTTATTTTCACGTCTCCATCATCCCCAAGCACAGACAGTTCCTGCGCTTTTCATTCCAGGGAGCCCATTTTTAATACAACCGCCTTCTGTTCGGTTATTCCCTGGCTCCGCGCACATTCTCCAAATGTGTGGAGACGTTTTTGCAGCCGCTGCGCGCATCTGGAATGAGAATCTTCTTTTACCTGGACGATCTGCTTCTGCTGACCCGTTCCAGGGAGGAGGCAGAAACACTAATGCTGTCCCTCGTTTCTCATCTGTCTCAGCTGGGTTTCTCCATAAACTGGGAAAAGAGCTCACCCCTTCCATCTCAGATAATCATCTATCTGGGCGTGGAGCTGAATTCATCACTCATGAGTGCGCGGCTGTCTCAACCAAGAGTGAAGGATTTGACAGCCTTGCTCCGGCGCGTCACTCCCCACAAGGCACTGACCGCCTTCACGATTATGCAATTACTGGGAATGACGTCAGCAGCGCATGTGGTAGTCCCTCTGGGTCTGCTCCACATGAGACGTCTGCAGAGGTGGTTTTCTCGCCTGCACCTCGATCCCGTGCGCCACAAGCGCCGACTGATCTGGGTTCCTCCTTCGGTGGGACCAGATCTGAGACACTGGTGGGACCCCCTGTCGTTATCGGTAGGGGTTCCCCTCGGCAAGTCCCCATCTCATATATCAGTGTTCACCGACGCTTCCCTCTCGGGTTGGGGGGGCACATGCCTGTCTCAGGTAGTGGGGGGGCGGTGGCCGCCCCACACGTCCCTGCACATAAATGTTCTGGAACTCCTCACAGTGCTGAAGGTGGTTCAACATTTTCTGCCTCTGCTGCAGGACCAGCATGTTCTGGTCCATACTGACAACATGGTTACAGCAGCATACATAAACCGTCAGGGAGGAATACGTTCAGCCCAGCTGTTGAACGTGGCCAGGCGGCTGCTGCTCTGGGCTCACACACACCTGCTCTCCATCAGAGCGGTGTACATCCCCGGCGTACTGAAACAGAGGAGCGGACATCATGTCGAGGGGAGGCCCTCGGGAGATGGATTGGTGTCTGCACCCCGAACTGATCCGTCAGATTTGGGCCAGATTCGGCAAAGCGGACGTGGATTTATTCACTGCCCGCGAAAACGCACAATACGACCTTTGGTTCTCGCTGAGCCCGCGGGACGATCCACCTCTGGGAGTGGATGCCTTCGCTCATCATCAATGACCACAAACGAAGCTTTATGCTTTCCCCCCGGTTCCACTGATCCCCCGCCTCCTGGCTCGGATACGGGAGGAACGACTGTCAGTGATTCTGATAGCTCCAGAGCGCTCGAGCGCCCCATGGTTTCCGTGCCTGCAGCAGCTGCTGTCAGGCCGCCCGTGGCAGCTGCCGTGGAGAGAGGACGCTCTCTCCCAAGCGGAGGGTTCGATCAGGAGCTATCCGATAATAGGCCAGCACCTCTGGGTCTGGCCGCTGAACGGGAACGGTTAGAGAGGCTGGGCCTCTCCCAGGAAGTGGTGCGCACCATCCAGGGTGCGCGTGCTGATTCCACTGTAGCGCTTTACGCATCCAAATGGACAGCTTTTCAGCGCTGGTGTGCGGAGAAGGGTGTGGACCCCATTTCCTGCCCCCTAGCTCACATATTGTCTTTCCTCCAGCTACTGATGGACAGAAACCTGGCCTTCAGTACAGTCAAAACATACGCTGCAGCGATCTCCTCCTGTCATGAGGGTTTTGGTGACAGAACGGTGTTCAGTCACCCGCTGATGAAGCGTTTTCTGAAAGGCGTGCGCAGACGCCGGCCGGTGACGTGTTCATTAGTCCCTCAGTGGGATCTAATGCTAGTTTTACGCGCACTGACTACAGCTCCGTTTGAGCCTTTGGATCAGACAGAACTGAAATTTCTGTCACTTAGCGATCTGTCTGCACCGTCTGTGGCTCCGTCCTGCCTTCAGATACGGGGAGACGGTAGTTCGGCTGCCTTACACCCCAATCTGGTTTTTACACCTAAAAGCATCACCAGTTCTTACAGATCCAGAGTCATAACACTGGATGGTTTTTCCCTCCTCCGCATAATTCGGAGGAGGATGCCAGATCTCATCTTCTCTGTCCTGTGTGCGCGCTTTCTTGCTACGTCACGCGCACAGCTGCTCTGCGTCGTTCTCAGCGTTTATTTGTGCACTTTAGAGAACGCTCTATGGTCTCCCTCTGTCTACCCAGCGGCTTTCACACTGGCTGTGCGAAGCTATTTCTCAAGCCTACACCTCCTCGGGTCTAGACCCTCCGGAGGGACTGAGAGCGCACTCCACCAGAGGAATTTCGTCCTCTGCAGCTCTGCATGGAGGACTGTCAGTGCAGGATATCTGCACGGCCGCCTCTTGGACCTCACCATGTTCATTTGTTCGTTTTTATCTGCGTGACGTGTCCAGCTCCTCCATGACTCATTCAGTTCTGAGTGCTCTGTCGGAGTGACGCTGTGATCTTCTGCTCCATTCTATCTAATGAATGGAGGAGTATTTATTCCTGTCACGCCTTCCGAGCCGCCAGCCTCCTATTGAGTTAGATGTCCCTTTGTACATTCTAACTTAATTTTTTGTCTTTTCCTGATGCGTAATTACGCATGCTGGGAGACTGGCTTATGTTATTATTAGATGGGATATTAGGCCTCCTGTGGGTTTTTTTCGAACGGACCCAGTGAGGCGTTGACTATATCCTGCTTCGCCCTTTACCCAAAGCGATAGCCATTAAAGGGCGAAGCCTATACGAAATAGAACGTTGGTTACGTACCGTAACCCCAGATTCTATGAGTATAGGCGCAGCCCTTTAATACCTGGG